>JAOTOM010004858.1:70000-532265 GCA_034440615.1 Ashinkailepas kermadecensis | reverse complement strand
TATTATTTTCTTCAAAAACATTCCAGGCTATCATATGTTGGGTTTTTCCTTTTGAAATTTGAGGAACAAAATTGTTTGGAAATGTTGATAAAAAATTATTATTTCATGCATGGAAGGATATGCCCCATCTTCTTTTGTTATTGTGAACATTACTTTTTAAGCTATATTAGTAGTTACCTAACTTCAAGCCCTTTTTCAGTGTTATTTTCCCTCGCAAGTGAAAAGCATGCATTTCCAGAGGAGACGAGTGGTCAAATCATGTTCAGCACATTCATAAACATTGCATTAAAAAACAAAGTCCAAGGAATGAGAAACTACAGCACCAGATTTTCTTATAATTCGCAACCAGACAAAAACCGAAAGAACAATGGACCCAACCTTACCTCACCTGATCGAAAAGCAATGGAAGGAAGTAACCAAGGGAAGTAACCACCACGCGGCGGAATAAATACGGAAATCGGGGTTAATGGTATTTAGTGCGGCGGATATGGACAATTAGCATAGCACGGCGAGGAACTATGACCCAAGGCTATGGGTCTGTTCCCGTCGCTCCACTAACCTCCACAGGGGGACGAGTGGTCTAGGGGTAAGATGCTCGTCTCGCAATCGAATGATTGTGGGTTCGAATCTCACCTGTCGCTGCTCTTCGCCCGCGACCAATCGGCGTGAGAGATTGGCGACGCTATATGACTCAACGGTCGACGTGTCGTAAAACCAATAACCAACCACTAACCTTCACAAACCTCCACTGGTCGTTCGCGTCGCAAATCCAGTGGATATTTTTATTCCACCAACCTCCACCAGTGGAACAAAAGCTCCACCAGCCCAGAAGCAGGGTCCAATTGTGATTTTTCAGTTGAGCTCAATCACGGCGCATTTGCGCCATATATTTGCGCGTAAACACTGTCCTCCATCATATGAATCTAATCTGCATGCATCAACTGAATACCAGGATCATCCTTTGCAAAGGAAATGTGAAATTACTACTAAAATTATTAACAACAATCGAAGTAGCGGATGCAGACCACAAAAACATCCTTTTTGTGACCATTGATCAACGTCATTCGGCCTAAGGGGAAGATATTGCGTGTAAAGAAAATATACGACCTTCAATATACTAGGAGGTGCTGAGTTGACATCAAAAGTAACGATAAAGATTATACTTTATTGCTCAACGTTTCGGCCAAGGGCCATCGTCAGGAGATCACTCCTGTTGGGATCACTCCTGAGATCCTCGTCATCACTTCTGACGATGGCCCCTGGCCGAAACGTTGAGCGATAAAGTATAATCTTCATCGTTACTTTTGATGTCAACTCAGCACCTCCTGGTATATTGAAGACCGTAAATTTTCTTTACACGCAATGCCTAAAACCCAGGAGCATCTAAGAGCCGTTCTTCGTTGTAAAGACATCAAGACATAAAAGATCAGTGCAACTATGGGCCACAGGGGCCCTTCTTGGTTGCACTCTGTACACTGAACCAGTTTTCCACCAAATGCGCCAATCAACTCTCCCTGGAATACAGAAAAACAAGCCCCCTATTCTTATAATGATTGTCTATGCTGTTTTTAAAGATGTTCAATGTGTTGCTACTGACAATAGTTTCTGGCAGCTGGTTCCAGTGTTCTACTACCCTGTTGGTGAAGAAAGACTGTCTTAACCTTGTCCTGCTGTGATTAATTTTAATTTTGAATTGATGACCTCTAATTGCATCATTTCTGTTAAATTCAAACAGTTCCCTGAGATAACCCTGTTCCTGACCATGAACAAATTTAAAGACCTCGATGAGATCTCCTCTCAGCCTTCTATATCTAAGTGAAAACATATTCAGTTTCTTCAATCTTTCCTCATATGCCAGGTTGCCTATGCCATTCACCATTTTCGTTGCCCTCTTTTGTACTCTCTCTAAAAGCCAACAATCTTTTTTCATAACTAGGGGACCAAGCTTGGACACAGTATTCCAAATGTGGCCTGACATGCACAGTAAAGCTTCCTGATGACTTCCGCACTTTTGTATGATACATTCCTATTTATTGCCCCAAGCATTCCTATTGCCTTCTTCCTGGCTTCTTTGGTCTGTTCTGATGCCCCCAATTTTGTGTTCAAAATAACACCTAAGTCCTTCTCCCGCTGAGTAACAGATAGTACTTGGCCATCCATCAAGTACGGAGCCTTGATATGCTGCCTCCCTACATGCATGATTTTGCACTTATCAAAATTAAATTTCATTTGCCATTTTTCGGACCACTTCACAAGCTCGTCTAAGTCTTTCTGCAGCAAGACCTGCTCATTGTGCCCTGTTATTGCCCTAAAGATTTTCAAATAATCCGCAAATTTCCAAACCTTACTGCTTAGGCCACTTTCAATGTTATTTACAAACACAATGAACAATAGGTGTCCCAGTACTGACCCCTGGGGGACTCCACTAAGAACATTTTGCCATGATGACTTCGTACCATTTAGCATCACTCTCTGCTGTCTATCTGAAAGCCACAACTCTATCCATTTTAGGATGTTACCTGCAATCAGTGGCGTCGCCACGAAATTCTTCCAGGGGGGCAATGTTGATAGGGGGCCTCCTGCTCCCCGAAAAGGGGCCTCCACTAGGGCCTCCTCTTGCTCTTTAGGCTCTTAGTATGGTTCCCGAATGGGAACATGATTTCATATTGATGTCTGTTTGTTCTTGGCATGGTATATAATTTACGCAAAGCGCAATAGCAAGAACCTTTCTTCTTTTTTTTCGCTGAAAACCGAGCCATACCAGGGTATAAATAAGCAAATGTAGATAAATACGTCAGTGCCAAAACAAACCAATATCTTTATGCTTTATCGACCACAAGAATCTTCCCGCTGGCCTCTAGATTGTAGCGAGCTGGTGGGGCTCGTGCTGAGCATATCTTAAAGATATCTCCCATTGATCAACCCACTTCTTTGTTCACCAAGTTTAACTGAATATAGCTAGGTTCATCACTACTGTTAGTCATTCCCACCAGGTTGATCTCATAAACAAACTTAAACGATCATTTCTCAGTCCCAGGACAACAATTTCGCGAAGGTGACAACGAGAAGTGGATTGAATTGGTTTTCTGATCGTCATCTTAGGATTTATTAAATTTTTTTCATGACATTTGGTGCTGGCTGCAAGGCACTTGGCACAGAACCTAAAATAATAAATACTCCGCGAATAAATTCACGGCAAGAACAAGCATTGAACAACCATGCATCAATGGCAATGCAACAATGTAACAATGACAATGCATAAATAATGCAAAACCTTCGAATTCCAAGCCGTCACGCCCATGGTTATCGCTGTGCTGTACCGTTTTGTAAATTATGTCGTTGAGAAGGTATTGAAGCTGGGAAGCTCTAATCATGCAGGCTGTAATCACAGAAGACAACTTTGTAGGAAGAAAATACATTTATAAACATCATTCCTCCCATTTAATATGGGGCATCGGTGTTGTTTTGTATGCTTGTGAGGGTGAATTTACCCCCGCAATGTTGGCTTTGCTCCATGGGCGTAAGTTCTGAAAATTATTGGGAGACCAGTGACGCACCCATATTTGCGTCAAGGGGAGGGGGCAAACGTATTTGGAGGGGGTCCAACTACTGAATAAAGTCTTCCGAATTCGACCACTATTTTGTCAAACTTTTACTTTTTAGATAAAATAATTAGTGATCAACTGAATTATCCTGTGGAGGGGCCTAATCTACCACTATCGTTTCTGATTCGTCGGATTTCAACCCTAGCTCCCACAACCTGTTCAAATGTATTCTTTTGGTATTCCTTGATAAGTCACCTCGCAATGCTGAAATTACACCTGCACAAATCACTTTAAAATGTACAATTTTCCAATTTCAGACATTCCAGTTCATAGTGCCCGGTCGCCACGACGCCAACGTTAGTGCACGTGCACACCCATCTTGCGCATTCGGCGCATTCGCCACACTTCGTGCGATGCTACGGATTCTGCTGGGCCTCCTACGCTTTGTTAATTGCTGCCACATGATAGACTTGCGCCATATCTGACGTGATAAAATGCTTCGTATGGGCGTACGTTGCGAAAATTCGATTAATTAAATTCGATCATTAGTTCCCTTCTTACCATATTTTATGGTGAGGAAATGCGGATACCCGCTGAGCTTTGATGCACCTCATATCTTTGATTAAACATGCTTCCAGGTTGGCTACCGAACCGAAGCCTGAGTGTACTTCTTTGGACCCGTTTCGTATTTCTTCGTCTACGGATGTGTCTTAAGGCTCCAATTCATTTTTGTTAGAGGCCCAATGCATTTTGAAACCCCTGCTCGTTTTAGGGTTTTGTTGCTTTTTTTTGCGCACCGAATATTTGTTTTTAGTTGTCGGGGCGCTTTCAAAGATCTCGATGTGTTTACTTAGTGCCCGGTATTTTTGTTGGTTTTGGGATCATGTTACTTTTTGCGGCCCCAGCCTCTTTTCAGGCCCTTGTGCGGTCATATGGCCCCTGTGTGCCTTGAGAGCTTCCGGTGTTTTTTGTTGTTTTTTTTTAGTGTTCCCGGTATATATAGTTATGGCTACAACGCATGTTTTCGGACCCTGCCGCTTTTTATGAGACTGCGCCTTCAAGGGCCAGTCGCATTTTCGGTCCCCGTTGTGCTCTTAGGGTCCCGCTGTGTTTATTTGGGGCTTCTGACGCACATTTGTGGGGCCCCAGTACGATTTTGAGGCTTCGGTGCGATTTTTCTGGGTCCCAGCGCGACTTATCGCGCCCAGGCGCGTGGTTCCTGGACCCAACGCCAGTTATCTGGGCTCAACGCGTTTTTTGTGGATCTCTTCTGAATTTTCTTTAACTTCCGAATCCCGCCCTGATTTTTCGAGTCCCTGGTGCCGTGTTTTTGTATCTCACCTCGATTTTCTTCGAGCTCCGGTATGTTTTTCGATGCCGTACGCGATTTGTCAAGGCATCTGATGACATGTTCGGTGCTCCAGAACCATTGTCCTGACCCGGACTTTTTTGCAATCCCTCCTGATTTTGGAGGGCTCCGGCTTTATTTTTCGGATACCGATGGGACTTTGGGGGGTCACACGGTGCCTATGAGGGGCCATAGACGCCAATTGTTGGCAGGCCCGACGTTAATTTTTGATGCCCAGACCAAATTTTTGGTACTACCGATGGGTCCGAGCCCGAAATTTTTGGTACTACCGAATTGTGGGTCCGAGCGCGAAATTTGGTGGGACCGGTTCGAGTTTGCGGGGCGCGTTGTACTTAGCTGTGACCCCAACGCGATCTTGGCGGTTCCTGTTGCAGATTTTCGTACCTCGGAGCGAGTTTTCTGGGGCCCAACGTATTTACTTTGAGCCCCTACGCGAATTCTGGTGGACCGACGCGAATTTTTGTGGTCCCAGCGCGACTTTCGGGGGCCTCGGCTCGATTCTTGGGAGCATATCCCTCTTAGGACGGAGGGGCCATTTGCCCCTTTGATATGTCACTGCGGCCACCGAAGGAGTTCTGTTTTTTCTATAGGTCATGTGATATTTTTGGGTCCTGGTACGATTCTTCGGTCTCCAGGTGCGATTTTTTCGGTGCGCTGACACGTTTTTTTCCAGTGCCCAACGGGTTTTGCGGGGACTTTGACCCGATTTTTTGGGCGCAGAGTGACATTCCGGTTGATAATTGATTTTTGGGGCAGCAGCAACCTTTGGGGTCCAGGCGCGACTTTTGTGGTCCCCCAGTGAGATTTTCGAAGGCTGCGACGCGACTTTTTTAGTCCAATGTAATCTTTTGTGTCCCGACGTCATTTGCTTGGATCCCTAGCGCGAGTTTTAGTGACCTCGACACTTTGTGGGTGTCCAATACGGTTTGGATGCTTTTGGTGTCATTGTTGGGGCCCAAGAGTGATTATCCATGTCCGGATTGTTTTTCGTTGCCCCGGTTTCATTTGTGTCCAAATGATACTGTTGGGGAACGGTACGACTTATCGTTCCCCTAGCGTGATTTTCATGATCCGGGCGTGAATTTTTGGTACCCATAGGCTCAGCGAGATTTTCAGGGGCCCCGGCCGGATCTTTTTGGGCCCATGTCGTGATTTTCAAGTACCCCGGCACGACTCCTGCCATTTCAGATGCTTGTAGCAAATTATAGACCTCCTCTCGCGTCTTAGGGGTCTCGTCTCATTTCCTGGAGCTTCTTTACCGGTTTTGGACGTCTTCTCGTCCGTCCTACCCTCCTCCATATTAAATGGTCCTCCTCTCCCGTTTTGGAGGACCTCCTCCCACATCCTGAGGCCCCTTTAACATGGCATGGGACTTCCTCTCATGTTCCAGGGGCATCCTCTGTCAAATTAGGGGCCTCCTGCCACGCCTCGTGGGCCTCCCCTTTGTCCTCGCAAAGCTTACCCGTCTTGAGGGGATCTTCAATTTTGGAAACCTCGCCTCCTTCCATACCTGCTGCCTACCACTTCCATTTTAAGGGCCTTCTCTCATTTCCTGGGAATTCCTTCCGGTCGTCGGGGCCTCATTCGGCCCTGGAGACCTCCTACTCCATCTCGAGGGACTCCTCTCGAGTCCGGCAGGGGCCTCCTTTTTCTTTTTGGGGCTTTCTTTTTAAAATTAGGGGCCTCCTCTCACGTCTTCGGGGCTTCCTGTTCCGCGTTTTGATTCTATCTTTACCCATTTTAAGGTTGGCCTCTTATCTCCTGGCGGACTCCTGTTCTGTCTTAGGTGGATCCTCTTCCAAATTACACGCAACCTTTCCTATCTCAGTTACCTTGTCATTTCCTGGGGACCTTCTTACCCGTCTTGAAGCCTTCTTTCTTGCCTGGGAGCCATCCCTCTTATCTAATGGCCATTCTCTCCTATTTTAGGGGCTTCCTCGTGCATCATAGGGTCTCTTTCCAATCTTATATCGTCCTCTTCCGAATTAGGTGCTTCCTGCCACTTTTCTGGATTATCCTTTTCTATCTTGGTGGAACCTTACCCGTTTCGGGGACTGCTTTTACGTCTCCGAAACCTCATCTCATATCCACTGGCTTTCTCTTCCGTCTTAGGGCCTTCTCTCATTTTCTGAGGTCTCCCTTCCCGTATTGGGGCCTCCTTTGCAATCCTGGGGGCCTCCTTTGCAATCCTGAGGGCCTCCTTTGCAATCCTGGGGGCCTCCTTTGTAATCCTGGGGGCCTCCTTTGCAATCATGGGGGTCTCCTTTGCAATCCTGGGGCCTCCTTTGCAATCCTGGGGGCCTCCTTTACAATCCTGAGGGCTTCCTTCGCAATCCTGAGGGCCTCCTTTGTAATCCTAGGGGCCTCCTGTGCAATCCTGGGGCCTCCTTTGCAATCCTGGAGGCCTCTTTTTGCAATCCTGGGGGTGTCCTTTGCAATCCTGGAGTCCTCCTTTGTAATCCTGGGGGCCTCCTTTGCAGTCCTGGTGCCTCCTTTGCAATCCTGGAGTCCTCCTTTGTAATCATGGGGCCTCCTTTGTAATCCTGAGGCCTCCTTTGCAATCCTGGTGTCCTCCTTTGCAATCCTGAGGGCCTCCTTTGCAATCCTGGAGTCCTCCTTTGTAATCATGGGCGCCTCCTTTGCAATCCTGGGGCATCCTTTGCCATCCGGGGGGGCCTCCTTTGCAATCCTGGGGCATCCTTTGCAATCCTGGGGGGCTCCTTTTCAATCCTGGGGGCCTCCTTTGTAATCCTGGGGGCCTCCTTTGTAATACTGGAGGACTCCTTTGCAATCCTGGGGGCCTCCTTTGCAATCCTGGGGACCTACTTTGCAATCCTGGGGCCTCCTTTGCAATCCTGGGGGCCTCCTTTGCATTACCGGGGGCCTCCTTTGCAATCCTGGAGTCCTCCTTTGTAATCCTGGTCGCCTCCTTTGTAATCATGGGGCCTCCTTTGCAATCCTGGGGCCTCCTTTGCAATCCTGGGGCCCTCCTTTGCAATCCTGGGGGCCTCCTTTGCAATCCTGGAGTCCTCCTTTGAAATCCTGGTGGTCTCCTTTGCAATCCTGGGAGCTTCTTTTGCAATCATGGGTCCTCCTTTGCAATCTTGGGGGCCTCCTTTGCAATCCTTGGGGCCTCCTTTGCAATCCTGGAGGCCTCCTTTGCAATCGTGAGGGCCTCCTTTGCATTCCGGGGGGTCTCCTTTGCAAACCTGGGGGCCTCCTTTGCAATCCTGGGGGCCTCCTTTGCAATCCTGGAGTCCTCCTTTGAAATCCTGGTGGCCTCCTTTGCAATCCTGGGAGCCTCTTTTGCAATCCTGGGGCCTCCTTTTCAATCTTGGGGGCCTCCTTTGCAATCCTGGAGGCCTCCTTTGCAATCCTGGGGGCCTCCTTTGCATTCCGGGGGTCCTCCTTTGCAATCCTTGAGTCCTCCTTTGCAAACCTGGGGGCCTCCTTTGCAATCCTGGGACCTCCTTTGCAATCCTGGGGGCCTCCTTTTCAATCCTGGGGGCCTCCTTTGTAATCCTGGGGGCCTCCTTTGCAATCATGGGGGCCTCCTTTGCAATCCTGGGGGCCTCCTTTGCAATCCTGGGGGCATCCTTTGCATTCCTGGGGGGCCTCCGTGCCAATTGTTGGCACTCTCGTGATTTCTGGGGCCTCCTATCCTCTCCAAGGTGACTCCTTCAAATTAGGGGCCTCCTCTCACGTCTTGGAGGCCTCCTCTCGTGTGTCGTCGGCCTCATTGCTCACTTTTTTCCTGTGCATTTCCGGATAGGGGCCTCCTCAAATTTCAGGGGGTGGGGGCGGCGCCCCCCCTGCTTGACGACAGGGGGCGACTGCCCCCCCTGCCCCCCGGTGGCGACGCCCTTGCCTGCAATACCATGGACCTGAAGCTGCATCATTAACCGTTTATGAGGTACCTTGTCAAAGGCTTTGCTAAAGTCAAGATATGCTACATGAACCTGATTTCCCTGATCAAATTGTTTTGTAGCAAAATTAAAAAAGTCCAAGAGATTTGTGAGACACGATCGCCCTTTTCTAAACCCATGTTGAGTATCTTGAATCAATCTGTTTCCTTCCAGAAAACTAACTATTAGATAATTGATTCAAGTACCCTGCAGACTAGGGATGTGAGGCTTACTGGCCTATAGTTTTCAACTTTCCCTCTTTCTCCTTTCTTGAAAATAGGAACTACATTTGCCCTTTTCCAATCTGTTGGAATTTCATTTTGTGAAACTGATCTACAAAATATTATACCAAGTGGAATTGCCAGTTCCTTTTCAGCTTCCCGCAATACCCTAGCATAAATTCCATCAGGTTCTGCTGCCTTGTTTGGCTTTATTTTCCTGATATAATTCAGCACAACATCACTATCAATGAATCAACATCATGTAACTGATCACCTGTCACTGAGCTGTGGTTCACAGTTGGCTGATTAGTCACATCCTCCAACGTAAACACTGATTTAAACTGCTTGCTCAGTTCCTCAACCATCTCACCATCCTCACTCAACATAATCCCATTTACTTCCAGTGGACCAATGGTGCTTGAAACTTTACTTAGCTTGTAGAAACTAAAGAACTTTTTACTGTCCACATTACAGTTCCTAACCAAATCCAATTCTTTTGCTCGCTTTGCTGCTCTGGTTTTCTGCTTCACAGTCTCTAGCTTTTTGATACAACCTTAGATTTACTATATTTGAAGCTTCCTTAAATACTATTGTATTTACGGAATGGGGTTGTGGTGGAATTTAATATTTAATTTAATACTGTTATTTATTTAATAACAGTATTATTTATTTAATATATTCCCCTTATTTAATAGTGTTGTATTCAATAAGGGGAAAATGTTACTTTACCGGCCGGATCCGCTGCAATCCCCGTGCCCAGAAGCTGGGTACTAATACTAAAGGGTACAACGGAATCTAGTAGCTTTTCTGGTTCCAGCCCTGGTGACGTAAGCAGGAATGTGTGATATTTATAGTAGAATCTATGAGGATTTTGGTATATGCGGTGACGTCACGTAAACATTCCAAATAAGCTTTAAAACCTGGCTAGGATTCATCTGTGGCGCAGCGAAGACATCCGAGTCTTGTGGTTGGGCATGCGATGTTTCTGATTGGCATGCGAAATTGAAATACGAGGCTGATGAATATTGTTTGGATACATAGGTTATTGAAAATGCTCTTAAGTTTGGTGTATAATTGGTAAATTTGTCTTAAAAGGTGTTTTGTTGTTGAATTTTTGGATTTTTTTCTTCGGAATACCATGTTTATGAACGTGATTCGGAAGATGCAATCATTCGTTTTCTCCGTAAATGCTTACGTCTCGGTTAATCTTAGCGATAATATCTATAAAGCGCCATATATGCCACACCGCTGTTGTTTGTTGCATAATTTATCCATCCCTCACCTGGCGCTTCTCAGACGTGATTAAAGGGACATTCAACACTTCACGCAGTTGATTCAACACTTTTTCACGTCGAAAATGCTTCATTTCCGCCTCTTTGCCACATAGATGACACACGACTACTATTCTACCACAACGCCGAAAAAAAACTAAACACAGCACGGCTAACAGCCGGCTTAGTCATAAAGTCATAAAGTGTTAAGGCTTAATAAGAGCCACAGGGGCCCATCTGGGTTAAGCCTATCTAGAAAAGGTACTAGAAATGTACATATTCTCACCCCAATCAATCCCTAATCCCAAGTTCCTAGGAAGCTATATATCCCAGCCTAACTAGCATCATCCACTTGCTATTGCATAACACCCTCAACAATTGCAAGCTCCTCCCATCATACCCATTGTGCTACCATAGCCCTTGCTTAAAGGGGTCTGTGCCGTGCACATTTAACATAAATATTATCCCCTCCATCCAAATTAGAAATCAAAAACAAGATTTTCCTGCCTAAAAAATTTGTCCACCCTACTTTTAAATACATTCAATGAGGAACTCCCCACAACATCAGCAGGCAGCCCATTCCACTGATCAACAACCCTTTGACTGAAGACCTGCTGTCGCTTAACTGTCCTACACCTCAACTTGTCTAACCTGAGTTGGTGACCCCTGTGTGATTCTTTAAACTGAAGAGCACCATTTAAATTGACCTGATCTAGTCCTTTAACAATTTTGTACATTTCAATCATGTCCCCCTTAATCTCCTATACTTGAGTGAGTACATATCTAATGCCACAAGCCTTTCTCCATATTCTAAGCTACCTAGTCCACTGATGAGTTTAGTTGCTTTGCGTTGCACTCTTTCTAACTTGTCTATGTCTTTTTCTAGGTAGGGGCTCCAAGCTTGCACAGAATATTCCAAGTGGGGTCGCACATATGCTAAGTACAGTTTTTTCATGACTTCCTTGCTCTTATACGTCACACTTCTATTAATGAGTCCCAGCATTCTGAGTCCCCTGTTCCTAGCTGAGCTACATTGTTTCTCTGCTTTAAGGTCATTTGAAACCAACACACCTAAGTCCCTTTCCTCTTCAATAACATCCAGTTCCCTGGATGAGACCGAGCAGGCTTCTGCTCGGTCTCGTCTTGCCTCACGACTTCCAACAAATAGCATGATAATTCATAATTAAATAGGACAATCTAACCTAACCTAACATAACATAATACAATCTACTCTTATCTAAATTAATATAAACTCATATATTTTAATTTAAAAACACAAGCGTAATGTTTATCGTGACGGACCGCGAAGTGATATTTAAAAGAGTCGGCTTCTGCTCGGTCTCATCGTCTTTCCTCACGACTTCCAACAAGCAGTGTGATAATTAATAATTAAATAGGAAAACCTAACCTAACCTAACCTAACCTAACATAATACAATCTACTCTTATCTAAACTAATATAAACTCATATATTATAATTTAAAAACACAAGCGTAATATTTATCGTGACATCATCCGTACACACGGCCTCGAGCCGTGCTCTGCTTAGTTTTTTTCGGCATTCTGGTAGGGTAGTGTCGGCGTGTCATCTATGTGGCAAAGAGGCAGAAATTAAGCATTTTCGACATGAAAAAGTGTTGAATCAACTGCGTGAAGTGTTGAATGTCCCTTTAATCACGTCTGAGAAGTGCCAGGTGTGGATGGATAAATTATGCAACAAACAACAGAGGTGTGGCATATATGGCGCATTATAGATATTATCGCTAAGATTAACCGAGACGTAAGCATTTACGGAGAAAACGAATGATCGCATCTTTCGAATCACGTTAATAAACATTATATTCCGGGAAAAAATCCAAAAATTCCCAAAACACCCTTTAAGACAAAAATACCATATAATTTCTTCAGTTCATAGGATACAACAACCCTCAATCTGTTATCGTTCATAACCCTTAAAATTTCACAAATTGAAATTGAAACCACGGCTGGATTTGCTAAATATGAACCTAGGCTTACCGGTAAATTATGCTTTAATGTGTTTTATGAATCCTTGGAATTTATAATTCCAATGAAATGTTTATGAAGGTGAATAAGATGATGGGTTCACTCATTTTCTGTGCAAATGCTTACTTTTCAGGTTGTGAGCAAAATAACACCAAAATGGGCATTTAGGTAGCATAGCATAAAAATAAATGTTTTTTTTTAAATGCAGCATAACCTATCCTAACCTTCCCCTGGAGAAAAAGCTTTGCTTGGAATATTATATTCTTGAATGTGCCATGAACACCAGATGAAAGCAACATACATGTTGTGACAGATATAGCAGTAGTTCAATACCCATTGCTCCGCGTATGGAAACCATTAGATGGCACTAAAAAGTAAGCATATTTGGCATTACATGTGCCTCATTATCTGCTCTCCAGCACTGTGTGAAGTAATAAGAAGGTAAAGTATTTTGTAGAGTAAGTGGGAAGTATCTGAGATGCAGGTTATCAAAATTGATACCAAATTATGTCTGTATCAGCACTGGCGGATCTAGCCCACCGGTTTGGGGGGGGGCAACTTTCAGTTTTCGGCGTCAGCCCCCTCCCCTCCCAGTGGCGTACCTAGGAATTGCATCAGGAGAGGGGTGGAACGGATTTGGAGGGTGCCCATTTTCCCACTATTTTTGCTTAAAAGCACCGGATTTCGACCACTATTTGGCAAAGGGGTCCATTTTAAAAATAAAAAACAAAATAAAAATACAATAATCATTGACAATATAATTTCCTGTATAGGGGCCCCAGCCTACCTCCACCGTTTCTATGTTACCGGATCTTTGTTCTTGTTTACCAAAACGTTCACGTTCACGTTCAACGTCTTGTACCACGTCAACGTTCGTGCACGTGTACACACTGGCAGATCCGATTTTGTCAACTCTTGCTGTAAGCAGAACTTGAGCAGCATGGAACCCTCGATGTGTGTCAGAATCTACTATGCTACCATACTGGCTTCCAAAGAGTTATTTTTAATTGAGGAAAAATCGTTTAAAATTGGAGATTCTTTCATCCAGACGCAATTTGTTAACCTCGGCAAAGGTTACTGCATTTTAATTTAGTTGACTTCTGTTGGTTTCGGGGGGGCCAAAAGACACTATGCCCCCCCCTCCCTTCTAAGCGCTTCGGGGGGCCATGGCCGTAATGGCCCCTCCCTGGATCCGCCAGTGAAGCTTACCAAAGGCCAATACAATTTGCATCCAGCAGACTTCAAAGAAAAGACTAACCTATTATCAGAGTATTTCCTTGTTGAGTATGGTCATCCAAGACACCATCCAAGACCCATAAAGTGGTAAATTTGCAGCTTAAGGTAATTGTTGAATTCTTGGAATTTATTTTTCTGGTGCAATGTTTATGAATGTGGTCAACATGATGCAACCACTCATTTCCTCTGCAAGTGCATACTTTTTCGGTTGGGAGGCAAAGTAACACCAAAAAAGGGGCTTGGAGTTGGGTAAGATAGCATTAAAAAGTGATGTTCAAAGTAACAAAAAAAAATGTAACCTAACTTAATCTAACCTAGCCTACCCTTCCATGCAAGAAAACAAATTGCTTTTTTGTATAAAATTTGCAAACTTTTTTGTAAAAAAAATATAATAAAAAAACTTAACCGAACCTAACCTAGCTTGACCTGTTTTTGAAGGATCATGTTTTTAAATCTCCTCAAAAATTGTTTTTGATAATTTTTCCAATTTAAAACAGAAGCCCGGCCTAACCAAACCTAACCTATTTATTCGCTTCATGAGGGTATATGCGTAAAACTTGTCTCGTAGATACCTTAAACTGCAATAATACCCTTAAACTTTGATAGCCCGGTCCTACCACTCGAATCTCCCCTACATGCAAACCCACCAGTTATCTCTTATTCAGGATATAAATACATACCTCCTCTTGCTATTCTTCTTGAAAAAATCAGTCAATGTAGCCTGTCTCTTCATCTTAGCAACCCCAACACCAACATACGAAACATGCTGCTCAACTGGGCTCAACTGGCCACTTGCACAAAACATCCTGTTCAAATTCCGCTTTCGAAATCTGGCTCACTGGGTCCGCTTGCCCGTTACTGGCTAAACAAACTTCATGAACCTATCTGACGAAGGAATAATGAAACTGCTGATTTCGTCATCTCTTGCTGTAAGCAGAACTTCAACAGCATAGAACCCTCGATGTGTCAGAATGTACTATGCTACCATATTGGGCTTCCAATCAATCATATCAAAATACCTTTAAAATTGGAGATTATTTCACCCGGAAATCTATTTTTTAACCTCAGCAAAGGTTACTGCATTTTAATTTAGTTTACTTTTGTTGGTTTGGGGGGGGCAAAAGACACTATGCCCCCCCTTTGAAGCACTTGGGGGGCCATGGCTGGAATGCCCCCCCCCCAAATTCTTCCAACTTTCAATTGAACCCGATTTTGTCCAATTTTGATCGTATTTAAGATCGGAAATGTCGTGTGGAAAACACGGAAGTTTGGCTGGAGCGCCTACGGGACTGAGCAATTGTCCAGCCCATGTGACGTCACCGGTTGCCAAATGATATTGGACCCCCCAGGCCAGAGTATATTGTGCAAGCGGTGTAGGCGGAAAGTCGCGTGATCTCCGACTGTAAGTTAACTTGTGGGTGGCTCACGCCAGAGTATATTAAAGAACGCAGCTTAAGTGGCTGACGCAGTTGAGACAACGCTGCAGGAGGACGTGTTATGGCCGAGGTATAGGAGACATACTTCCAGGAGGATTTCGCGCATTACGTGGTCGCCGGTTAAAGTATGCACCCTTAAGCCCGAATAATGAATCAATCAGATTGTTTCGTCCTTTTTGGTCATTACAGCCTTGTTCTTCCAAAAAGTTGCGCAGAAATCAAATGGCTTTAACTCAAGGTTACTTGCCATTTACCTTGGCCTTTGGTATTTCTGTAGAAGTCCTGAGCACAAATTGGAGAAAAACATGAACTGGACGTCTTGAGGATTACCTAGCAGCTTATTCATCTACCATTTCTTTGGCAAATCACATGTAGGCAAGATATTCCCCATTGTATGTCACACCATTGCATTGGCTCAATGGATGATGCAGAATCCTTTTGTGACAATGATATTACACAATCCAGCATCAGTAGGTTTTAGGCAATATTGCAATATCAATGGGCCTTAGGTGACCTAACATCAGTGTATTTTAGAGTACCCAACATCAGTAGGTTATAGCCTACAGGCAATCCAGCATTATGAAGTTTTTGGTGATCAAACATTGGAAGGTTATGTTTTTACCAGGGTGGGAATTAAGGCACTTCTTAAGAGATTTTATCTCTGAAAACATTTTGCACTCCAGGTTCATACTGGATAGGATGGGCTTCACATGTACTCCAACACAAATGTGGGAACAAAGATATCAATAAAAACAAACAGAACGACACCCAAAAAAACGCTGGTTATTCCACTTACGGTCACCACTCAAACTAATCACTTTTTGTAGCAGTCAGCAGCCGGACCACAGCTCCACACACTCCATCATAAAAGGACATAAAGGACATAAAAGATCAGTGCAACTATGAGCCACAAGGGCCCTTCTTGGTTGCACTTTGTACACTGAACCAGTTGCCCACCAAATCTGTCAATCAACCCTCCCTGGAATACAGAAAAACAAGCCCCCTATTCTTATAATGATTGTCTATGCCGTTTTTAAAGATGTTCAGTGTGTTGCTACTGACAATTGTTCCTGGCAGCTGGTTCCAGTGTTCTACTACCCTGTTGGTGAAGAAAGACTGTCGTAACCTTGTTCTGCTGTGATTAACTTTAATTTTGAATTGATGACCTCTAATTGCATCATTTCTGTTAAATTCAAACATTTCCGTGAGATATCCCTGTTCCTGACCATGAACAAATTTAAAAACCTCTATGAGATCTCCTCTCAGCCTTCTATATCTAAGTGAAAATATATTCAATTTCTTCAATCTTTCATCATATGCCAGGTTGCCTATGCCATTAACCATTTTTGTTGCCCTCTTTTGTGCTCTCTCTAAAAGCCAACAATCTTTCTCATAACTAGGGGACCAAGCTTGGACACAGTATTCCAAATGAGGCCTGACATGCACAGTAAAGCTTCCTGATGACCTCCTCACTTTTGTATGACACATTCCTCTGTATCGCCCCAAGCATTCTTAGTGCCTTCTTCCTGGCTTCTTTGGTCTGTTCTGATGCCCCCAATTTTGTGTTCCAAATAACACCTAAGTCCTTCTCCTGCTGAGTCACAGATAGTACTTGGCCATCCATCAAGTATGGCACCTTCATATGCTGCCTACCTACATGCATGACTTTGCACTTATCCAAATTAAACTTCATTTGCCATTTTTTGGACGACTTCACAAGCTTGTCTAAGTCGTTCTGCAGCAAAACCTGCTCATTATGCCCTGTTATTGCCCTAAAGATCTTCAAGTCATCCGCAAATTTCAAAACCTTACTGCTTAGGCCACATTCAATGCTATTCACAAATATAATGAACAACAGTGGCCCCAGTACCGACCCCTGAGGGACTCCACTAAGAACATTTTTCCATGATGACTGTACCATTAAGCATCACTCTCTGCTGTCTATCTGAAAGCCACAACTCAATCCATTTTAGGATGCTACCTGCAATGCCATGGACCTGAAGCTGCATCATTAACCGTGTATGGGGTACCTTGTCAAAGGCCTTACTAAAGTCAAGATATGCTACATCAACCTGATTTCCCTGATCAAATTGTTCTGTAGCAAAATTTAAAAAGTCCAAGAGATTTGTGAGACATGATCTCCCTTTTCTAAACCCATGTTGAGTATCTTGAATCAATCTGTTTCCTTCCAGAAAACTAACTATTCTATCTTTGATAATTGATTTGAGTACCTTGCAGACTAGGGATGTGAGGCTTACTGGCCTATAATTTTCAACTTTCCCTCTTTCTCCTTTCTTGAAAATAGGAACTACTTTTGCCCTTTTCCAATCTGTTGGAATTTCATTTTGTGAAACTGATCTACAAAATATTATACTAAGTGGAATTGCCAGTTCCTTTTCAGCTTCCCGCAATACCCTAGCATAAATTCCATCAGGTCCTGCTGCCTTGTTTGGCTTTATTTTTCTGATATAATTGAAAACAACATTACTATCAATGAAATCAACATTGTGTATCTGATCACCTGTCACTGAACTGTGGTTCACGGTTGGCAAATTTGTCACATCCTCCACTGTAAACACTGATTTAAACTGCTTGCTCAGCTCCTCAACCATCTCACCATCTTCACTCAATATAGTCCCATTTACTTCCAGTGGACCAATTGTGCTTGAAACTTTACTTAGCTTGTAGAAACTAAAAAACTTTTCACTGTCCCCATTACAGTTCCTAGCCAAACCCAATTCTTTTGCCCACCCTGCTGCTCTGGTTTTCTGCTTCACAGCATCTAGCTTTTTGATACGACCTTAAATTTACGATATTTGAAGCTTCCTTAAATACTCTAAATGCATCTTTCTTAGCCTTAATTGATCTCCTCAAATCTGGTGTAAGCCATGCTGGCTTTCCTACCCTTCTTTTCTGCCTTTGCTTTTGGGGGACATGTCTAATCTGAATTTCCCTCAAGTATGATTTGAACTTTTCCCACATTTCACACGCATTTAAATCAAAAAATTATTCTTCCCATTTTATGGCACTTAAAGCCTCTCTCATGGAGTCAAAGTCTGCCCTGTTAAAATTTGGAATATTTGCCAAGTTATCCTTGATTGTCCCTGCTATTTGTACCTTAAATCTCACTATGTTATGGTCACTTCTTCCCAGAGTTTCTCCTACAGTCAAGTCTTGAACTAAATCACTTAAATCTGAGAAGACAAGGTCCAAGAATGAGCCCTGCCTGGTTGGTTCCATTACAAACTGGTGTAAGAACAATTCCTCTTCAAGGCATTTCCTAAACAGTTTACATGATCGGGAGCCAACACCAACATTTTCATATCCTTTTAGATTAAAGTCACCAAGAATAAGGCATTTCCTCTGAATGTTTCTACTGATTTCCTCACAAATCACCTTATCGAGCTCAAGTTGCCGAGAATGTGGCCAGGTTCCTGATCGATACAAAGCTCCAATCCTCAGTTTATTGCTGTTGTCTCTTTCCACAGCAACATCAAGCCAAATGGACTCCACAGACACATTTTTTACCCCATCTGCTACTTTCTGAGAACTGTATAAGCTATTCACATAGAGCATTACACCACCCCCTTTCACTGCTGGACCCCTATTGCATGAAAACATATTGTATCCCTGGATCTCATAGTCCTGCAAGTTATCCCCAAAATATCCCTCACTGACCCATGCCTCAGTAATGCAAACAAAATCTGGTTTCTCCTCAGCAACATAGCACTTGAACTCATCAAATTTGGATCAAATGCTCTGAGCATTAAGCATCATACACTTAACAAAAGTTCCATAACCCTCTTTGGCTTTTTCATGTTGAGTAGCTCTATCATCTCTGGATGAGCTACCACTCTGCCCCCTTGATCTACTGGTACCCCTATTTGCTGACTGTGAGGTGTTTGCAAGACTTCTCTCTCTATCAGCTACATCCACCCATGACCTGCCTAGTTTCCCTGTTTCCTAATGAGAGCCTCCTCATACCTATTGCTGAGCAATTCAACTCCTCTCTTGCTCAAATGTAACCCATCTAATGCAAACATTTCAGTCCTCCCCATCAATCTCAACCACCGGAATTGCCGACAACAACGCGCCAACGGCAACTTGCAAGATGCTGCGCATGCGCACTGAGAACACTTCTCCGGCTCTGGAGCCCCGTCTCGTAATACCTGTGTTTCTGCCACCCTATAGTGGGAAACTTTGACAGTTTTAAGAGACGTCTCCGGAGTCCCGGAGGCCGCCGATCAGAATGGGCTGCGTTAGCGTTTTCTGTTCTGAAATCTGTCTGTCAACCAATCAATGCAAGGTATTTTGTATATGACGTCATAACCATTAGCAACTTTGAACACATGGTTAACAGTGTCCACACAAGTTAACAGTAAACACAAGACCTTGACTGATCCTTTGCTTTGATCACATCCAACTGTGGCGTGTGAGGTAGCGGAGTTGCGTTCGTATTACGTGGGAAATTGGCTGCGTAGGTGGGTATGCGCTCTGAGCCGAGGGTGAAGTGTGAAGTAATTTTGTTTGTTTTTCATATGGCTAGCCTTATACTGAGACCAACAGTGAAAGGAAAACGCATTTCTCCTGTGAGTTATAAGAAACGAAACAGTGCTGATTATTACGGGTCTCTGCCGGGCGGTGCCATCCATTGTTCACTTCTTTCTTCGTTTGTTTTGGCATTTGATTTGACAAAAATGAGAATAATATTACTTATGCATATTATGTAGGTACTGATTTAGGTTTTTCTGGTCGGTTGCTGGTAAGCAGATTCCATGTATAAAAAAATAATGTCCATGAAAATGTGCTCCGGAAGAAATCGGTATGCACTCCGACTCCCAACCCAGAAAGTAAGTTTCCCACTCTGGTTTTTGCTCACAAGTTTGCATTTTTCTTCATTGAATATATCCCCACCAAAGCCATATGTTCAACCTCACACCTTTCCCACCTTTTTGGTGGAAAAAGAGGAATAACATGTATCTTCATGGTTAAACATGTTTTTGTGGTGTTTTTCGATAGTGCTGGAGTGAATTTAACATTTTGTTGGTGAACTGACTACTTATTGAGATAAGTACTTTGATTTCAGCTGCTTATATCTTGCAAATTTGTCATTTCCCAATAAAATGAACATGAAATTCATTCAAATAATCAGAAAGCATCATACAAATATTTTTGATTGCAAATTGGTGCATGGGCTTCCATGCATTTGTCAGCTTTTGACACTGAAGATGTAGATCTGGCCTGCAAACTGGTCACTGGGAAATGGTATCATCAGCTCAGGATTTCATTTCTGGAAATATGGCACCTGTAAAATGATATTGTCCTTTGTGAAGCCAGAAGAGCAAGGCTCTCATCCAGCATACAGCTGGACGTGCATCATGTGCACCAGGTAGTACAAAAGAAGGTACACCAACCCCTGGAGGAAAAGGTACATCTGGTGCCCCAATCATGGGGAGAAAAAAACACTAAGTGCAGTGGAAAGAAAAGTAAATTAAGAATAGGTTTTCTTGAAGACAAATAGGGTAATTATGTGGTTTTTATATAGAAACCCATGAGTACAAATAAGAAAAAAAGGCATGGAGTGGACTTGAAGCTTGCCTAGCATCAGCATCTACTGTTTCTTCAGGAACTAGATATCAGCAAGATATTAACTGCTTAAAATCACATCAGTCAGCAGATGCATCAGAAGCTGTGGACTCCTTTTGTGACAATGATGAGGTATCCCAGCAGTCAGACAATACAGGCAATCATCACAACACACCTATTGTGCTGAAGTGTACGGGTGATATAAGGTCACACTTCACAGGGGAAATATTGTCACTGATTTCAATAGCAATGGTCTGAATTCAGCTGGAAAAAGAACTTGCTGAGCAGACGGTGCACTCAAGCATTCTGGAATGGCACCTCCATAGTTCAAAGCAAAATGTCAAAGCTAAATGTCAAAGCTAAATCTTTGGTCTCATTGGGAAGGGGGCAATTCATTATTGGGAGCCAGTTGCCCCCCCCCCCCTTAGTGCATACAAAGTGACACCCACAGATTCTAGTAAATTATTTCCAGTCATTGCCAGTATTATTGCACCTTAAGGTATCCATAAGACAAGTTCGACGCATCTTACCACCATGAAGCAAACAATGTGGTTAGGTTTTGCTATGTTAGGGCAGGCTTTTCTTTTAAGTTTGGAAGATTTTTCACAATTTTTTGTGAATTTTTTTTCTTCACAATACAAATAATTCAGTTTCATTCAAATTGAATTAGGCTAGGTTTTCATTTGTAACAAGAATTTTCTTCTAGCATTTTACAACTTCTAACAGGTTCCAACTTCTAGGCTAGCTTGTTACATTTTTTTCTTTTCATCATGTTTTGCTACATAACCGAACTCCAAGCCCCTTAAGTCATCAAGTCATAAAATGTTCAGACTTAATAAGAGCCACATGGGCCCATCCAGGTTAAGTCTGTAATGGGAAGATACCATAAGCCTGGACAAAAAGACACTCATCACCCTAGCCAACATCACATCACAACTTCCAAAGAAACCATCCACCAACATCCCACACAGCCATCTATGCTTACCTATCCACCAATATCCCACACAGCCATCCATGCTTTCCATACATATCAAGCCATATTCACTTGATCCTGTGTAGCACAAAGTGGATCAGGTGCCCTACCAATAATTTTCCGACTCCACCCATGCCTGCTTAAAGGGGTCTGTACCATGCACACCTACTTACCAAAAATCTCACCTCATCCACCACTAATTAGAACAGCAAAAAAAAGATTGTCCAGCCTACACATTTGCCTGCCCTATTTTTCAAAACATTCAATGAGGGACTCCCTGCAACATCAGCAGGCAGCCTATTCAATTGATCAACAACCTTTTGACTGAAGACCTGTTGTCGCTTACCTGTCCTACACCTTGATTTGTCTAACCTGAATTGATGACCCCTATAGTCTAAATAGAAGGGCATCATTCATATTGACCTGATCTAACCCTTTAATAATTTATACATTTCAGTAAGCACCCATTAATCTCCTATACTCGAGTAAGTACATATCTAATGCCATAAGTCATAAGTATTTTCCACATATTCTAAGTTACCTAGTCCACTGATGAGCCAACCTATTGGCTTTCCACTGCACTCAGGTCAAACTCGTCTTTTTGGCTTTATTTTTCCTGCCAACTGATAAGTATGTATTTGCAGAGGAAATGAGTGGTCACATGTTAAGCACATTCATAAACATTGCATTGTAAGAAAATACAAATTCAGGAATTCGAAATTACCTGAAAGTGCAAATTTACCTAATTCCCATGAGTAAATGTTAGATGCATGAATTCAAGACGCCAGGTGTCGATGTGCCTAAGTGCCTCCCCGTATTTTGCTTCCTTGGACTCCCATGTCTGTCGTCTGATGTCCATGTCGAAAACTGCACGTATATATTAACTGTGCATAACCATCCATCATCCACCCATCTTCACTCATCGTAAATGTTTCCAAACGCATCATCCAAAATCTGAACAAAGGCAGGAAGCAGCTGACCTTCATCAGCATGGGTCTGTTCCCGTCGCTCCACTAACCTCCACAAACATCCACTGATCGTTCCCGTCGCAAATCCGGTGGAGATTTTTCCTCCACCAACCTACACCAGTGGAGCAAAAGCTCCACCAGCCCAGAAGCAGGAGCCCTGTTCGGCAAGCATGTATACGGTGCAGTCGGAGTAAGCGGAAAACAAGGAGCCAATCAAACGCGTCAGAGTTTCGCCTCAGGCACTTGTGCTATGACGTCACACATTTGTAGTCGGTGTAGACGAAAAATCGCGTAATCTCCGACTGCAAGTTAATTTGTGCGTGGCTGACGCAGTTGAGACAAGGCTGGAGTAGGACTGGTTACGGCCGGGGTATAGGTAGATACATACTTCTAGGAGGATTTCACGCATTAAGTGGTCGCCGGTTAAAGTATGCACCCTTAAGCCCAAATAATCAATCAACCAGATTGTTTCGTCCTTTTTGGTCATTACAGCCTTGTTCTTCCAAAGAGCTGTGCAGAAATCAAATGGCTTTAACTCAAGGTTACTTGCCATTTACATTGGCCTTTGGCATTTCTGTAAATACATGAAGACATAAAAGATCAGTGCAACTATGAGCCACAAGGGCCCTTCTTGGTTGCACTCTGGACACTGAACCGGTTGCCCACCAAATCCGTTGATCAACCGTCCCTGGAATACAGAAAAACGAGCCCTCTATTCTGATAATGATTGTCTATGCTGTTTTTAAAGATGTTCAGTGTGCTGCTACTGACAATGGTTTCTGGCAGCAGGTTCCAGTGTTCTACTACCCTGTTGGTGAAGAAATACTGTCTTAACCTTGTCCTGCTGTGATTCACTTTAATTTTGAATTGATGACCTCTAATTGCATCATTTGTTAAATTCAAACATTTCCCTGAGATATCCCTGTTCGTGACGATGAACACATTTTAAAGACCTTGAGATCTCCTCTCAGCCTTCTATATCTAAGTGAAAACATATTCAATTTTTTTCAATCTTTCCTCATATGCCAGGTTCCCTATACCATTAACCATTTTTGTTGCCCTCTTTTGTACTCTCTCCAAAAGCCAACAATCTTTTTCATAACTAGGGGACCAAGCTTGGACACAGTATTCCAAATGTGGCCTGAAATATGCACAGTAAAGCTTCCTGATGACTTCCTGACTTTTGTATGATACATTCCTATTTATTGCCCCAAGTATTCTTAGTACCTTCTTCTTAAAGAATTATGCACAGTAAAGCTTCCTGATGACTTCCTGACTTTTGTATGATACATTCCTATTTATTGCCCCAAGTATTCTTAGTACCTTCTTCCTGGCTTCTTTGGTCTGTTCTGATGCCCCCAATTTTGTGTTAAAAATAACACCAAGTCCTTCTCCTGCTGAGTCACAGATAGTACTTGGCCACCCATCAAGTATGGAGCCTTCGTATGCTGCCTACCTACATGCATGATTTTGCACTTATCAAAATTAAAGAAGCCCTGTAGAAGCCCATGAGCACAAATTGGAGAAAAACGTATGGACTGGATGTGCTGAGAATTACCTAGCAGCTTATTCATCTACCATTTCTTTAGTAAATCACATGTAGGCAAGATATTCCATATTTCATGTCACACCATTGCATTGGCACAATGGATGATGCAGAATCCTTTTGTGACTGATATTACACAATCCAGCATCAGTAGGTTTTAGGCAATGCAACATCAATGGGCTTTAGGTGATGTAACATCAGTGCATTTTAGAGTACCCAACATTAGTAGGTTATAGCCTACAAGCAAACCAACATTATGAAGTTTTTGGTGATTGAACATCGGAAGGTTAGGTTTTTACTTGCAAGTTTGCATTTTTCTTCATTGTATATATCCCCACCAAAGATCTATGTTCAACCCCACAGCTTTCCCATCTTTTGGTGGAGAAGAGGGAATAGCATGTACCTTCATGGTTAAACATGTTTTTGTGGTGTTTTTTATGGTACTTGATCGAATTTGACATTTTGTTGGTAAACTGACTACTTATTGAGATATAAGTACTTTAATTTTAACTGCTTATATCTTGAAAATTTGTCATTTACCAATAAAATGAACATTAAATTCATTCAAATCATCAGAAAGCGTCATTAAAATATTTTTCATTGCAAATTGGTGTATGGGCTTCTATGCATTTATGTCAGCTTTTGACACTGAAGATGTAGATCTGGCATGCAAATTGGTCACTGGGAAATGGTACCATCAGCTCAGGATTTCATTTCTGGAAATATGGCACCTATAAAATGCTATTGTCCTTTGTGCATGGAATGGACTTGAAGCTTGCCTAGCATCGGCATCTACTGTTTCTTCAGGAACTAAATACCAGCAAGATATTCACTGCTTAAAATCACATCAATCAGCCGATGCATCAGAACCTGTGGACTCCTTTTGTGACAATGATGAGGCATCCCAGCAGCCAGGCAATGCAGGCAATCATCACAGCACACCTATTGTGGTGAAGTGTAAGGGTGTTATAGGGCGACACTTCACAGGGAAAATATTGTCACTGATTTCAATAGCGATCGTCTGAATTCAGCAGGAAAAAAACTTGCTGAGCAGAGGGTGCACTCAAGCATTCTGGAATGCCACCTCCATAGTTCAAAGCTAAATGGCAAAGCTAAATATTTGGTCTCATTGGGAAGGGGGCAATTAATTGTTGGTACCCAGTGCATACAAAGTGGCACCCCCAGATTCTGAGTAGATCCTTTCCAGTCATTGCCAGTAATATTGCACCTTAAGGTATCCACAAGACAAGTTTTACACATCTTACCACCATGAAGCAAACAATGTGGTTAGGCTTTGCTAGGTTAGGCTAGGCTTTTCTTTTAAGCTTGGAAGATTTTCACAATTCCTGTGAATTTTTTTCACGATACAAATAATTCAGTTTCTTCCAAATTGAATTAGGCTAGGTTTGGTTCGGCTTTCTAATTATAATTGTTGGACAAAGGTGGTGGGAAGATTTTCCATTTGTAACAATAATTTTCTTCTAGCATTTTACCACCTCTAACAGGTTCTAACTTCTAGGCTAGGTTGTTACATTTGTTCTCTTCATCATGTTTTGCTACATAGCCAAACTGCAAGCCCCTTAAGTCATAGTCATAAAATGTTTAGACTTAATAAGAGCCACAAGGGCCTATCCAGGTTAAATCTGTAATGGGAAGATACCATAAGCCTGGACAAAAAGACACTCATCATCCTAGCCAACATCACATCACAAATTCCAAAGAAACCATCCACCAACATCCTACACAGCCATCTATGCTTACCTATCCACCAATGTCCCACACAGCCATCCAACATTTCCTTGCCTATCGAGCCCTATTAACTTGATCATGTATAGTACAAACGTGGATCAGGTGCCCTACCAATCATTTTCAAACTCCACCCATGCCTGCTCAAAGGGGCCTGTACCATGCGCACCTACTTACCAAAAATCTCACCTCATCCACCACTAATTAGAGCACCAAAAAAAAATTGTCCACCCTATTTTTAAACACATTCAATGAGGGATGGCCTGCAACATCAGCAGGCAGCCTATTCAATTGATCAACAACCCTTTGACTGAAGACCTGTTGTCACTTAACTGTCCTACACCTTGATTTGTCTAACCTGAATTAATGATCCCTATAGTCTAAATGGAGGGACATCATTCATATTGACCTGATCTAACTCTTTAATAATTCATACATTTCAGTCATATCACCCCTTAATCTCCTATGCTTGAGTGAGTACATATCTAATGCCATGAGTCTTTCCACATATTATAAGTTACCTAGTCCACTGATGAGTCTACTGGCTTTCCACTGCACTCAGGTGCAACTCAGCAACTCAAACTTGTCTTTTTGGCATTATTTTTCCTGCCAACTGAAAGGTTTGTATTTGCAGAGGAAATGAGTGGTCACATGTTAACCACATTCATAAACATTGCATTGTAACAAAGAAATTCATGAATTCTACATTACCTGAAAGTGCAAATTTACCTAATTTCCATGACTAGATGTTAGATGCCTGAATTCAAAACGCCAGTTGTGGCCGTTCCTAGGTTCCTCCCCTTATTTTACTTCCTCGGACGCCCATGTCGAAAACTGCACGTATATATTAACTGCGTAACCATCCATCATCCACCCATCTTCACTCATCGTCAATGTTTCCAAACGCATCATCCAAAATCTGAACAAAGGCAGGAAGCAGCATCAGCATCAGTCATAGTCACAGGTTCTAGATACTGATTAAGCTGGAGTTATGCCTCACAACCATAAAGTTACAAATTCTACCAAAAAAAAACGAGCGGGGCCGACCCAACGCGACTTTATCTGCGGATTAAGCACCGCGCCCGTAATTGCACCACAAACGTCTCATCTCTCTCACATTTGTCTACTGCAAGCGCAAAATTGTGTTCGGTGTGACGTCATAGTTCCGTTTACTCCGACTACACCGTATACATGCTTGCCGAACAGGGCTAGGGTCCAATTGTGATTTTTCAGTTGAGCTCAATCACGGCGCACTTGCGCCATATATTTGCGCGTAAACAACGTCCTCCATCATACGAATCTCATCTGCATGCATCAACTGAATACCAGGATCATCCTTCGCAAAGGAAATCTGAAATTACTACAATTATGAACAATAATCGAAGTAACAGATGCAGACCACAAACATGTTTTTTTTAGGCCTTTGATCTACGTCATTCGGCCTAAGGGAAGATGTTACTTTACCGGCCGGATCCGCCGCAATTCCGGTGCCCAGAAGTACCGCCGGTCTCCTGGCGCCGACTAAAATCCTACTCGAGCCCGATCGACGAGGTCGGGCAAGTTGAGATGAGGAAAAGTCAGCATCGGATAGAGAAGCGCCTCGGGGCCGAGGGAGCCCGGCGGTTCCAGACACGAGACTATATGCTGTACGTTAAGAAGGCAGGCCAAACCGCAAAACAGGGGGAGACGATGCTCAACCGAGAGGAAACAGAGATTGCCTGGTTCATCCCATAGGCGAAAAGGACGTGTGCTCCCGGCAGTCTCTGAGGACACATACATAGCCAGAAATAAAGACAAATTTGGGACTTTGTAAAACAAGGCATACTATGTACATTGTGCGATTATCTGGACAAACATTTGAAAGGCAATTTGGCCAATTTATGATACAGCGCCAAATGCTTCCTTTTTGTCGCGGAATTCACACCGCTGTCAGCTGATTTCTCCACCAAGCTCCACCGGTCGTTCCCGTGGCCCAGTCTCAACTAGCCTCCACTAGCCTCCACTGAGTTCCTTCTGGTGGAGCCACGGGAACAGACCCATGGGGTCTGTTCCCGTCAGTCATAGTCACAGGTTCTAGATCTTGATTAAGCTGGAGTTATGCCTCACAACCATAAAGTTGCAAATTATACACCCAAAAAAACGAAGCGGGGCCGGACCCAACACGACTTTAGCCACGGATTAAGCACCGCGCCAGCAATTGCACCACAAATGTTTCATCTCTATCATATTTGTCGACTGCAAGCGCAAAATTGTGTTCGGTGTGACGTCATAGTTCCGCTTACTCCGACTGCACCGTATCCATGCTTGCCGAACAGGGCTCGTATCCATGCTTGCCGAACAAGGCTCCGGCGTCGACTAAAATCCCTCTCGAGCCCGATCGACGAGGTTGGGTAAGTTGAGATGGAGAAAAGTCAGCATCGGATAGAGAAGCGCCTCGTGGCCCATGGAGCCCGGCGGATCCACACCAGATTATATGCTGTACGCTAAGAAGGCAGGCAGTAACCAACCGCAAAACAGGGGGAGACTATGCATAGTGCTCAACCGAGAGGAATGAGAGATTGCCTGGTTCATCCCATAGGCGAAAAAAAAACATCTGTGTTCTCCGCAATCCCTGGGGACACATACATTGCCAGAAGTAGACAAGTTTGGGAATTTGTATTACAAGGCATATGGACATTGTGCGATCATATGGACAAACTTTTGAAGAGCAATTTGGCCAATTTATGGTACAGCGCCAAACGCTTCCTTTTTGTCGCGGAATCCACATCGCCGTCAGCTGATTTCTCCACAAAGCTCCACCGGTCGTTCCCGTGGACAAGTCTCAACTAGCCTCAACTAGCCTCTGCTGAGTTCCTTCTGGTGGAGCCATGGGAACAGACCCTATATAACACCTATGACCTACAGAAAAGGCTCAAAAATATATCCCAAAAAAATACAAGGGAATAATTGTTGCCACATTATCAGCAACTGGAGCTCGATAAGGTGATATGTGAGGAAATCAGTAGAAACTTTCAGAGGAAATGCCTTATTCTTGGTGACTTTAATCTAAAAGGATATAAAAATGTTGGTGTTGGCTCCCCATCATGTAAACTGTTTAGGAAATGCCTTGAAGAGGACTTGTTCTTACACCAGTTTGTAACGGAACCAACCAGGCAGGGCTCATTCTTGGATCTTGTCTTCTCAGATTTAAGTGATTTAGTTCAAGACTTGACTGTAGGAGAAACTCTGGGAAGAAGTGACCGTAACATAGTGAGATTTAAGGTACAAATAGCAGGGACAATCAAGGTTAATTTGGCAAAGATTCCAAATTTTAACAGGGCAGACTTTGACTGCATGGGAGGCTTTAAGTGCCATCAAATGGGAAGAACAATTTTTGTATTTAAATGCCTGTGAAATGTGGGAAAAATTCAAATCTTACTTGAGGGAAATTCAGATTAGGCATGTCCCCCAAAAGCAAAGACGCAAAAGAAGGGTAGGAAAGCCAGCATGGCTTACACCAGATTTGATGAGAGCAATTAAGGCTAAGAAAGATGCATTTAGAGTATTTAAGGAAGCTTCAAATAACGTAAATCTAAAGTCATATCAAAAAGCTAGAGATGCTGTGAAGCAGAAAACCAGAGCAGCAAGGCGAGCAAAATAATTGGATTTGGATAGGAACTGTAATGGGGACAGTAAAAAGTTATTTAGTTTGTACAAGCTAAGTAAAGTTTCAAGCACGATTGGTCCACTGGAAGTAAATGAGACTATATTGAGTGAGGATGGTGAGATGGTTGAGGAGCTGAGCAAGCAGTTTAAATCAGTGTTTACAGTGTAGGATGTGACAAATCTGCCAACCGTGAACCACAGTTCAGTGACAGGTGATCAGATACACGACGTTGATTTCATTGATAGTGATGTTGTTTTCAATTATATCAGAAAAATAAAGCCAAACAAGGCAGCAGGACCTGATGGAATTTATGCTAGGGTATTGTGGGAAGCTGAAAAGGAACTGGCAATTCCACTTAGTATAATATTTTGTAGATCAGTTTCACAAAATGAAATTCCAACAGATTGGAAAAGGGCAAATGTAGTTCCTATTTTCAAGAAAGGAGAAAGAGGGAAAGTTGAAAATTATAGACCAGTAAGCCTGACATCCTTAGTCTGCAAGGTACTCGAATCAATTATCAAGGATAGAATAGTTAGTTTTCTGCAAGGAAACAGATTGATTCAAGATACTCAACATGGGTTTAGAAAAGGGAGATCGTGTCTCACAAATCTCTTGGACTTTTTGAATTTTGCTACAGAACAATTTGATCAGGGAAATCAGGTTGATGTAGCATATCTTGACTTTAGTAAGGCCTTTGACAAAGTACCCTATAAACGGTTAATGATGCACCTTCAGGTCCATGGTATTGCAGGTAACATCCTAAAATGGATAGAGTTGTGGCTTTCAGATAGACAGCAGAGAGTGATGCTAAATGGTACGAAGTCATCATGGCAAAATGTTCATAGTGGAGTCCCCCGGGGGTCAGTACTGGGGCCACTATTGTTCATTATATTTGTGAATAGCATTGAATGTGGCCTAAGCAGTAAAGTTTCGAAGTTTGCGGATGACTTGAAGATCTTTAGGGCAATAACAGGGCACAATGAACAGGTTTTGCTGCAGAACGACTTAGACGAGCTTGTGAAGTGGTCCGAAAAATGGCAAATGAAGTTTAATTTTGATAAGTGCAAAGTCATGCATGTAGGTAGGCAGCATATGAAGGCGCCATACTTGATGGGTGGCCAAGTACTATCTGTGACTCAGCAGGAGAAGGACTTAGGTGTTATTTTGAACACAAAATTGGGGGCATCAGAACAGACCAAAGAAGCCAGGAAGAAGGCACTAAGAATGCTTGGGGCAATACAGAGGAATGTGTCGTACAAAAGTGAGGAGGTCATCAGGAAGCTTTACTGTACATATGTCAGGCCACATTTGGAATACTGTGTCCAAGCTTGGTCCCCTAGTTATGAGAAAGATTGTTGGCTTTTAGAGAGAGTACAAAAGAGGGCAACAAAAATGGTTAATGGTATAGGCAACCTGGCATATGAGGAAGTATGACCAACGCAGTCGATGCGCCCGTAAGCCCAAATAACCAAAACCCAAAGATTGAAGAAATTGAATATGTTTTCACTTAGATATAGAAGGCTGAGAGGAGATCTCATCGAGGTTTTTAAATTTGTTCATGGTCAGGAACAGGGATATCTCAGGGAAATGTTTGAATTTAACAGAAATGATGTAATTAGAGGTCATCAATTCAAAATTAAAGTTAATCACAGCAGGACAAGGTTAAGACAGTCCTTCACCAACAGGGTAGTAGAACACTGGAACCAGCTACCAGGCACCATTGTCAGTAGCAACACACTGAACTTCTTTAAAAATGGCATAGACAATCATTGTTTAATACAACGAAGAATGGCTCTTAGATGCTCCTGGGTTTTAGACATTGCGTGTAAAGAAAGCATACGACCTTCAATATACCAGGAGGTGCTGAGTTGACATCAAAAGTAACGTTAAGGATTATACTTCATTAGGTACTCAACGTTTCGGCCAGGGGCCATCGTCAGGAGTGATATAAAAATGTCAAGTTTAGGAATTGAAGAAAAAAAAAGCACGCGAGAAAAAAAGCGTGCAAAAGACACGTGGAATGCAGAAAAGCCTCCTCAGTGGTGCAGACACTTAAAGAAACTCCAAACCAGAAACAAACTATGTCAAGATAGAATCCTCTGAAGAAGCCCGAGCCGATGGTCCACATACATATCGATACATACACTCACGCACATATATAGACATAGATCCAATATAACGCGTAATACATAGAATATAATTTATGTTTATGTAATTTAAGTGATATACCAAGACGTCGTTTGCGTGTTTAGTTGCGGCCGTAGATTACGTATGTGTAGAGATTCGAGGACCTTTAGATCAGCGTTGTCCCTGGCTGTTGCTAGAATTTCTACTTTGAAGTTTGTGTTAGTGTCGCTGTGTTCCATGTTATAATGTTTGTCGATCATGTGTTCGCCTAAAGGTGTGTATGCTCTTCGAAGTCTGGCATCTCCCAAGTGCTCATTGTACCTATCCCTGATACTACGTTTGGTTTCACCGACATAAAATATTCCAAGACAGCGGTTGCACGTTGTTTTATAAACTACGTTTTTTCACGCGAAAAAACGTAGTTTATAAAATAACGTGCAACCGTATGTGGGCGGGGCAATGGAAGAAATAATATGTGGTGCATATTCTGTTTTAGCTTTGTTGCAGGAATAATTTTTACAGGAATTTGAAGGACATGTGGCGACAGACAGCCTTTTGACGGTTCACATTTTGTCGCACTCGAGAGAGGAAGAAGGCCTGATGCGCCGTTATTATGAAGATTGCAAAGAACCGTGTTTCAAGCCACGCATCGTTTTATCATCGTCACATCCGGGACATTGAAATGAAAGAAAGGCACATGTGGGCGCTTGGCCCATGCATGCCTTGTCATATTTTTTAAAGCGGCATATTTGCTTTTTGGCGGCACGTACGTCGTTTTTTTCCTTGTCGTTTACCTAAAATATGAACATACTTTTTGCCATTTTATACGTAAACCTAAACAGTGATTTGAAGTAATATGAAAATCAAGTTATCCGCCTCACCGATACGAATCAAATGACACCCAAACCTCAATTTACGGGAAATAGCGCTTACGCCTTTTTTCTTCTTCACGATACCATTGTCCCCTCTCAAGATCCGACCACCTCCTTACGAGCTCCGACCGACCCCTCTGGCGGGATGTGTCGTCCCTCTGACAGTCTCATGCGGCCCCCTCCGATGGGATGTGTCCGCCGCCCTGACACGGTGCGGGCGTGCCGCGACACGGAATGATGCAGACGCGCTGGTGGCGAGCCGTGTCGTCTGACGAGCCGTGTCGTCTGACGGGCCGTGTCGTCTGACGAGCCGTGTCGTCTGACGGGCTGTGTCGTCTGACGAGTCGTGTCGTCTGACGAGCCGTGTCGTCTGACGGGCCGTGTCGTCTGACGGGCCGTGTCGTCTGACGAGCCGTGTCGTCTGACGTGCCGTGTCGTCTGACGAGCCGTGTCGTCTGACGGGCTGTGTCGTCTGACGAGCCGTGTCGTCTGACGAGCCGTGTCGTCTGACGTGCCGTGTCGTCTGACGGGCCGTGTCGTCTGACGGGCCGTGTCGTCTGACGAGCCGTGTCGTCTGACGTGCCGTGTCGTCTGACGTGCCGTGTCGTCTGACGAGCCGTGTCGTCTGACGTGCCGTGTCGTCTGACGTGCCGTGTCCCTGGCGGTCGGCAGCCGTGTGTGGCGCCCCGCCGGAGCGGCTCACCTGGTGGCCGCAGGTGAACGCTGCGGAAAGCCTGCAGCTGCCGCCGCTGGAGGAGTACCGCGTGCTGCAGGTCATCATGGAGCTGACTACCAGGGCCACAGAGGCGGCCGGCGGCGGCTCCGCCGCCAGCAAGTCCAAACAGAGCAAGCGTGCAGCTTCAGCCGGCAGGAACGGTACGGCGCCGACCCGGCCGACCGCCCCGCCGTCCACGGCCAAGCAGAGCGTGAGTGGCGGTGCGGCGGCGGCCGCACCTGTCGGCGCCACCGCCGCCACCGACGCCAATCCAGCCAGCTCAGCCAAGAAGAAGAAGAATAAGAAGAAGAAGAAGAGTGGCAGCAAGTCGGTTGCTCTGCCGGTCGATGGCGGTGCAGCGAAAGCCGGTGGGTGAAGTCTCAGGTGATGGTGCCTTGAAGCTTTGGGTCCGTGGTGGTGTTTGAGCGCTCTGTTCTGGGGTGGCTTGGTGAGAATAATCGCCCGTTGTTGTGTGACGCCGCCATATATTGATGTCATAGCCCTGAACTGGGTTCCAGTCTTCATTCCTTAAGGTTGGTTGGTTATTTGAGTTTTAGGTCGCATCGACCAGGTTTGGTCATTTAGCGCCCATTCATTCATTAAGGATCGTAGACCATTTACAGTAGCGTTACTACAGGTGTTGTGCTTCTTAATGCGTTTTCACGTTTTTTTTTCTTCCAATATTCTGTGCTGGATGGGATTTTTAAAGTGTCTTATGTGCGAACCAGAGCAATATTTAAATATGCATTTTATTCACCCCGAAGAAACTGTCGTAATATCTGTATGCTATTCGAAACCCCGCCATACAGGAGTATTTCTGATACAGGCGTCTCTCGTGTCATGCCATATCATTTCATTGCATTTAATTAGGTCATCGTCATCGGGTACTTGCAATAAGAGACGAAGTCATGGTGCAATAAACACTTGAATCTGCACAGTAGCCTTGGTGGCACATGGCTATATATGACAAGTATATGGCACGACGGTCCAAACCTAAAGCCAACTGTCCGCGTTTTAGTTCCCTCTCATAATGCAGACTGCCAGCGGGGTCTCTTCTCTGAGTCTCACTGCCACTTGTCCAGCCGGTCCAGCAGCCAGCCCAGCAGCCGGCCCAGCAGCCGGCCCAGCAGCCGGCCCAGCAGCCGGCCCAGCAGCCAGCCCTGCAGCCAGCCCTGCAGCTGACTCGGCGCTCAGCCTGCACCAGGAGAGCCTTCCGCAGCCGACCGCAGCGACGGCGGCGGCCGCGCTGGACTGGCACGAGTACGTGACGACGCTGGTCGGCGCCGAACCGCTGCGATGTCAGCTGCTCGGTGGCCAGCTGTACCTCAGCTGGCTGCTGTACCTCATTCACGAACTGTTGGTCACCTACTCCCACGTCCAGCCGAAGAGACTGGCGCAATTTCAGGTGGGTTGGTGGGCAGCACCGCGACACAGCTGCGTTGTTTGAGTGTTTCGCGTGTGAGACGTCCTGTTAGAGGACTGAACTGCATACGGCATCCCAAAGGGGTTGCGGCGTGTTGGTTGCACTTGGGACCGACGGGGTGGACTCAGCCCGGTGTGTGCTGGCTCTGGTCCCCACATTCAAGGGTCGAACTATTTCGAAATGCTGGCAGGTGTAGATGTTTTTTCATAAAGACATAAAGACATAAAAGATCAGTGCAACTATGAGCCACAAGGCCCTTCTTGGTTGCACTCTGTACACTGGACCAGTTGTCCACCAAATGTGTTGATCAACTCTCCCTGGAATGCAGAAAAACAAGCCCCCTATTCTTATAATGATTGTCTATGCTGTTCTTAAAGATGTTCAGTGTGTTGCTACTGACAATGGTTTCTGGCAGCTGGTTCCAGTGTTCTACTACCCTGTTGGTGAAGAAGGACTGTCTTAACCTTGTCCTGCTGTGATTAACTTTAATTTTGAATTGATGACCTCTAATTGCATCATTTCTGTTAAATTCAAACAGATCCCTGAGATAACCCTGTTCCTGACCATGAACAAATTGAAAGACCTCGATGAGATCTCCTCTCAGCCTTCTATATCTAAGTGAAAACATATTCAATTTCTTCAATCTTTCCTCATATGCCAGGTTGCCCATACCATTCACCATTTTTGTTGCCCTCTTTTGTACTCTCTCTCTAAAAGCCAACAATCTTTTTCATAACTAGGGGACCAAGCTTGGACACAATATTCCAGATGTGGCCTGACATATGCACAATAAAGCTTCCTGATGACTTCCTCACTTTTGTATGATACATTCCTATTTATTGCCCCAAGCATTCTTAGTGTCTTCTTCCTGGCTTCTTTGGTCTGTTCTGATGCCCCCAATTTTGTGTTCAAAATAACACCTAAGTCCTTCTCCTGCTGAGTCACAGATAGTACTTGGCCACCCATCAAGTATGGAGCCTTGATATGCTGCCTACCTACATGCATGATTTTGCACTTATCAAAATTAAATTTCATTTGCCATTTTTCGGACCACTTCACAAGCTCGTCTAAGTCTTTCTGCAGCAAGACCTGCTCATTGTGCCCTGTTATTGCCCTAAAGACCTTCAAATCATCTGCAAATTTCAAAACCTTACTGCTTAGGCCACTTTCAATGTTATTTACAAACATAATGAACAATAGTGGTCCCAGTACTGACCCCTGTGGGACTCCACTAAGAACATTTTGCCATGATGGTTTTGTACCATTTAGCATCACTCTCTGCTGTCTATCTGAAAGCCACAACCCTATCCATTTTAGGATGTTACCCACAATACCATGGGCCTGAAGCTGCATCATTAACCGTTTATGAGGTACCTTGTCAACTTACCTTTTCCTTTTCATGCCATTCTTTTCAGCCGACGCCCATCGGTTCCACGTCGAACCTGAGCTGACATGCCACCATGTCACCAGGGCATGTGGCAGCAGGTCTTTCAGTCTGTTGGGTATCTCGAGTATGCTTTTTCTCTTTCAGCGCCTTTAAACGCCTGTTTCTCTTTCAACGCCAACATCCGGTAGAAACCCAGAGTCCGTTGTTACCATGGAACCCTAGCATGGCCCTTTTTCTGTTAAATAATTGCTGCCTGTTGATTTCGTCTGCCTCTTTACGATTTCTTTCCACCAACCAATTGTGGGACCCTTCGTCCATTAGCCTATTATTTAACCTACCTGTGCGTCACTGTTAGTCGCAACGTTCACTACAAATGCACTTGATCAGCATGGCCACTGTCGTATTTTTAGTCCGGAAAAAATGGTCGCGCTGCAGGAAAAAAAACGCACAATTTTCCGTCTGCGGCGAGTATTTATGAAACCCGAAATTCGACGCTACGTATTTTCCGTGGCAGGAATGTTATTTTCTATCTATTTATTCTATTTTTCTATCAGTAATGGTGTTTTTTTTCTCACGAAACTCGCCTCCGTTGATTAATTTTCGTTCCCACTCCACAGATACATGCAAGCATAATTTTGGCTTAACCTAGAGCGCGTGGGAATGGGAAGTAATGCACATAACCCAAGTTAATCCAGCACTATGGAAGTTACTGATAACATTTTAGTTTATAGACGGGTACAGTGGCAAAATGATGATATTGTAACAAGACGCTTAACCTCCTGGGTTCAAATGTCTGGAAAAATAAAAGAGGTGCCTCTCTTTGGGCTAGGTTAGAAATTTAGTTTCAAAACTCTCTCTCTCTCTCTCTCTCTCTCTCTCTCTCTCTCTCTCTCTCTCTCTCTCTCTCTCTCTCTCTCTCTCTCTCTCTCTCTCTCTCTCTCTCTCTCTCTCTCTCTCTCTCTCTCTCTGTCTCTGTCTCTGTCTCTGTCTCTGTCTCTGTCTCTGTCTCTCTCTGTCTCTGTCTCTCTGTCTCTCTCTGTCTCTCTCTGTCTCTCTCTGTCTCTCTCTGTCTCTCTCTGTCTCTCTCTGTCTCTCTCTGTCTCTCTCTGTCTCTCTCTCTGTCTCTGTCTCTCTCTGTCTCTCTCTGTCTCTCTGTCTCTCTCTGTCTCTCTCTCTCTCTCTCTCTGTCTCTCTCTGTCTCTCTCTGTCTCTCTCTCTCTGTCTGTCTCTCTCTGTCTCTCTCTGTCTCTCTCTGTCTCTCTCTGTCTCTCTCTGTCTCTCTCTGTCTCTCTCTGTCTCTCTCTGTCTCTCTCTGTCTCTCTCTGTCTCTCTCTGTCTCTCTCTCTCTCTCTCTCTCTCTCTCTCTCTCTCTCTCTCTCTCTCTCTCGCTCTCTCGCTCTCCTCCCCAGCTTGCATTTAGTGAACACAGAATATTCAGAGGTTGTTCGATCCATGTTCATGAAACTGGTCTGTGTTTCAGTTAATCTAGTCGGACCGTCTGAAAGTTAGATCAGATTGCCTTCAGTCAGTCTGATCTGTATTCAGTGTGTTTGGTCGATACTCATTCAGCCTGGTCTATTCAGAGTCAGCACGACGCGGCGCGTCGTGATCTGATGGTCGTGAGGAAGACGCTGGAGCCTGGCGCTTGCGTGTCCTTCATGAGACAGGAGCGGGACGCGCTGCCAAAGCGCGTGGACGCCTTGAGGAAGGTGAGCGACCCGTCCTCCTCCACAGCTTCAGTCATTTACGACATCGATCCTCCTCATGGTCAGATCACGTCATCACGCCATCAAGTCATCACGTTTTGAGGCTTAATAAGACCCACACCGGCCCATCTGGGTCAAGTCTATAATGGGAATATACTATAATAAGAAGAGAGAGAGAGAAAGGAGAAGAGGCTGAAACCTATACAATCAGCCTCAATCCTACAATCATACAATCCTATACAATTCCCTAAGTAGAAGAGCATCATTAGTTTCACATTATCTAACCATTTTCACTATATTATGCGTCTCAATCACATGACGCCTAAATTTGTATACTTGTGTAAGTGCATATCTAATGCCATAAGCGTTTCCCCACATTCTCATTTGCCTATTTCACCGACGAGCCTGGTAGCTTTGTGCTGCACTCTTTCCAGCATATCTATGTCCCTTTTTAATAAAGGGCTCCATGCCTGTCTACATATGCAAGAAGGTGGGGTCACGCATAGAAAAAGTATTGTTTTTCATAATTCCCTGTTTGTATGTTGAGCACGCATATTAATGATTTATAACATTCTCATCGTCCTGTTGCTGGTGAGTTACATTGTTTTTCTGCTTTAAGGTCCCTTGAAATTAACACGTCTAAATCTACTTCCTGTTCAATGGCATCCAGTTCGCTACCTCCCATTGTATATCTGAATGCCCTACTTCTATCACCCAGATGAATAGCCTTACACTTAGCATAATCGAAGGACATCTGCCATTAAATGGCAAACTGAGTCCGCACAATTTGTCTGTCCATGTATCAACTGAGTGCTGATGGCCGGTACGCAGCAAGACTGCGACTGACTAACGTGGACTGACGAACTTGTGACGACATGGCCGACTTGACATGGATGAACATGGACACGGTCACTGTGACGGTGGCAGTAGCTGACGGTGGCGGTAGCTGACGGTGACGGTGGCGATAGCTGACTGTGACCGTGACGGTAGCTGACTGTGGCAGTGACGGTAGCTGACGGTGACGATGGCGATAGATGACGATGACAGTGACTGTAGCTGGCGGTGACGGTGACGGTAGCTGATGGTGACCGTGACGGCCGGCAGTTGGCGGACACCGTGCTGCCGATCGGCTTCGTTGCCGGCCCGGACTCGGCCGACGAGCTGGCCAGTATCATGTCGATAGTGGACTCCGTTTTGGATAGCGTGGGGCTGCGAACATATCCAGTCATGCTGCAGTACTCGGCCGCCGAGCTGGCCGGCAGCAGAACCAACTACTCGCTGGTTGACATGTCGCGTGTCCGGTACGTCGTGCGCAAGGTCAGTTAAGTGAAGCCGCTGGCGGCCGAGGAAGTACTCTGTTATTGTATGGCTGTAATTGTGGGCTAATGGGTGTCCGTGGTGATCTTTGTGGTGTGTTCTTTGAGACATTTTAGCAAGGAATTCGGCTGGAGTACGCCACGGATTACCGTGATACCGAGAAGGCGGAAATATGATTTTATAGTGTTCCACACCCGCACCCTGACCAGATGGCAGTGTCCAATGAAGACTCCAGAACTGTGCAGGGTGGTGTGTCATGGCGTGCTTGCTGAGTAAATGTTGAATTGTAATGATCATTTAGGATTTCGAGCTCATTTGAGTGGTTTTTGTGGACATATGTATTTACAAGGACTTCAAATTGGCGCAAAATGACCAACGTAGTCGACGCGCTCTAAAACACATCTATCACCACAAGAAATTATAATTTGGCTGCACTACAGTTACACTACAATTCGAAAGAATTGGCATTTCTATATAAAGTAAGTGTAACGCCTTTGAGGATGTTGCCCATGTGATGTCGTTGTAATCCGTGGAACACGCTGGCTTGAATTCCCGCCTGGAGGCCGCTTAAAGAACTTACCACGAGTCTCCCTGCTGGATTTTGTGTTACCGTGTGCATTGACTATTGCAAATTGTTGAATTATGTTTGGTGTTGTCAATAGAGGTGGGTTCGAGCTGGTGACCAGCCTCTGAGCTGGCGACCGGGCCCGGAACTGATGACCGAATCACAGCTGGTGACATCCAGAGCCCGGTAGTCGGACCGGGAGCTGGCTGCCGGTCGTGCGGAGTTGGTGACCGATGACGGGGCCCGGCGCTGGCGACCGGTCGCCGACCAGTGACGGCCTCCGTGCGGCAGGGGTTGGCGCTGCTGCGCGAGCCGGTGCCGCACGATCCGGCGGCTACGAAGGCAGTCGTGACGGCCGCGCTCGAGTGGTACCCCGAGCTGGTGGCGACCGAATTGCACAACAACGTGCGCATGCCGCCCATCCGGCTGGCCCTGCATCTGCCCGGACGGCTGTACGGGCCGGCGCTGCGCCTCGAGGCTCTAGGTACGTGGCGAGTGGTGGGACTGTCTGTCGGCACGGCCTCTCCCGCAGTCGGCTGGCCCGCGCTGCAGTACATGGCCGTGACGGACGGGAGGTGGAGGACCCTGGACCACTCTGTGGCCGTGGCGGACGGGAGGTGGCGGACCCTGGACCACCCTGTGGCCGTGACGGACGGGAGGTGGAGGACCCTTGACCACCCTGTGACCGTGACTGACGGGAAGTGGAGGACCCTGGACCACCCTGTGGCCGTGACGGACGGGAGGTGGCGGACCCTGGACCACCCTGTGACCGTGACTGACGGGAGGTGGTGGACCATGGACCACCATGTGGCCGTGGCGGACCCTGGACCACCCTGTGGCCGTGACGGACGGGAGGTAGAGGACCCTTGACCACCCTGTGACCGTGACTGACGGGAGGTGGTGGACCATGGACCACCCTATGGCCGTGACGGACGGGAGGTGGCGGACCCTGGACCACACTGTGATCGTGACGGACAGGAGGTGGCGGACCCTGGACCACCCTGTGGCCGTGACGGACGGGAGGTGGAGGACTCAGGACCACCATGTGGCCGTGACGGACGGGAGGTGGCGGGCCCTGGACCACCCTGTGGCCGTGACGGACGTGACGGACTGGAGGTGGAGGACCCTGGACCACCCTGTGGCCGTGACGGACGGGAGGTGGCGGGCCCTGGACCACCCTGTGGCCGTGACGGACGTGACGGACTGGAGGTGGAGGACCCTGGACCACCCTGTGGCCGTGACGGACGGGAAGTGGTGGACCCTGGACCACCCTGTGGCCGTGACGGACGTGACTGACTGGAGGTGGATGACCCTGGACCACCCTGTGGCCGTGACGGACGGGAGGTGGCGGACCCTGGACCACCCTGTGGCCGTTCGCCACTGCGTGGTGTTGATCGGCCGCCGGTGTGACCTGGCGGCTGACCTGACCGACCGACCGACAGCGGCAGCCGGGTGTTGGCCTCACGCGGCTGCTGACCTGACCTGACATGACTTGGTGCGATGGCGTTTCAGAGGCGTGCTTCGAGATGCCGCGGTGGGCGCTGAACCAGCTGAGGGAGCTCACGTGTGACGGCCTGCTGGCGCGTCACACGGACGTCATGGTGACTCAAACGTCACAGAGTCTGGTGGACTTCTACTGGGCCCGACTGGCTTCTGTGAGTGGCACCTGATCGCCGGTGTCCGTCGGTCGGGGTCCGTGCGGATTACTACGGGTGGATCCGTGGGCGACGAAGTGAAGATGCATTAAACTAAGTAATTGACTGAGGAACCGTGGCAATATGACCAATGTGCTGAATGTATCTCTAGCATGTTCCTCATTGTTCTCGGAAAAAAGTAACTTGTGTGATTCGTTGAAGGTGATGAAATGTACAACGTGAGAGGATTGTGTCACCTCCCTAGCGATGCTGAATGGAAAATGTCCACTGTTATGGTTCTCCAGTGATATTCCCTGGGTAAGTTTGAAGGCGATACGTACCAGGTAATCCGTGGGCAATTGACACGATTCATTGGGGATAATCCAGTGCTCTACGGATATGTGGAAGGTGATCTGTGTGCTTAACTGAACGTTTTGGAAAGACATCCTTAGTTGTTGTGTTGCAAGTTGGTCTTGTTTTGATGGATGTCACCTGATGCCTGCTTAGCGTCACATAAAAACACGCTGATCTGTTCCTAAACCCCTAAACTCGAATAACCAATACCCCTAAACTCCAATAACCAACGCTGATCTGTCCTTTGCTAAGCACAGTTCCTAGCTTGCCATGCACAATGACTGGCACAATGGCTCGTCCATTATCCGCGACCTAAGAGGTGTGCACTTCATCAAGCCAGTTTCTTCTGCAGCCGTCGCAGTCCGTCCAAAGCCCTACCACGTGTGCCCGTGGCTGGACACTGGTCCGCCGTCTTCGCCGACTGTGTGGCGTTTTTGTCAAGGCCGTAGGTGCTGTGTGTGTGTGCGCGCGTGCCGTTGTAGTGGGCTGGCCACGTTCTGACGCCCCTCCCCCCCCCCCGCATGATCGGTCAGATGGTGCTGATTATCGATCTGCTTGGTCTGCTGCGCTGCTCCGAATCGCATCGTAACGCACTCGCGGTCTTCAAGGGGAAAGTGCTCTGGGATCTTCTAGACGTGACACTGATGCTGCAGATAACTCGTACGTGGTCCCGCCGAGCCGACTAACACTCATGGCCAACACGACCCCAGTGGGTAAACTCCAACTGTTCACCTGATGTGACCTCTTTTGTTAGAAATTTGGGAGTTACAAATAGGGAATTGCTAACTCATGAAGTAGAATAGTGGTGGGCACCTGTTGAGATTATGGAAGTGTAGCAGACGCCTGTGACATTGGTTTTCCCAACTATTAGAAGGTCGCTTCACCTTACTGCACCCTATTTGATCCGTAATGCTAATTCGACAGTCATGCGTGCTCTTTGGATGCCAGTGTGAACCCGAGCGTAATCATCCGCCATATTGTTCATTCCAGCTAATTTAAGAATGTAACTATTCCACGGTGCAGTGTGTGAGTGTGAGTATGGCGTTAGTGTGAGGGCGGAGGCAGGAGCGAGAACCAGGGTGAGAGTGAGGGAGAGAGAGCAAGAGCGAGAGCAAGAGCAAGAGTGAAAGCTAGAGCAAGAGCTAGAACAAGAGCGAAAGCGAGAGCAAGAGCGACTCAGAAAGTGAAAGAGTGAGAGAGGCATGTACGGCATACAGATTAGGTATTATTTGTGAACGTTTATTTGAAAATTGTAAGGTGAGTAAAATCTAAATTTTACTCTTCAACTTTTTTATCTTTTCTGCGATATCGAGATTGCGCCTTTGCCATATGACTACAGTATCCAGTTCCATGTCTCTTCTTCGGTTTTTGTTTGTGAAGCTTATCCGGATAAAATTACCTCTACTCTACGTGGTTGCAAGTACCACGGCCGTGTATACGGAGTAAAGATGATGCGCAGCTTGGGACTTTGGGAGCACCGTAATGGGGTGCTCCCAAAGTTAGTTTTAGCAGTTTAGTTGGACACGCTCGGTCCACTCACAAGTTGTCTTGCAAGTGATCGATACACTGGACAGTCGAGGTAGAGGGTGACTGTAGGCGGTGTGTCGCTGAGTTTCAGGTAGCCCATTAGTCTATTACGGCACCCATTCTTATTCTTGTAGCCTCCATTTTGTTTTGATATCACCCATTTCCAAACGAGTTCAATTTTACCAATTGTCGGCATTCTGTCCATTCATTGTCTCTTTGTATACCCTGCCTCCGTCCTCAACACACGTACGTCCATCCGACGAAAATTGACTGATCCGCGTTCATTCCGCTCGGCGCCAATGTTCACATTATGTACAATTTCTGCCTGTCCCGCATTTACCACTCGTTGATCGCGTGTGTGTCCCGCAACACGTGCATCCATTCGTGGTTATCGCGCGCGAATGTATGCGTGCTCCCGCCGCGTCCGTAGTGCGCGAGCTGTACGTGTAGCCGGCGAGTGGCCGAGTGTCGACAGCCGGCGGCGTGCGTAGCCGGCTGCTGGTCGTGCCGACAGAGCTCCGCTGGATACATCCCCGCGCCGAGGTACAGCTGCCGCGGCCGCCGGCCTTCTCGCAGCCGCCGACCAAAGAGTCTATGCAGCGTCACCTGGTGCACGCGGCCGCCGTCCTCCAGATAGCACACGGACTCCTGCAGGGCCTTTTCACAGGTACTCGCCGCCGCAGAAGGTCGGGCAGTGCGCCGTTTTAACACGCTGCCCCTCTGAGCACGGAGGTGTCTGGTGGCGCCGTGGCCGCATTTCCGCCGCGAGTGCCCGGTTTCGCCACTCTCCGATATGTCAATTCATATGAGAATCCAAAAATGTACCTGCTGGTAGTGTTGCGACCTTCACCAAAGGCATAGACATTCCTACATTGGATGGACGTGATAAGGGGGCCTGTGAAGCCTGTGCATTAGGCTGACCCCGAGCTACCGCTTTTTTGGAAAACCTTTGCTCCCCTGGTCTGTTATGATGTAATTTGGGGCGCTGAACACGTTTTTGACATTTATTTTGCAATATTTTGATTTTTTTTTATGGCTGGAGTCAAATATATTTTGCCGATTTTGCAAAGTTTCTCGACCTTCCCGTACATATGGCTTTACTATTGCGGTGTGAATGGACCGGTATTAAAGTGATTCTTACCAAGTATAAGGCACAGTTGGAAGGTTCTATTGACATCAAGCTCATCTCCGTATCCCTCTTATATAGCATAAAATTTTGGGTTTTTGTCGATTCAAAAATGGGCTGGGAACCAATAGTTCCACTTTTCGCCGGTAGGCGGCGGAAATGTTTCTGTGCTTAAAATGGGGCCTGAAACGAAGCTACAAGTGCTAACACAACATGTTTACACGTATGGAAAGAAATGTATTAGGTGATCGATTTCCTAGGAAACTCAATTTTATAAAAGCAGGTGATCTATTGCCATAACTAACTAACATAGTAGGTATATTTGCCATTCATAGAGTTCATGAATGGCCCAGGTCACCAGGATCCTTCCCGCTCGACAGATCTACTCTGTTAGTAACTGCCCCATTTGCCCAATCGTGTCAATTCACTAACCTACTAGGTTTTTATCTGATCCTTACTATGTATGGCTTTATTTTTTACTATTTTGTCTGTATATTGCTTAAATCAGGTGCTTCAGTGGCAGGACCATCTCCATTCCATGCCTACTTTCGTCGTTGAAATACCTGTCCAGACTCCGCCACTCAATTGTATGCGCTAATTTTATTATGTTGCATTTTACGCTGCTTCATTCTAAATCCTGTGTCCTGGTGTAAAGACAAACCTTTCTATTTGCAGATACTAAATTCATTATCCTGATTGATCCGATCACCATCATACTTTCCTATCATGGACGAAGTTGAGTTCCGAAGGAGACTTCGTCAGCCTGATCCTGAGCTGGAATTAAAACCATGTAATTTCCCTCATAATCTCTTACCAAAAAAGGCGAGGTTCTTGGCCGAATTTTGAAGATACGGCTAGAAATCATGAAGGAAAGAAAGGTAGAAGAACGACATGTTTCCATCGATTCATGCATACGGATAGCAGCCGGCGAAGTGGCGGAACTGTGGGAAAGGGCAACTGTCCCTGCTAAGCGCCGTGACAAGATAATAGCACTGATATCTGCGATGTGGGATCAGAAATTATACATGAGGAAAAATAAACTAACGAATAGCACGTGCTCGGAAAACAAGCGGATCGACCTTTCTGCGCTATTCGATGTCTCGAAGCCTAGTCAACCAGCTGAACTCGCCGCGGACCAAGCGTTCTTCGATGACCAGAGTGGTCCGAGACGCCGGATGATCGGGGGTCTTGATCAGGAAACGACTCAGCGCTGGCAAAGACGAGCGGAGAGGAAGACAGCGGCTGCTGCTAGGGCACAACAGGCCTCAACGCCTAGTTAGTGGTTCTCTTTCTTGCTGAGTGTTTTGCGTTAAACAACCATAGTATGCTATGATAAACAAATATTGACTACCATTACGAGAATACATACTCTCATATTTATGTGGGTGCATGCAGGCCATAATGGTCCGGGCGCCCTAAACACTACCTGATGATGATGGTTATTATAATTATGATTGGCTTATTTGTGATCAGTTTTGAATGGCCAACACCTTGCCACACTTCCTTGCATATAAAAATCAAATCCCCAAACAAAATCACATAATACAGAACATTATGGTGGTTCCGCAGGCATGGACCACGGGAGCAGCGGGATCAGTTAAGGCGTGGACGACACGTGCGCCGTCGCTGGTACCAGCGGTATCAGCCTCGAACGACCAGTGCGCTCAACCAGGCGCCTCGCTCCTATTATGGAGCAACAAACCGACGACAGTGAGACGAGCTCAGACGACGAATCGCCCACACTTCTCGCATCCATTGTCCAGCACCAAACCGACGACACAACACTGACGAACACTGACACTGACGAGACGAGCACTGGCAGCGACCCCGCGGAGAAGTCGCGCGTCGGGTTGTTTCGGTTCCGCGACGCTTCACCATCGCCACAGCGGGCCGAATCGTCAACCCTTCCCACCGTTGTCGACCGCAAGGCAGGAGCCGACATGAAGGCAGCCCGATCCAGGGAGCCAGACAGCGACTATGTACCCTCACGGCGACAGCGTCATAACATATGCAAAGCTTTACCGACACCCCCACCCGTGGATCTGACTGGTGTGGCTGAGGCACTCGATAACGGTGGTGTGGGCGCGCGCAATGCATCAAAAATTGTGACCCAGTACAGTATTGCTCTGCATGGAACTTCCAGCGACAACGTCATCGTTTAAAAACGAATCCAAACTGCCTTGGATAAGAGCCGACGAGAGAAGCTGACGAACGTAGCGGCTGGCACAGAGGACTGTACCGCAGTTTTCTGCGACGGGCGCGATGACAAGCCACGAGCCGCTGGAAGTGCAAAGGTCCACAATGTGAGTGTCAACCTCCAACCCGGTGATATGTACCTCGGCCATTTTTCGTGTGAAGATGGTCACACCGGAAAACAAGTGGCAGCGGAATTGAAGAAGTTTCTTGTGGCTCGTGGTATCGATTTGGACAAGCTGAAGTTTGTTGGAGGCGACGGAACTGCGCAAGTAACCGGCTGGCGCAATGGATGGATGGCTCACTTTGAGACCCTGCTCGGCCGGCCACTCGGACGGATAGTGTGCCTCTGTCACCAGGCTGAGCTACCGTACCGGGCTCTCTTCCACTGGATCGATGGACGGACCACTGGACCAACGACCTTCAGCGGCCCAATCGGTAAAAGTATCGCAGGAGAAATTCATTCCCCCGATGTCGTGAATTTCTCCGTCATCGACTGCGCAGACTTCCCAGAAATACCACCTGAAACGGAGAAATCTTTGAGCACCGACCAGCAGCTGCTCTATCGATGTGCCAGGGCTGTCGTCAGTGGAAACGCCGCGGATGTGGCGGCTCGGCGTCATGGCAAGCTCTTCATGGCGAGATGGTACACGGCACAAAGCCGGCTACTGCGCTTCTACATGGCTCACATCGATCCGTCTCCGGGACTCATCACGCTCGCGCGCTACATCGTGTGTGTATACGTACCCATCGTGATGCAGATCAAACACAGGCCAGACGTTGTTGATGCGCCTAACCACGTCTGCGACTCCCTTCGCCGGCATAAAGAGTACTTCAAAGGGGAAGCTCTCGAAGTTGTGATCGGAAACACAAAGAACACATACATGGCCCATCCGGAGAACGTGCTCCTGGCTATGCTAGGCGATCGAGATCCTGTTGTCCGAGCCGAGGCTGTTCAGCTCATACAGTCTGTCCGACGCACAGCTGAGCACGCCGGTGCGCACGTACGCCTCTTTAGGGCACCTGCTGTCAACACGGCGGCCGTCTCATACAAGGATCTGGTGGACGTCCGCAGTCTGGCAGAAAATGGGGCTAATATTGAGCCGCCTCTCGTGAAGGGCATGGATGATGCAGAACTGGAAAGCCTGAAAGAAAAGCTCTTGACCACTGGTGTACCATCACACACTCAGTCTACTGAGAGAGCTGTAAAGCTCACAACGGAGGCAGTGGCCGCCGTCACTGGAGCGGATCGTCAGGATGGTTTGTCTCTCAACAAAAGGGCTTTCAGGAAGCAAAACTGCGGACAGGTCACAAAGAAGCGGGTCATGGAGGTAGCAGATAAAGAGTGATGAGACCTGGGTAAATAAAAGAGACTGAATCCTTATCACTATTCATTGACACCAGTTGTCATTGTTCATTTCATAACCGATCCCTATTTTTGGCAATAGATCACCTGGTTTTTTTAAAATTGAGTTTCCTAGGAAATCGTTCCATATGTGTAACATATTGCGTTAGCACTTGTAGCTTCGTTTCAGGGCCAATTTTAAGCACAGAAACATTACCGCCGCCTACCGGCGAAAAGTGGAACTATTGGTTCCCAGCCCATTTTTGAATCGACAAAAACCCAAAATTTTATGCTATATAAGAGGGATACGGAGATGAGCTTGATGTCAATAGAACCTTCCAACTGTGCCTTATACTTGGTAAGAATCACTTTAATACCGGTCCATTCACACCGCAATGGTAAAGCCATATGTACGGGAAGGTCGAGAAACTTTGCAAAATCGGCAAAATATATTTGACTCCAGCCATAAAAAAAATCAAAATATTGCAAAATAAATGTCAAAAACGTGTTCAGCGCCCCAAATTACATCATAACAGACCAGGGGAGCGAAGGTTTTACGAAAAAGCGGTACCTCGGGGTCAGCCTACTGTGCATGTCCTTGCTTTGATTTTCGCAATGAAATTTTGTAACATGTCACTTGCCACAGGATTTGCTGTTTTAACCGGTCATTCGGTGGGGTGGAATGTTTGCAGAATTATTCACGTCGCGGACGAATCAGGACATCCCGGAGGAGGGCTGCACGCGCTGGCACCTGATACACCACGACGGCGACCACTGTCACCAGCCGTGCCTGAAGCAATGTCAGGCCTGTGACGAGCACGAGACGGACGTGCGCCTTCGCGTCATCATGGTGCGGCTGGGTGTTATGACAGGTCGCGCCGCCACCGTGGAGCCGTGACGGGATGCGGTTCGCTTTCTACCTCGTGTGTTGTTTCTGTCTGAAAACACAGGAGACGTTTGACTTCTCTCTCAGATGTTATGGCGTTCTATGGTTGCCATCAAGTTATATGATACCGAAGGGCCGGACTCACTCAGGCTTCTGTACGATACACACACGGGGTCCACTCGAGCTTCGTCCTCTCGCAATTATAGGAACCATTTTATTTCAAGCTATTGCTCAAGTACTTGAAAAACGTGCCCTAATAAGACCCTAATATGCTTTCCATCGTGACATATCGGTGTCCCAGACGCCCAAGTCGGTGACAGGAGGCTGGCACCTTCCCCCGTGACCATGCTGCTATTTGTCAGACGTCTGTCTGGAGACTTCTGGTCCCAGAACGGACTGTTGTGGTGAAGCACACTGACGTTGCAATGGCGCTATTCCAAGACAGCCTGGCCGACTGGCATTGTGTCGTCCGCTACAAAAGGGCCGCCTTCAACGTAAGTTGCTGGTGGTGGTAAGTTTGTCGGCCGTTTGTCTGCTGGGGATGTGTGAACAGTCCATCTACTGTCGTGGAGGTGAGCACTACATCTGCTGGAGGAGGGTGAGCAGTGCTTTGCTGAAGGTGAATGTGAACAGTTCGTTCCACTGTGTCTGAATTTTGTCATTTGGTGGTAAAAGTCAAATAAGTGAAAAAGAAAAGTTGTAATCGTAAGGAAGTCAATACTTTTGTAAGTCAATATCGTAATTAGTTAATTGGACAGGTAAAATACAGACTACAATGGCACAAGAAGATATATTCCAGGAACGTACACCAATGTTTCAGCTTTATATATATATATATATATATATATATATATATAATATAGTATATATTAGTACATATTAACAACAGGTAGTCTTTATTGCAGACCGAGTTAAAGGTCAGGGCACACCTGCATTTCGTTCATTCCTTTTGCAATCGCTCTCTTGATCGCATTGTTTTCTTTACCTCATTGGTAAATTGTATATCGTTTCACCCAATGAGGGCATTGAAATCCGTTGAAGCCAATTATATTTTATTTTCACGACCTATAATTTCCAATTCCTTAATCCATTCTCTAAACCGCAGTAAATAGCGAGAAGACACGATCGATATAGTTTCAAAATTGACTGAGCTATCGATTCACACTTTCTATGGCACAGAGGTACTTCTTTTTTTGTACACGACTCGTATTTGGTGAATGTCCTGCCTGAGTGGATTTGCACTACCAAACAACTATAAAATGAAGACCATGTTCATTTGCCCATTTATTGCTGGATTTTGATCATTTGTAGATAGGACTTCGATGATGAGCAGTTTTCTTCTATCTTGATATCTCCTCATGATGTTGGTGTTGCTGGGGAGGTCTTGTCTTAGCATCGCTTGGTTATGTTCTTGGAATGAACTACGTTACGTTTCTTGGAATGAATTGTTTGTTGCCGCCATCTCAGGTACATAGTTAGGCGCCTAGGGAATAATACTACAAGCCATGCACACCAACATGAAATGTGTCGAACCCTCCGCAAAACTTAAGTTCGCTCTTTTTAATCGCAACAAGAGAACTAAAAAAACCTTGTACTCAGAAACAATATGCCAAAGAATGCCACCTCCCCGAAACAAGCCAATGTGGTTTACAAATGCAGATTTTCCGACGAGTATTGCAGACTATGTAGCAACTCGACAAGCACTGGTGTCACTGTCCTCACACTCTCACGACGCGTAACTATGTACCTGGTAGATGGCGCCCCCATACAACATGCATTCCGAGAACCTAATCAAGCAATAAGAAGATAGACCTCACCAGCAACACTACCGCCATCAGAAGAAATCGAGACAGCGTTGGCGTTGTTAGCTTTAGCGTTGGCGTCACGCACGTTTAGAGGCGTGCCGGACCGTAGAGGTCATTTGCGCCGCTGTTGAAGCGAGTGGATTTTGCACTCAAGTTTTTTTTTAGTTTAAAAAAAAAATAAATTTAATCCGAGTTCTTGTTGGGGTGGCTTTATGAACCAGGGTCCTATTGCTAAGCAGAGCTTGTTGCGTGAACCCTGGTCCCACCACCCGATCCATTAATTCAAGTTCAACGGCAGAATTTTGACCGAAAGTTTAACGTGCCGTCAATGCACCGACACGGCCGCCCGGTAGCTCGTCCCCGGCCTTATCGGGCCAGCTGCCAACTGACCCTCCCAGCCGGGGGCTAAATGCGAGCGCGCGAAGCGACTCGAACCCTGCGTTGCCAGGACAGGAGAGACCAGAGCAGGCCAGCGCTCTAACCAACTGAGCTACCGGGGCAAGTTCAAGGCAAGTGTACATTTACGTTAGAGTTGTACGTTATAGTGTATGTGATATTTAGTTGTCGAGGGCGGTGGCTGAACGGGGGACATCTCCATGATGTCTAAATGATGGTAGTTTTGCTTTGCTCTCCGTGATATAATTTTTAGCTGGAGTGTGGGGGGGGGTGATTTGGAGTGTGACGAGTAGTTTATTTTGCCACGGTGCTGGCGTTCGCCTACTCTTGTCGAAGAGCACCGAGTGGTCTTTGCCGTGCGGACAGGGAGGTAATTGTCCACACCACGTATCCCGCCGGCTGTCGCGTGTTGGTAGAACCACTAAATACCAACTTTGCTAGTAGTTAGTAGCCTGCATTCAGGCAGGGTTGTGTGTGGGGTTAGTGCGGTGTTTTGTAATTCAGTTCATCTACGTTCGTTGTTACCTTTCGAAGCTCGTCTTGTCTACTGGCGTTGCCTTTGTTACGATCGCTGTTGCCAGGAGCCTCCATGCGGAAGGTCCTGTGTTTTCGTCTGTGGTCGTCTTCCTCCTGTGACCGTTTGGATCGCGTCTTGATCTAGCTGGATGGGAAATCGAAACAGAAGGAGCCTGCACTTTAAGAATCTTAAGCAGTTTCCTCGCTGTTCGGCCAGTTCCTTTGCCATTTCCCACCTATGCAGTAATAGTTACGTTTTGCGTGCATATTGTTGGATATGGGTCAGTTTATACTTCAATACGATTGAACGATACATTTCCATGTCCTCTTCGACAGGGTTTCTTGGGTATGCTTTGGATGTGTTGTGCGATCTTCTTTACAAGTTGTGTCTCCTTTCAGACTACAGTCAATGCAATGGAATTTTTACACCCTGCCCTCGTTGCACGTGGTGATCTTGGTAAGTTCTTACAAAGCAGTCGACTGTCGCTTGGAATGGGTGGTACTAATTTCGTAGTTAAAAGCGATTACGTGGAGTACACTAGGAATAAAGTACATTCCACTAATGCAGCTTAGTTGTATTCAATGAATATCCCGTTGTACCCTACTAACGAGCCAATAGGAGCGCCCTGTTACCGTTTGCTGGGATTGTTGCGTCTGTGACTAAGCAAAGAATGGGAACACCTTGGTGTCGTCTTTTGGCACTGCTGCGTCTGCAAGTCTTCTTTTTTTAAATATCGACAAAACCGTTTTAGGGAAGTACCGAAACGTTGGACTTGACAGTATTAAGCGTGTATCCTATTTACTGTAATTACAGTGCGTGAGCACTAATTACAGTAAATAGGAAAGTAAACAATATTATGTTCATCATAAATAAAACGTAACTATCTTCAATGAATACAGTATGTTTCGGATATGTACGTTTGTCAACTGTGGTAACAGGCCACCAAAAAAAAAGAAGAAAACACCAACCAAGACAGCTACAAGTGGCATAAAACAAGCCATCTTATAATTTTGAATCGTCTCCAGTTCAAGTGATATATTACGCATTGGCACAACAAAGTTTAAGCATGCGACATACCGACACTAAAACTAACAATAAACCGGTCTCGCTGGTCCTACATCAGTGTTGGATTTTCACTTCTAGTTCTTGGATTCGGAGTGTATAATCCTTGTTCATGCAATTACGGAGTGCATAATATCTGGTAACCATGGGGTGCATACAAATTACTGAGACAACGGAATAAAAATTCTTGTTTTTCCATTCAAGAAGCATACATTACAGGTGTTTCATCCCACAAAGCCTAAGTATGTCTCCTGGTGCTGGATCACAGGAAAATAGTATTCACTGAGAATGCAAACTTCACATAGCAGTCATCTGTGCTGTGGTGCTGGACAAGTCATAAATATACTGTCATTGGCAAGAAGTGATGCATTTAATAATGATTGATTTTCCATGCTAGTTTGAATATATTTCACCTTCAGGTATGTAGGACGTAGGACCTACATACCTGGGTCTCATTGGATGTAGGACCTACCTCCAATGAGACGCACCTTTGGCGGACATGCATCTCATGAAAACACCACATTGGCACGCGATGCCCGCACGATTAGCTGATTGGTTTACTTTGTGTTCAACGTAGGTTGTTTGTATGCGTGGGTGATTGCTTGTCGATATTCGCTCCTGCCTGTTCAGTGGGGAAGGCGCGTAGATGGTGTCGGTGATGCCGATGTATACGCATTGACATCCATTGAGGATGGATTGTATGGGACTCGTGTGAGTCAACTCCAAGACGAAGTGTGTATTTAGAGCTAGTTTTCGGTTCCTAATTGATATGGACTCAATGTTCAGTTCGGCTACGTCTTTCCATGTTGGAAGGATATTGATGCGAAAGGATTGTGATATGATCGTGTCATGGGGTGGTTATTGCTGATGTGGTCGTCTAAAAGAGTAATCAGCGCTTTGTTGATTGCGTCTCTGAGTTGTTCGTTGAAGTGTTGTTTGGCATTGCGTCGTGTTTTCCGGATGTATGTGATGTTGGTGTTTTGTGGGCAGATGAGGCATGTTATGTGATAGACGGGGTTTTTTGGCGTGTCGCTGACCGGCCAGGCCAGCGTTGCATGTGTGGCATTCTCTGTGACTTGTTGGGCATGAGGGTGGACACAGGGTAGAGGATATAAGTATTTGGGATAGTGGCTTACCGCTCTTCCATGCAATTTTTGCGGGTAGACCCGTGGTCTTCACTGTGTTTTACTCTCCCGCGCATAGCGTCATCTATGTAAGGAAAGGACATGTGGGTTGTATATTCAGCCAATGGTGTTTTATTGGGGGGGCTCTGTTATTTTTGTATACCAAAGAGTTTGTTGTCGCACGACAGTGAATTTGACACTTGGTTAGCTTTATTAATATGTGCGGATAGCCACTTCCCAATAAGAGTGTTTCTATTTTATCCATCTCTCTGGTATGTGATGGTCTGTCTGAAAGCAGCCGCTTTGCTCTTAGCATTTGTGCGTAGAGCACTAGCCGCTTGGTATGAATTGGGTGTGTAGATGTGAAGGAGAGGATAATGGGAGCCGCCATGGGTTTAATGTAAAGTTCTGTAGAAAAGGTACTGTCAGTGCTCACCGTCAACATATCTAGAATCGGTGCGTGGCCATGGACATCCGATCATTCCATGCGGAATGGAGGTTGTTTAGCAGTCCGAACAAGTTATCTATACTCTTAGAGCCATGTGTCAATATTCCCAGTATGTCGTCGATGTATCGGAGCATATGTTATTGGCCGCAGGCTGTGTGGTGTGAACAGTTGTGAAGCCAATGCATGCATAACAGGGATTGCGATCGGTGGCGCTATGCGACTTCCCATGGCTATCCTTGTGCTTTGTTTAAAGTAACGTTCCCCAAATTGGACATGGTTGTTTTGAAGGCAGTGTTGCATAAGTTGTTCTGTATTACTTAGCAATAGCCAAAAGTATCTATCTTGTCTAAATGTGTGTTGTTGATGATTTTCCTCGCCTTTACTTCTAATCGCGGAGTGGGATTCTTACTAATTAGCTCATATTCACATGCGATCTTGTGGGTGTTTTCTACGTATGTTTCTTCCTTCAGCATTACGAAGCCCTCCCACTTCTCTGATCTGTTCACTACTCGCTACGTGTGGTGGATAAATGACCGGAGCCGAAACATACTGTATTCATTGAAGATGGTTACTTTTTATTCATGATGAGCTTAGCCAAGCCAAGCCAGGCCTCAAAGTGCCAATCCAGTTCGAAACAATCATAGGCAATTGAATGCACTGAAAGGCAATAAGAATATTTTGGAGTCAGACGTCAGCGTACAGGTAGGCAAATACCAGTACAAGGCACCATTGGGATCACTGGACGAGTGGGACCAAGGGGCGGGCCATGTGGCTCAACTAGCGCGCTCAAGTGGTGTGAGTGTGATGCAATTCCTCATGAAACATTTTTCACTCACCCATTAGAAGCAGCCCGCGGCCGTCACTTCAAGCTTTAATTGAACTGGTAAAAGCAAATAATGATCACTACTGTTGCTTCGTTAGTGTGAATGACACGTGTGCAGTCATCAATCCTGTATGCTCACGTGGAGTCCCATTTCAGAAGAATCAGCGGTACGAGTCTGGGCGCGATGCGCATGTTTCTGAGTTGTCTCGCTCCATATAAGGTTATTAATTGGTCAAAAGTGGACGGACTGGCACCTCACAAAGGAAAGCATATAACTCTAAAAGAATGAAGCTGTACTTCCTTGCAAATTCGGCGGCTTTATGTGGCGCGGGGCTCAGTTATAAGTATATCGGGACTGTCTGACGGCCAGGTCGGGCTGTGCCGTGCCGGGCCCGGTCTGGTCCATCACATAACGTTTTGTCGTGTGTACACGGGAGTTCACGAAGTTTCGCTCGAAGTTCACCCTCTGTCGTGTAAGCATGTCACGCGCGAATCTTTTCGCCGTCTGTCAACCAGATTACGATACACAAAACGTTTTCCCGGCCCAGCAGAGTCGTCAGCAGTCCGGTACAGAGGTAGCTCCTGGTCACGTGCTCCTGAATGAGACTGGAACAGTACGTACTTGCCATTCTTCGTGAAGGGAAATGTGTGTAGAGCGATTGATGTACAGCGCCTGTGTTTGATAGGCCATTCCTCGCTGTGAGGTGTGCGCTGAATCAGTATTGAGCTGTGACTGCTTCGCCAGTCCGCACTGTCTCACTTTTCCGTCATTTTGCAGATGCCGCCATCGACTTGCTTTCCCAAGTGCGGATGATGGTGAGCTGGCCAGCTGCAGGCGACGTCGGCTCTGGCGGGTGTAGCGTCTGTCTGGGCGGGTGTAGCGTCTGTCTCTGGCGGGTGTAGCGTCTGTCTGGGCGGGTGTAGCGTCTATCTCGGGCGGGTGTAGCGTCTGTCTGGGCGGGTGTAACGTCTGTCTCGGGCGGGTGTAGCGTCTGTCTCGGGAGGGTGTAGCGTCTGTCTCGGGCGGGTGTAGCGTCTGTCTCGGGCGGGTGTAGCGTCTGTCTCCGGCGGGTGTAGCGTCTGTCTCGGGCGGGTGTAACGTCTGTCTCGGGCGGGTGTAGCGTCTGTCTCGGGCGGGTGTAACGTCTGTCTCCGGCGGGTGTAGCGTCTGTCTCGGGCGGGTGTAGCGTCTGTCTCGGGCGGGTGTAGCGTCTGTCTCGGGCGGGTGTAACGTCTGTCTCCGGCGGGTGTAGCGTCTGTTTCCGGCGGGTGTAGCGTCTGTCTCGGGTGGGTGTAGCGTCTGTCTCCGGCGGGTGTAGCGTCTATCTCGGGCGGCCGAGCACTGGCTGGCGTCGTGTCCGCGCCATCGCGGCACTTGGCTTCACTTCAGGCCACGTTATCCTGTTGACACCGCACCACAACACCACTAAAGGGGTGGCACATTTTTGCCCTGTGTCTAAATTTGGAATAGTCTCGTGCCTGGCACATGACGTGATTACGGTTACAGGTACAGTTGCACGAGGTCCATTTCTCAGCCTTGTTGGTTGGATTTCAAGCGATTCTTCTGCCTTCCAATTTGTGTAATGCTTGTCCACAATATAATGCACACATGCACATACATATACACATGCACATACACGCACGCAAGCAAGCGTGCATTCACGCACGCACTCACGCACGAACACACAAGCACACCCACCCAGCCATACACACACACACACATACATATACATACATACAGCGTGTGTGTGTGTGTGTATTCTTGACCCCTGGCTTGGCCATCTCCAGGAATACCTTGAGGCCAGCATACGCAGCGTACTGATGCGGATTCCTGGGCAGATGTGCAACAGTTACAGAGAATACGTGTCCGGGAAGATCACAATCGACTGGAGAGCGTGCGTTCACCTACTGAAGGAGGCTGGTCACATACTGGGCCTGGACGGTGAGGATGGGAGACTGGTCACATGCTAGGCCTGGGCGGTGAGGATAGAAGACTGGTCACATACATGGCCTGGACGGTAAGGATGGGAAACTGGTCACATACTAGGCCTGGACGGTGAGGATGGGAGACTGGTCACATGCTAGGCCTGGACGGTGAGGGTGGGAGACTGGTCACATACTAGGCATGGACAGTGAGGATGGGAGACTGGTCATATGCTAGGCCTGGACGGTGAGGATGGGAGACTAGTCATATGCTAGGCCTGGACAGTGAAGATGGGAGACTGGTCACATGCTAGGTCTGGACGGTGAGGATGGCAGCGAGCGCAGTTCATTCAACCCTGTGTGATGTGTGCTATGGGAAGTTCGCTGGCCCGTTGGCGGGCTTGATTTTCTGATTATGGTTTTGGGTCGGGGGATATAATTGAAACGACAAAATTTGAGGATGAAATTTGCAATTGGTACTTTTAGTTGAAAAAGATAACAGTATGAACTTTACAATTGATATTGTCTGTGAAGCTACGTAAGTGGCTTCAAAGGTCTTTAATCGTGTTTTCGTCCCACTGCTTGATATCACAGGTTCTGTATTCCTGCCTGCACCAATAGGATGGCTGTGCTTGTGTTCTGAGTAGTTGTATGCCATTGAGAGGTGTAATGAGTTGTTACGACGCCGGTGCGATGTACCGGCCCGCTCGGGTCGCCTGGAGACGCGCTTGTCCGACAACCAGGGACAGTGACAGGGTCAGTGTGTGCTGTGTCAGACTGGCGGATAGTGGTCCTTGCGTTCTCCACCGCTTGCTGGTCGGGCTGCTGCTCCACGTGGCAACCCAAACTAGCGTAGGTGGAAGATCACCAGTAAAGCTGTCGTTGCAAACTGCGAAGCTGGTACTGCCAAAAGATCTTGGTGGCAAAAGTCATGGTGCTTGTATCGCACAATGGGCTAAGCGATGTAAATTCCGAGGAAATTGTTGGTGCAGGTGTGGAGGTGCACCGCCTGTAGTACTGCACTGTCCAGTGGTGTACACGTGCGACGAGAGCTCGACACTACACTGTCCAGTGACGTACACGTGCGACGAGAGCTCGACACTACACTGTCCAGTGACGTACACGTGCGACGAGAGCTCGACACTACACTGTCCAGTGGCGTAAACATGCGACGAGAGCTCGACACTACACTGTCCAGTGGCGTACGACGAGACTCGACACTACACTGTCCAGTGACGTACACGTGCGACGAGAGCTCGACACTACACTGTCCAGTGGCGTAAACATGCGACGAGAGCTCGACACTACACTGTCCAGTGGCGTACACGTGCGACGAGAGCTCGACACCACACTGTCCAGTGACGTACACGTGCGGCGAGAGTTCGTCACTTTCGTCTGGTCTGGCTGCCATACCTGCTCTGTGTATGCAACATGCCGCCGTGTCATTGCGTGACATGTCTGCCATGTGTCATGCGTGCCATGTACGCCGTGTACTGTGTGCCATGTGTGCGATGTGCGCCATGTGCGCCGAGTCTGTGTGCCATATCGGCGGTGTTGTCCACGAGCTGTGCGTGCGGACGTGCTGTGTGTCCGGTCGACTGATTTCGGCGCCGTCCACAGCGGCCAGGAGCGAGGCGCCGAGGACGGCCAGGCTGCCGCACGCGCCGCCGTCGCCCATGCATCGGTTCGGCGACGGCGTCCACTGGCCGACAGTACTGGCTGACGCCGACGCCAACCTGGGCGACTGGCGGTGCTGGGTGGTGTCGCCCAGTCAGGCGGGCGCCCTGCTGGGCCGCGACCGGCTGTCGCCAGACCATGCCAGTCGGGCGCCCTGTCTGCGCATGCTGGGCCGCGACGCCGGCCAGCAGACGTGCATCCACAACTCCCAGCCGTCAGACAAGCTGGTCTGCATGTGTCTCAGCACACTGCGCAACATCAGGTGCGTCATGCCGGCTGACATCACCGTGGGTACCGCCACGACCTTGTGTTACCCTGAGTACCGCCCCGACTTTGTGTTGCCATAGGTGGAAGGTGGAAGGTAACGCTAGGTGTTCCGTCCTGAGTATCGCCACGACTTTGTGTTGCCATAGGTAACGCTAGGTGTTCCACCCTGAGTATCGCCACGACTTTGTGCTGCCAGATGTAACGTTAGGTGTTCCGTTCTGAGTATCGCCACGACCTTGTGTTACCATAGGTAACGCTAGGTGTCCGGTCCTGAGTACCTCCACGAGTTCGTGTTGTGACAGGCAACGCCAGGTATCCCGTCCTGAGTACCGCCATGATCTCGTGTTGATATAGGCAACGCCAAGTATCCCGCCCTGAGTACCGCCACGAGCTCGTGTTGCCATAGGCAACGTTAGGTGTCTCGTCCTGAGTACCACCATGACTTTGTGTTACTGTGAGTGCCACCTCTACTCTGTGTTATTGTGAGGAACATCATCCGTGGTAATGCTAAGCGGCTCGGATGGCTATCCTGGATAATACCATGCGAGTATCCTGATTAACGTCTTGGTGATAACCCCAGACATCAGGCAAGGCTTTTTCATAAGATCGGATCACAAGCCCTTGTCATAGCCTTCTTTTGATCTTCATGCAGCTGCCTGGTGATGTGTTATAACGTGCTAGCGCTAGCATGGTTATCGACAATGGCGGGATACTTTTCCATGCTAACACTTTATTTGTTGTCCTCTTTTGCAATATTTGAGAGACATTCGGTATTAATTTCAGCTGTGAAAAATACTAGGCTCAAAGTATTTATCACCACCATAAACGCTTTACTTTAATGTGATTAAATAAAGTTGCTTATGAGCTTATTACGGGAGAGTTGGGCACAAATTGCTCCTCCCACTTGTTTTGTTTGTTTGCTGATTGATGCTGATTGCTTGGAACAATTAGCCTGAAGCATAGTGGCTTTTTCTAACGTATTTTTTACAGGCAGTACCAAGTTTTTGAATTCAACTTTCGTCACGCGCAAGTCTAGGAGCGGTTTCGGAGGACGTTCCGAACGTTTTTTTCAGTTTTTTTTCACATCGGAGTATGCTTGCCTTCTACCATCTCTATCTTCGAAATTAATCTGTCATTATTTGCCAAACACCTGGAAGCCAATATTGAAAGGCCATTCGCTGTACGACTTGAGAGATTATAGTTATTCTGCTCACAAGTGCGTCTACGGTGGGTAAGGAAGGGGGTGGAAGGTGGAAGGTTAAGGTTAGGGGGTGGAAGGTGGAAGGTTAAGGTTAGGGGGTGGAAGGTTGCCGAAGTCCATGTAGTTCGTGGCATTGTGCAACTATTGACCTATGTCGACCAGTATGAAGTATGTGAAGAGGTTTTTGTTTGTTTCTTGATAATTTGTGATCATGTTTTCGTCAAGAGTGGCTCCAGACGATCTATTCGGAATATGACGAATAGGAAGACGACGGTCTTCCGTCGTGTGACCTCTTTAGTTGATTCGATATATTACTTAGCATTTGTGCTAGGCGTATTGTAAGGCTTTTGCATAGAGTGCCCGCGTGTTCAGAACTTGCATGCTTACCAGGGGCGGATGCCGAGTATGTGTTGCTGGGGCTGAGTTTATTCTGCGGATACATACTCCCATTTAATTTATGTTTTTGAAGTCATATTTGAGCATAATGTGGATATTTTACGGATGCCGTTGGTAAGGAAAGCATTGTTTGGGGTCAGAGGCTGCTTTAGACGAGTTGCTCGGAGGCAGGCTTCCAGCAAAATGTGTCCGTTTCTATATATTTGCGCTCGTCATCACACGTCGAAAATAATAGTTGCACGTGGTGTGTTTTTATTTCCCTGAAATGTATGTGCACATAATCGGCGGCCGCATGGAGGGCTAAAAGAAACAAAAATTTGTTCACCTGAATATTCATGCGCAAAAAATTAGGAATCTAACTACTCCCTGAATACGTCAATAGCAGTGACGTAATATTAGGCTACCCAACATCAGTGGTTTTAGGCGATCCAACATCAGTAGGTTTTAGTAATATAACCGCAGTAGATTTGATTCGGTTAGGCTAGGTTTTTGTTGTAACATTATGTTATTCTTCAATACATACTTGCTCACCCAAAAACCCTTTCTTCTGTACACTTCTGCCATGTTGTGTTGAGGTGAGGGGAGATAGCATGCATCTTGACCAACGCAATCGATGCGCCCGTAAGCCCAGACAACCAACCATTGTCACAAAGATGTTTTCTGGTGTTGTTTTAGATGGTATGTCAATAATCGTGATGCTCTTTTCTTGGTGAGATGGCTGCTTATTGAGATATAAATACAACTTGAAGTGCTTATGTCTAAAAAGAAGTTTTCATGTCACGAAAAAATGAACATCTAATTCATCAAACCACATCAGAAGACACCAGAAAAAAAAACATTTTTGACTAAAAAGTGGCCTAGGGGCTTCTATATATTTACCCATATCGTATGCATTGTACAGATCCAGAAATTTGCTTTTCGTTTGGAAGGGCCAAACAATAACTAATTCTCACAAATTTTCAACTTCCTTGGATTTGGAATGCTTAGTAGGTACCTACGCATGAGCTCATACAACATTGTCACATAAAATGCCACTAGGTGTTGCATAATTTGAGATTGAAGACTAGTTTTGCTCCAAAGCAGGCTGTTTGTGTGGCTGAGATGTGCCTTATGGATGCACCAGCGAATGCATGTCAGTTACAGACCTGACTTAGCATCACATCAAAGCATCAGTAAGAGCCCACTGGTCCGGAACAGACTTCGTTGTGCTTTCGGTTCTACCACTTGCCACCTCTCGTACCTACCTAAGTGGGTAGGTAGGTAAGCTCCTGTGCCACAATGTCGCACATTCCCTTAATTACACGAATCAATGGGAATTTTTGTGTGTAACATGTAGCTCGAAAGTGGCCTTCACATAGCGATTTCCATTGAGAGTACAATGGACTGCACTCTAAACAGGCCGCAAGCAACGCGCTTGCTATGAAACGAAAGCGCAATATATGACGATATCTGCCAGAGGCTTGCCTCTGCAGACCAGTGATAGAGCTGTTGTAAATTTAGATGTAAATGTGAACTTAAATTTTCACTATAGTTACCAGTCACCCATGTATATTGGTGTCCAGTTTTTTTAACTTGGCTATTTTCCAGTGGATTAAGGCATTGTTTTGTACGAAAATAATATATACAAATACTTCCCAACTCTACTCAGGTGAAGCACTGCCTTCATTTTCCTAATAGCTGGACCCCCCTGCAAGGTACCTCAGATCTAAAGTCAATGGAGCATTCGTACTACAAACATGGCAAAATGAAAATGGAAGCACCGCACGTTCGCAGTTTGAACCCGGGCCACATCGGATAAAACTAGAATGATGGTCAAATGGATGTGAGGTCTATTTCATGCGTATCACTTTTTTGTGGTGGCCTTTGGTTAAGTCATTAGGCCTAAGGGGAAGGTGCCATTTTACCCACCAGATTCGCCGCTATCCCCGGGTCCAGAATGCCCCTGCTCTCTGGGCGCCAACGAAAATCCTACTCGAACCCGATCGATGAGGTCGAGCAAGTTTAGGTGATGAAACGTCAGCTCCAGGCCGAGAAGTCCCTTGGGGTCCAAGGAGCCCGGCGGGTCCAGACACCAGATTATATGCTGTACGTTAAGAAGGTAGGTTGTAACTAACCGCAAAACAAGGAGACGATGCCCAGAACACAACTGAGAGGGAGGAGAGATTGACTGGCTCATCGCATAGACGAAAAGAGCATCCGTGCTCCCAGCAGTCTGAGGACACATATTGCCAGAAATAAAGTCATATTGTGGGATTTTGTATTGCAAGACGTACTGTATGTATTGCGCGATCATCTGGACAACCATTTGGAAAGCACTTTGGACGGCAGGTAGCGAAAACTGCCGCGACCTGAGGGCGATGCCGAAGTCTGGGTGGAGTTGACAGTCGCGAGAGAAGGCTAGTTCTCTTGCCATCTGTTCTCCGCCTCGACTCCACCTTGTATGTGTACGTGCGGTGCGTGTTTAGTGTCCGTTAAAAAAACCCGGAATGTTCCGACAGTTAAGTAACCTGGTCCTTCCCTGTCAGACCGGAGGCACCTCTGGGCCCAAGGGAGGAGGCCATAACCCCATGACCCCCTCGTTCCCATTCGATCCGCCACTCTGACTGATGTCAGCCTAATAACGAGGCTAACCAGGCCAACAAGCCAACAAGGCCCAGAAGCTCGTCAAAGCACTCAGGCGACGTGCGATAGTTCGCACAAAAATCGTCGTGGTCACTTCTGGCATCTTCCATGATGGTGACATATTCGCCACGAACATCCTTCTCTAAAACTCTCAAGTGTCTCTCACCCATAGCCTACGACTAGGCGGTTGTGGGTTCCATCCAAAGGTCAATAACAACCGAAGGTCTGCGTCTTTCATGGCATGCCAACGGTGATGGTAATACATGTTGCATTTACGCCTAAAAAAATCCGAATGCAAATCCCTGAGAAGCATTATTCAGATAAAAACTAACTATATTGCACCACATTCGTCGTAAAACGCTTCGTTGGATGTTCGTAAAGCAAACTTAAAACAAACGTATCGAAAACTAAACCATTCCGTTCATTTGATCTTTTCCGAACGTTCCGATTACGTTGCATTCCGGTTACGTTGCGTTTCAAAAGCGACAACAATTGGCCGGTGTGAGCCGACCTTTACACCGCGCGTTACTTTAAGCTGAATTTGGCATTTTACATGAGCATGTGCATGCACAAAGGGTTTCTTCACTTGTGTTACAGCCTTGCATTAATATTAATTACCGAATTCCTATGTGTAGATAGCATGCAAAAATGTGGCCATGCGAATGTAGTATCTTGGAAAATACTGCCTGTCTCGAAAACATCAATTAATTCCTGAAATTTCCTCTGGCGTCTTCATGTATGCCTGTTTCCAAAGTATCCCGCCTGGTGGCACTACGGGTCCTCTGAACAGCAAATGTCGCACTTGACACATATCGTAGAGTTTGAGCGAAACTCGCTCACCCGTGTGCACTGTACGATAGCCAAAATGTATTACGTTTAGTCATGCATGACACTGATGCATCTCACGTGGGGTGCGTCGGCTCGTGTGCACACCGTATTTGTCTGCTGGGCTGCGCCGAAGCATGCGTCTCATGTAGGCAGCCACTGTGTGGCGTGAACAGCTCGGTTCGCGTGGTGCCGGCCGCCGGCTGGCGTGGTGCTGGAGCTGAGCTGACCCGGATGGTGCGCGCCAGGTTCGTCAAGCTGGTGCTGTCGCAGCTGGGCGCCGGCGCTGAGCTGAGCGTGCACCAGTCGATGTACAACGTGCTGACTGAGGCGTGGCTGCCGGTGCTGCTGGCCGCCGACGGCCACGGTGTTCGCCACGGGTGGAACACGGCCCAACAGCAGCGCAGCCTCTTGCTGCTCCAGACCTGCTACTACGCCGTCGACGAAGTCCTCCACGAGCTATACAGGTGTGTGGACTGACTGCCACTCGGACCTGTGAGCATGGGTGTTGAAGTTCGAGGAGGGCAGAGACAAACCAGGAGCGCGGAAAGTTTGGGCAGGATAAAGAAGTAAAAAGCCCCCCCCCCCTACACACACACATTCCAAAAAAAAATCACCGGGTTTCAGCCACTTTATTTTCCAGGTCTCGTTTTCAGATTTGCCTTTGTTAAATCTGAAATTTTGTGGGAAAATGGTTCCTCCAAAGTTAGCAAGCTTCGCTGCCTATCACTGCCTATGTACACCTAACTTTATTCCGTATGTGCTGGGCCCGATTCACAATCACCATTGAGCAATGATGTATTTACGTTAAACGTTACCCGCTTGCAGCAGGAAAACAAAAAATATTGGACGATGTTGTACGATGGTGGTGAACTTGCCGAGAAGACGATGAACTTGATGATGATGACGATGTTGTTGTAGTAAACATGAGCCTTTCCCATGTTTTCCTGTTTTACGGGGACACATCGATGCAATAACAACCAGGGATCGATAAAGGGCGTGGCACTGGGGTTCCTGGTAGGTACTCTCTGCGACTGCGAAAGTATCCTCTGCGACAGTGAAGCCACTGCGAAAGTACCCTCCTGGTACTTTCGCAGTGCCCCCCCAAGAGATGGTGCTCCTCCAGACAAATCCCCCCCCCCACATGACAATTCCTGAATCCACCCCCGATCACACACGGGGACGAGTGGTCTAGGGGTAAGATGCTCGTCTCACAATCGAAAGATTGTGGGTTCGAGTCTCACCTGTCGCTACTCTTCGCCCGCGGCCAATCGGCGTGAGAGATTGGCGACGCTATATGACTCAACGGTCGACGTGTCGTAAAAACCAATAGCCAACCAATAACCACCCCCGATCACAATATTGTTGTCTCGCGGTTATGAACTCCGGCTGGTTATGCAATCGTGCACATTTACGTGTGGTTTCTCTTGCATACTTGACAACTTCCGTTGAACCATTAAAATGAAAGCCGACGACTTTAAAAAATAATTGTAAATTGATATGTCCGGAACAGCAATGCGGCATAGTGAGGTGAATGCCGGAAATAAGATGTCGCCCTAGCGGGTAGGTTATCACGGATTTCTTCGGGGAACTGCTAGTCAAATAGGATATGAGTGTCTGTTATCACAATCATCGGCAGTCAAGGTTACCTCTTCCCCCCCCGCAACCAAAAATGCACTAGATGAAAGGGGAAATTTTTAGATTTTCAACACGCATGTCCAAAATTTTCGCGCGCGGAAGGCTCTTTTTCGTTTCATTTTAGTCACTCTCCTTGGGAAATTCCTTGCTGCACCACTGATCACAATACCTGCAAACAAGAAGAGATCTGCTCCTCCTATTGCAATATTATACTACCCAGGTTCATCACGGGATATTGCTTGATACTAGATGTGGGTAGGTTTGGGCGAAGAAAAATGCGTGGCGACAGAAGAAATCGGCTTGGCCTTTGACCTTTCAAATTAGTTCGATTTCCTAACCTGATACCGCACAACAAGCCACATGGAAGCCAAGCCACCACTTGATGCAAATTGACACCATAACGACGAAACGCGAGGACTTCAAAAAACTTAAATTAACCTTTGACCCTGAGGTTTGGCTTTGACATGTCCCGGTTTGAAATGTTACTCGAGGATTCACCACGGGCTATCGCTTGATAGTGGATCTGGGTATGTTTGGGTGAAAACGAAAAAAGAATGCGAGGCGACCGAAGAAATAGCTTGACCTTTGACCGTCGAAGTTATTTATAATTCTCATCTTTCTGATACCGCATAACAAGCCGCAATTACACTCGTTTTCTGCAAATTGAAGCCATAGTGACGAAGCACGAGACTGTTGCAGAACTTAATCTAATCTTTGACCTTTAGGTTTGACCTTGATATGGTCTGGTTTGAAATGTTATTCGAGGGTTCATCACGGGCTATCGCTTGATACCATATTTGGGTAAGCTTGGGCGAAAACTAAAAAATTCGAGGTGATGCGACAAATCCGCTTGACCTTTGACCTTCGAACTACTTTCGATTTCTCAACTTTCTGACACCGCAAAACAAGCCACGTCGAATGACACCCATTTTATGCAACTGGAAGGTATAGCAATGAAACGCAAGGCCGTCGAAGAACTCAAATGTACCTTGGACCCTGAGGTTTGACCTTGGCATGTCCCCATTTGAAATGTTGCTCGTGGGTTGACCGTGGGCTATCGCTTGATACCAAATTTGTGTAGCTCCGTGCGAAAACGAAGAAATGCGAGGCGACTAAAGAAATGAGTTTGAACTTTGGCCATTTAAATTAATTTGAGTTATGTGCGCTTTGCTCGAGTACCGGACTTTGAAACTTTCAACCTAACCTTTGACCTCGAGGTCTGACATTGACATGTCCCGTTTGAAATGTTGTTCGATGGTTCACCACGGGTCATCGATTGATACCATATTTGGGTAGGTTTGGGCGGAATCTATAAAATACGAGACGATCGAAGAAGTCGGCTTGGCATTTGACCTTGAAAGTTAATTAGATTGCTCAACTTTCTGATACCGCACTGCACGCCACCTCGAATGGCGCCGATTTGATTGAAATTGAAGCGATAGCGACCAAACGCAAGGCCATCGAATAATTCAAGCTAGCTGTACATTGAGCTTTGACCTTGACATGTCCCGGTTTGAAATGTTGCTCAAGGGTTTGCCACGAGCTATCCCTTGATACCAGATTTTGGCAGGTTTGGGCGAATACGAAAAAATCGAGGTGACCGAAGAAACCGGTTTGCGTTGGGCTGGACTGACCGTTAATGTGGTCATGCGAGACCTATGCATTTCCTTCCGGTGTATTTAGTTAGTTATTTGGGTTTTAGGGCGCCTCGACTAGAATTGCTTCCAGTGTATTTAGTACAGGCAGAAGCATCTGTGGTAATTGTTTCGAACGAACATGAACCCGTCACTGAACGCGAATACGAATACGTATCTAGCTAACTCGTCGCTGAATACGAATACGACGCTAACTTGACGTACATTTAAGGCTGCCTCCATGGCCTTGACGATACCCAAGAACATCCAGAACCACGTTTGTTAAAGATACGTATATCAATATATGCTTAGGGGAGAACAGCCTAAGCCTTATAAGGCCTTGCGATAATGCAACATTTGGTGCTGCCTTACAAAGCACAATTCTCCACCCAAACGAAAACACAAGATAGTTGGGGGTTCATGTTGTTCAAGAATGGTCTGGAAATGAAAACTGCTAACGCTTTCCAATTTATCACTCTAGATTTTGTGGCGCCAGATAGTCTGTGAAACCCGTGGTATGGCTAGATCGGGTTGTAGTATTTTTTTGTAGTGATTCTCTTGCATATATTCTCACTATATACATGATGAAGTATAATTGTGCGGCGACCATACACAGGTATTTTAATGGCTGCAGCTTGGGAGACACGAAAGAAATTGATGGGGACAGATTGCCACTTTCCAAAAATGTGTGTGGGGGGAAGCTCATAAGATCTACTTTCAGAAGATCTATTTTCACAAGATCTACTTTCAGAAGATCTATTTTCACGAGATCTACTCTCGGGTCTGAATGTTCACAAGATCTACTCCCAATTCTGAATGTTCAGAAGATCTACAAATAGGCCTCAAATGTTCAGAAGATGTACAAATAGGCCTCAAATGTTCAGAAGATCTACAAATAGGCCTCAAATGTTCAGAAGATCTACTCCCCAATGCAGATGCTCAGAAGATCTACTGATAGCTTGAAATGTTCACAAGATCTACTGATAGCTGGAAGTGTTCAGAAGATATACTCGGAGGAGGGAAATGTTCACAAGATCTATTCTTGGGACTGGATTGTTCAGAAGATCCACTCGAAGACGAAAGTGTTCACAAGATCTACTAATACTTGGAGATGTTCACAAGATCTACTCTCAGGTCTGAATGTTCAGAAGATCTACAAATAGGCCTCAGTTGTTAAGAAGATCTACTGCTGGAAATGTTCAGAAGATCTACTACTGGAAATGTTCAGATGATCTACTCGGAGGATGGAAGTGTTCACAAGATCTACTCTCGGGACTGGATGTTCAGAAGATCTACTCTTGGCCCAGTATGTTCAGAAGATCTATCTAGGTTAGGTTATGTTAGAACATTCCAGGCCAAGAATAGATCTTCTGAACATTCAGTCCGGAGAGTAGATCTTGTGAACACTTCCATCCTCCGAGTAGATCTTCTGAACATTTCCAACAGTAGATCTTCTGAACATTTCCAGTTGTAGATCTTCTGAACACTTGAGGCCTATTTGTAGATCTTCTGAACATTCCGAATTGGGATTAGATCTTGTGAACACCTTCGTCTTCGAGTAGATCTTCTGAACAATTCAGGCCTGGGAGTAGATCTTGTGAACATTTCGAGCTATCAGTAGATCTTCTGAACATTTGCATTGGGGAGTAGATCTTCTGAACACTTTTGGCCAATTTGTAGATCTTCTGAACATTCAGACCTGGGAGTAGATCTTGTGAACCTCTCCAAGTACTAGTAGATCTTGTGAACACTTTCGTCTTCGAGTAGATTTTCTGAGCAATTTAGTCCTAGCAGTAGATCTTGTGAACATTTCCTCCTCCAAGTAGATCTTGTGAACAAGATCTTCTGAAAGTAGATCTTCTGAATATAGATCTCCTGAACGTAGATCTTCTGAAAGTAGATCTTATGAGCCTCACTCTGTGGGGGCATGTCCCCTCCGCACCCTCCGTATATATTTTTTTTATGTGAACCTGGGCCCGGATAAACATCACTTGCCCGCTGCCCCACAACAGCAGCTGCTGCCTCAGTCACTTGCTTCACGGCTCTCTCCGTGGACTGCGTGTGAATGGAGAAAAAGGAGCAGCACATGACTTGGTCAGAAAATCTTACAACTGAGTCTTGAGCATCTTGCAGATGAAGACAAGTTTCTGGATCTCATATGCCTTCCAGATTTTGAGCTAGCTGAAGGAGGTGTGTTTAGGGGCGCATCGACTACGTTGGTCATACGGGGTGAAAGAGGTGGCGTTGGGGTTAAGCTTCAGGGTGATCCTGGGCCTCATTGAAGTCACCACACTCGCTTTTCCCTCTGATCTTCAGGATGAAACCGACAGCAAGCTTTCTGTCTCTGATATCAACACTGGTCAGAAGGGATGACGTACACCAATTTAAAAGTGCAATTTTTGGAAGATAAAAGCCTCCAATCAAACAAGTTATGAAGCAAAGTGGCCTTACAATTCAATTTTTCATCGGAGAATATCCAGCCCGACCAAGAAAAAGGGTGTTTAATGCTTCCCCTGCTGCCACTGTGCCTTAACGCACAGGTGTTTAAACCAGCTACTCAAGCATCGTGCACACTCAAGCATAGTTCAAGTGGTCGAGTTTCCTATATCTCTAGGGGTCGAGTTCCCTATATCAGTGAATGAGATGCATCACCATTTTTTAATTAATATCGCAGAGTAGCATATATCAGGCAAAGGTGCGCAAACTAACCATGCTCCAAAAAGTGCTCACAATGTAGCTACATCACAGCCATAACTTTATGTTGGAATAGAAGAGGTGGCATGCACCCGCAAACAAGGTTCACATATTTGTGTTTATTGAAGTGAAATGTTTTCCACCAAGAGACCGAGATCAGTTTCTTTTAAGTGTTCATGGCCACCGAAGTTGTATATTCACACAAGATTGCACCAGTGTTAAAGTACCTCATGTTTGTTTTTGCTAGATGTGCAATGTCGAAATACAATACGGGGATGGTAATTTACCATGAAAACGATTGCATTTAAAATGCTTCAATTCCTACGAGCACACGTTGAAAAAAGGAGGGAATTTGAAGGTTTTTCGTTGTTTTTTTTTTGTTTTTTTTTAGTAGAATACCAATGTTATCAAAGACGTATTGTGCAACCGGCCGCATAGGTAGTTACATGATCTGAAATTGCATTACGAAGTTTGGATGTTTCACCATCCGGGCGCTACATGACCCGGTCTAGGTACATGACCCGGCATAGGTCGATGCGCCCTAAAGCCCTAATAACTAACTAACCATCCGAGAGTGATTATGTGCGTGATGGTTTTAACCACGGCACTTCGAAGCGAGGAGTGAAGTAAATCTTTTTGGCGAAATATGACGATTGGGTATTCAGTAATCAGTATTCTCCACTCATCCACACTAAAATTTATCACTGCAATGAGCTGCGCCAATGTGTTGGCCAGCTATTCAGGTCTGTGATCTGTGGCGATCTGTACATTGTACAGGTGTGTCGACGAACTGTACCTGAAATGTGGATATACTATTCTCGTTTGTGGTTTCCTGTACGAATGTCTGATTGGAACGAGGTACCAGGTAAGTCGCAGCCTGCAGTCGACTTGCGCGTTTTCAGATGTGGCCTGAGCTCGTGTGCGGACCTGGTGTATGTTTTGGCTGCTGTGCACGCAGTGGTGCTATGCTTCTGCGCACTGTGCTATGCCGTAACAAGCGCCGGGCGTCGCTCGCAGGTCGCGACCGAAACTGGGCGGCGGGAGGGTTCTGCGGGCCGACCGGCTGTGGTTGCTGTCGCTGGAGGACACCAGCTGGCTGCGTCCCGATGTCACGGTCAGCACTGCGCGCACGCGCACATGCCCTCTGGTGTGTGTCTGAGCGCATACTGCATGTGTGCCCTCTGGTGTCCATATGTGCGCGTGCTGCCCTCTGGTTCGTGCCTACGAACCCCGGAACCCCTGGTTTAACCGTTGCTTTCGTGGCCTTGAAGTTTCTCTCTGTTCTGAAACTAAGCATGTCCGTGTTATTGTTTACCCATGTCTTAGCTGAAGTGCACACGTTTCGGCCAATACGTGCTGTTGTTTTGACATGCTGGCGGATCTTACCCACCTTCACTTCACGCTGGCTGCTCTGCGGAGCCGCCAGCCGCGTCCGCGTCGTCCGGACGGTCGATAGGGCGTCGGTAGCTCAGTGGTTAAGCTGAGCGTCTGGCAAGCCAGAGGTACGGGGTTCGATTCCCCGCGACATCCGCCCTTCCTGCCAGGATGAGAGGCAGGCGACGCCATATGGCCTCAGCTGCTGAGTGCGTCGTAAACCCACAATCCATCCATCATCCGGACGGTCGATGCTGCCCACCCGTCGAAGGTAGCTGATGATTTGGTCCGCCTCGTCCTCTAGAACATGCTCCATGGTAGGTGGGGAGGGGCCGCCCCACAGCCGCCGCCTCTCCCCGGAGTATGCCGGCACTTCGTCAGATGGTGTTCAGGCGTTCCGGGCTGGCCGCACTGGAGGAAGCTTGGGTCATCGGCCGGTCCGGTGCGGTGCAGCGTTGGTCTTGTAAGTGTCGAATGTCCAGCCCGCAGCTGGGCCAGGGTCGCCTTCCCAAAGCGGGTGAGCAGGTCGTGGCCAGGGGTCGCCTGCAGATGGGCTGCTGCTCGCGTGGCAGACCACGCCTTAGCTTTGATGGGCGGATGTTTTGATGGTCCGCGTGGGTGCTGGAGAGGTCCAGCGGCACGGCAGTCTGGCCGGCCTCTGCTGCACCGTTGGCCAGCTGGTCCGCCGCCTCGTTTCGGTCGGGCCCCGCCTGACCTGGCACCCACTGCAGGGCGATGCGCTTGCCTCGGTCCACCACTCGGTAGAGCAGGCGCCACACGTCCATGGCGAGCTGCTCCGCCTGGGCGTGCTGCCTCCGGCTCAGGCGCACCATACCGCACCGGCAATCGGTGCACAGGCGGATCCCCTTGATCCTGGCCTGTGGTTCTGGTGGCAGGTTGATCACCGTCTACAGTGCCTTGCGTATCGCGACCGACGAGCTCGGCCCGCACGCTGCTTCAGACGGCTACCAGCTGGTGCCTTGCACTCCACCTCCCATGTTCGCGGTGGAGCTGCACCAGTGCTCCTCCACCTGTGGTAGCGCCACCTGCTACAGATCCGTCGCTCTAGATGGTGCAATCTGGGTCCGGTAGGGTCTCCAGCGCCTGTAGTGCAACCTGTCCTCAGGTGGATCGGTTTGGCGCGTCTTGGTGGGCATGTCCATGACGAAGGTGACCATGTTGTGGCATGTTTAGGGTGCCTCCGGTGGGACGATGGCCGGGGGCACCTCCGGCAGGCCACTGTTGCCCGACTCGTTTGTGACTCACCTGATGACCCTTCTCAGGCGCAGCTTGTGTTCGTAGGTCACGTCCTCGTCCGGTGGTGGTGGTGGTCGTTTCCCTCGTTCCCTGGTCACTTCGCAGACGCGCCTCCATGCTCCGTGCATTCTCGGTGTTGCAGTCTCTTTCGAGGGGGTCTATGCTAGGAGCTGGTGTGTCGGGTCCTTTGCTGGGAGCCTGGCGATCTTGCTATACTCTGTCGCCGCTGGTCTTTAACTCCCACGGTTAGGGCTGGGGGTCCGGCCTCGGCCAGGAAGGAGCGTGGGCCTCTTCGTGAGCTTGATGCAGCTCGCAATCACTCTGACATGCTTGTCTTGTTCGGTCTCGAGCTTGCCGCGGGATGCCGAGGCAGCGTTCGTGAGGTATACCGCGACACCGTAGTCGAAGATGGCTCCGATATATCCGATGTGTTGTTTTGAGGATTTTCTTCCGGTTGGGAGCCATGCGTCTCCTCCGCCAGTGCTTGCATGCATCGGCGCCGTTTTGTCATCTTGTCCTTCAGGCCTGCGACGTGAGCCGTGAAAGTCAGCCGATCGACCAAATGCAGCCCGAGAAACGTCGGCTGCGTGTCACACTGCAGTGTTTCGCCATGGAATGTGACGTCGATGACCACCTTGGCTCCACACTTTTGTGTTCAGTGTGTAGGTGGACAGGCAGCACTTGGCGTTGCTGGGCTGCACCTTCCAGGTCCTGGTCCATACATCGTTGTGAGCGAGGGCCTGTTGTGGAGCTGCGGCACACTTGTTGAGGGAGCAACCTGTGGTGAGCAGGATCACATCGTCTATGGGGAGGGAGTGTCACGGCCCTGTTGATGCCCTGGTCGACGTTAACCCGATGACCTAGTCGACGTCTGGAGGGTCTTTTACTAAGGGTCTGGAGGGTCTTTTCTAAGGCTTTCCTCGGATGGTTAAAAAAAAAATACGGCGCTCGGCAGCGCACCGAAATCTGGCATACCTTTTCCTACATGAATTTGACACGTGTGAAAATGTTAAAGTCCGGTCATCCACGGTCACCGAGTTAGTCGAGGGTAAAAAAAAGTTTCGTCACGAAGCAAAAAAGAAGTTCAACCAATCGTCACGCTTTAACGGGTAAAGATATTTGAATGAAACTTTCAGCGTTTGCTCATCTTTGGGGATGCAACAATACGCACCAGAGGAATTTGTGAATTTCTTCGTTTTTTTATGACATTTTTTGCTTATGTACCCAGTCGGGCTAAAATCAAAGATTCTGGCTAAGGTAATCGCTTTTTTGAAGCTAAGCAAACTCGATTTTGAAAATTTACGAAAATAATTAAGTGGATTTTTGGGTGACAAACATGTTGGGACCATCGTCGATTTCGTATTCTTTTTTTATTACAAATAGTTTGGTTTTAAAATGTCCCCCAAAATGACTACCCAGAGCCAAAAACATGACATCAGTCGTGACTGCATAAACTTTAGTTATACCACTTTTTGAAGGGGGATAATTTGTGGGTGGTTTCGGACCATGCTCATCCAGCGCTTTCCGCGACACCATATTCGTTTTCGTGCAACGCTTAGTTTGGAGATCAGAGGGGCATGAAAGGACCCCCGAGATTGGATGTGAGGATCTGACCGGAAAGATATGTAAGGCCCTCCGGGAACGTTCGCCAGTCAGATAGACTGTTCCCCACCGTACTCTGGCTCTTCTGTCACTAAGGAAGTGTTCCACCCACTTGACGTGAGCGGGAATCTATAGTCTACCCGTCTTCGCTAGCGGGCCGTCGCGCCACACTCGGTCATAGGTCTTCGGGAAGACAAGCGGGACGAAAGTCGCTCTGTCTGGGTTTCGCTTTTCCATGGCGTCGAAAATGGTTTGTGTGACCCGGACTAGCTGGCCGGTCGATGATTGAGTGTCCCCGTTGGAAGCCGGCTTGGTTTCGGTTTAGCAGTTTCTTCTCGTTCAGTCAGTACTGCAGTCTAGTCTGTAGTAGCCTGTCGGCGAGCTTACTGATGCGGCTCAATGGAGATATGTGCCGGTAGGAGGATGGGCGGCTGGGCCCTTCCTCTTCTTCAGGATGGCGACGACCTCGGCTCGTCGCCATCTCCGCCGATTTTCAGCACCTGTTAATGCGAGTTGGATTTCGGTGGTCAGGCCTAGCCGCTGTAGCATCCAGTTGGACGTCCCATCTGCGTCTGGGCATTTCCCTTCGTTCAGCCTCGAGATGGCGTGCCTCAGCTGCTGTTGTTGTCCTTCCGGTCTTGGACTATGTCCATATCGGGTTCGTCAGAGACGCCCAAGCGCCTCAGGAACGACATCTCTGCGTCTGTGCCGGCGAAAACCTCCGCAAGAGACGGGTCGTGGCGGCCGAAAATGTCGTGTTGGAGTTTCGCTGTGGCTGGGAATTTCGTCATGTGGTCGACGTCTTCTGGCTCCCCGTCGTCGCTTCCAGTGCAGACAGGGTCGTCCTCCAGGCCGATCCGGTGTCGGTGCGCCCTCACCAGTGTGGAGTGGCCCGTCCACAGGCGGGCCTGGGCCACTCCCTCGGCTCTGGTGAGGCCGAGCTTGTCTCCTAGGCGAACCTTGCCTAGGCCCACAATGTTGAAGTGTCGCGTCCCGCGGTTGCTCTCTGCCCACTCTCGTCCCAGGTGCAACTTGAGCTGGGCTTTCGCGGCATTGATGCTGATAGGTATCTCGTCTTGGTTCAGTGTGGCCGCCCGCCTTGCCACTTCGTCGGCTATGTCATTCCCCGGGATGTCGGCGTGCCCGGGGACCCACTGGACGTCTATTCAATGTCCGCGGCCGACTCTCATGTGCGTCCAGATCTCGTCCGGTAGCTGGTCCGCCTGGCTTGCTGGACCTGTCTTCAGGCGCATGAGGACGGACTTGGAGTCTGTGCAGATGCGGATGTTTTGGGGGGTTTCGAAGGCGGGCTCCCGCTGCTCCAGGTGTTTCAGTGGCGTGCCTCAGCTCGCTCTTCGAGTAAGAGCTCATATGCCCGTTCGCGCACTGTTGCGTCCAGTTTTTGGTTGATTGCCGTGCTTCTTTGGTAATCGAGCTGTAGGGGGTTTTGTCCTTCGGGATCCGGGCCACTGCGGCATACGACTGGAAAAATAGTGGGGCTTTATCAATGTCAGTAATGGCTGGTCAAAGCAGCGGTAGGTGTTCTCTTTGTGGGCATAGGATGGTAGTTGCGGGCTTTGACACAGCCCATCTGCCATCCAGCATTTTGATAAAACCTCACATGCCTGCGTCTGGGTCCATGTTCATAATGCGGTATCGGGGGAAAGGAAATTGCTCCTCTGGGATTTGAAAACTATCTGTTTTGCTCCGTTTTTCCTTGTAACTGTTGACGTCTGGCTCAGCGCCCTGGTTGACTCGCACATCCATTACTGTATCTCAGTGTATGGTGACTGAACCAAAATCAACGTGATAATTATTTTTAATTAGCTACTCTCCTAAAGTCATTCAAGTCGTTTCGTCGCTTAAAAAAATAACACGTTTCGGATCTTCTCGCGAGACTGGGTGGCTGTTGGCTGAGCAGTTGATCTGGTGCCACATCCTCTGCCCAACCCGAGATGCGTCGTTGTGGTGGGCCCGCCGAGCTGACCGCCAACATCGCGACTGCGGATTCGATAAACCATCGCCACCCGCGACAGGATGCCGCGACCTGCACGTGTCGCGATCTCACATTGAAGTGGGCGGGCGGCGCTTTTGCTGTCGCGCCGCCACACAGCACAGCGCACTGCCGAACCGGTTGATGTTGATGTCTGCCCGGTCATTCGAGCGGACGCTGGTGCGGTGTCTGTTGAGCGTACCAGACATCTGATTCCAGTGTCGCTGCGTATTGTGCATGGTCGGATTTCCGAGTGTTGAATGTGTTTTTGTGATCCTTTCCCATCCCGTTGACGTTTTTGATGATGAGCTGGACCGGCGACGAATCCATTGTGCAATGTCCAAATGCAAATCTGAGTCTGAGTCTGAGTCTGTTCACATGCTGCCCGACGGTGTGGGTCCTTATGCGCATGTTGCCCACTGGTGTGCGTCTGTGTGCACGCATTGCTCGGCGTGCTTCGCTGACTTGCTGACTCGCTGTTGCAGATACTTCGCACTATCTCCTGGAGCCAGGCGTGTGACATGCACATTGACATCATGCGCAATATCATGCTAGCGATGATCATAGCGCGGGTGGTGGTGCCGCCCATCTACCAAGAAGACGGTGTGGAGGTAGGCGAGAACGGAACAGGCAGGCTGATGCACAGTAGTATAAGCGCTCTCTGACAGGTCCCGTGTGGCAGAGGTGAAGATCTGTAGTCATCTGCGAAATTGTCACGGGCTCATGCCTGTGTGTGTGTGTGTGCTATGGTTTGTACTGTTCATCCTCCAGTTCAATGGCAATGGTGCAGTAATTATATTATGCTTTTGTGCAGTGCTTTATTGTGATGAAAGCCTTGCTACCGTTGCTCTATGCATGTCATATATGTAAGCTCTAGTCGGATTCTCTAATTGTAGCATGGTCTACTTCTTTTCCCTGACAAGGACCATCAAGGCTATGCGTTTGGCGTCGCCAGTGAGATTGTGATAGACGGTCATTGGACAGTGAGTGAGTGAGTGAGTGTGTGAGTGTGTGAGTGTGTGAGTGTGTGTGTGTGTGTGTGTGTGTGTGTGTGTGTGTGTGTGTGTGCGTGCGTGCGTGCGTGCGTGCGTGCGTGCGTGCGTGCGTGCGTGCGTGCGTGCGTGCGTGCGTGCGTGCGTGTGAGTGAGTGAGTGAGTGAGTGAGTGAACGAGCGTGTGTGTGCGCGTGTGATATGCTGTGTGTGTGCGCGCGTGTGATATGCTGCTGTTGGTGCCAGGTGCACGCGACGCCGCGACCGTTGCTCGAGATGGCAGAGGTCGGCTCCGTGATGCTGCTGGGTATGTTCCTGGACACGCGTGACGGCAGCGGGGCGAGCTGGCTGTTGGACGTGACTCAGCTGCCGAGCGGCGCTTCGCTGGCGCTCGACCTGTCCGCCTGGATCAGGCTCGTCAACAAGCTGACCGAACGGATGACCGACTGCGGCATGTCCGCACTGGTGGGTTGGCCGTGGTGATAGCTGCCAGCCACAGTCCACTCGGGTGGCCGTCCACTTGCCTGGACATTGGACTGTTTAGTTGTGGACCCTAGTAGGTTTTGGATCATTTTCCTTCGCCCTCGTATCTTATGGACTCTGCGCAAACATCGGGTTTTTCGTTGGTTTAAGTTGGGCGCTATATGACCGATGTAGTCGATGCGCCCTAAAGCCCTAATAACTAACTCGTTGGTTTAAGTCTTGACATTCTTCGCATGATGTCGAGCTATTGCAAGTTACAGTTTTTCGTCAGACTTGATTCCCCAAAAGTTATGTTATCGTTTTTCTTTCTCTGCACTGCTCTGCAACGTGACAGTATTGTCGGCTATGAAATCATGCCGCAAGCTTTAGAGTACAGGAGACTTATCCCATGAAAGCGTGTTTGACTTCTATGGATAACCACATTATGAAGCCAATCAACACCCGGCTGTTCGTAGGGTGGGCATAGGTTAGGGGTTAGGTTAGCTTCCCCCTCCCGCCGGTGTAGCATTGTGAGCCGTGCCTTCAGGGTGTGTTTGTTTTCAAACACAACTGACAGGGTGTAGATTGATTGGCTTGTTTCCAGTGTACCACGCACGCTGACCGTTGCTTTCTATTGTCCCACTGGGTTCTGTATTTTACTGGAATTATCTTTCATTGCTTGTGTACACATATCGATTGATGTCGTGACGTACTTCTAGCATATAAGTTATGGGCGCAATATAGTCGAAGCAGCTGACGCGCCCAAAAATCCAAGCTACACACACAAGCTGATTAACGCGAGCAACCATGCATGTAACGTTGGATTCTGCCAAGTATGGAACAGAACGCTTTTCTTGAAACATCGTTACCCGTTCACCGCGCCGTAGTCTCTCCGGGTAGCGTAGTCCTTAACGTTGTGTCCGCAATATGTTTTGCTTTTAGATATGGATAGTGGTTCTTTCAGCGGCGCTACCCTACTGAGATATTGACATCTGGTATTGTAGTATGTTCAGGATATTCTTCCTGATGTGAAATATATTTCGAAGTATCTTCAAATGCAAAATCGTGGCCAACAAAATCAAGGATCAAAAATGTTGTGAAGCAGCTCTGAGGACGCGGAATGCTTTCTTCGCTAGTCCTACACCATTTGTATTGGCTTTATTACACATTAGGTCCTTTTATTACTCACCTTGCACATATATGAGTCCTTTGCAATTTCCCTGTTTTCTTTCATAGCCAAATTATCGTTCATGCCATGCGAAAGTGCATAGTATGACTCGCTAGCACGAACTACATTACATCGAAAAAAAATGAAGAATTTCATTCAGGGCTGTCTTTGTAATCCAACTTTTATATAAATAAGTTATCTTCCCGATTATATGTTTTTTTCAGTCTGTTTGGACCATAAACCCATTGAGAATAGAAGGCAATAATTGTATCGTGGAATGAGGGCTCAGTCGGACGAGTTTTAGCTACCCTTAGCACAGGCTGTCCAGCAACAGAAGTCATGCGTTGGAAAGAAAGCTAAAGCTAATGCATATACTCCAGGGAATTCGTGAGCCGTCAAAATGTGCGCCAACGTCACCGTATTGTCTCGCTGCAGCGTTCTCCAACGTCACTCGCACATTAACTCTATGTACAGTTCCCGACCGCCAGCCGACATGGCCTGACCACAATCACATGGCACTGCTGTCTGGCCCCTGCCTCTGCATACTGGCCAGATGTTGCCACATCCGGCGGAAGATCCTCGGCTGGATGTCAGCAGAATAATTGTATCGGTACCGCACGCTCTACTGGCTCGACGGTATCCTAATTATTGGTGAACCTGAATCCCTGGCTAGGGAATTTGCCGCAGCCGCTGACGGCGAGGTCGCGGCACTCGACGGGATCGCTTGGTGTTCGTACGGCGCTCAAGGGCCGAAACCGGCGAGCGTATGCTATCTATCTATCCAGCTATCTGCATATACTCTGCAGACGCGCCGCGATGCTCTATAGCGAGCTGTCGTCCGCGTTGTGTGGTTTACCGGCGATGAGTAGACTGAAAAGGCGCATGCTGGCACGGTGTGCACATATGCGAACCTTTTTTCATTGGAACTGTATGCGTGGGTGTGATTGCGTATTGATATTGCTCATATCCGTTGTTCGCCCTTTGCATATGCATGTTTGGCGCTAGGCGTCATGACCACCATTTCCTGTGTGGACAACCCTGAGCCCGTACAATGCAACACAATGCAATTCTGGGAAAAATAACAATAATGCCGAGATCGCTCATCACCGTCCTGATTAATGGACAGTAAGTGCATAGTCACACTAAGCAGTAGGGCCTTGTATTACTCACATTGCACATATATGAATCATTTGCAACTTGCCCTGTTTTCCTTCATGGCCATTCCTTCATGGTACCGAGCCGGGCCCGTGTCGCCAGACGGCAGCGCTAGAGCGGGACGACGTGGTGCCGATGGCGCTACGCCGGTACGAACAGGCACTGCGCTCCGGCTCGCTGCTCGAGTTCTTGGCGCTGCGGCAGACGCACGCCGAGCCGCTGCGCTGGGCGGTGCGGGGCCACCAGCTGCTGGCCGGCGGCCAGCCGGCCGCCGCCGAGCGGATGTTTAGCCGAGTCAGAGCGGCACACTTCCCGCTCTGCATGCCGCGGATCGAGAGTCGTAAGTGGCCAGGCTAGGTGGAGCCGTCTGAAGCATGTGTGTTTGCGAACGACCGGTGAGCGTTTGTGGGTTGAGATCGATTGATGCGTTTAGCGGAGCAGGCGCCGGTAAGTACGTCAGTCTAACGCTCTGCCGATTGAGGATTGGCCATACATTCGCGACACATAGCTTTCTTCTGACCGGTGATGACCAACCTTTATGCCCACGCTGTTCGGACCCGCTTACCGTGTGTCATGTTTTAGTAGATTGTGTACTGCTGGACCCTCTCCGACGCCAGATTTTAGGACGGGTAAACATTGACACTTTACGAATGCTACTAAACAATGACTCTGGGGTTGTATCGTCTGGAAACATTTTTACTTTCATTCAACAAGCACGTTTTGAAGTTATATATCGCCGCCCCTGAAGACTATTCACTACTGACTACTATGGGAGCATAGTAGATTAACTATAAACGCAGTTATGGGCGCAAAATGACCATTGCAGTCGACGCGCCCCTAAGCACCAATTCATCTTCATCATCAAGTACGTCAGTCAATCTTAATCTGCGATGCGATGTGTCTGTGACTGATGTGTTTGTGATATGTTGGTATGTTTTTGATATGTTTGTACGTTTGTGATTCGAGTGTTGTGCGGCTGATGCTTGGTGATGATTGACTGGTATATGTTGTGTGATTTATGCGTATTTGTGTACGACTGTTGTGTGATTGTGTTTCTGGGGTGTGTTTGTGTTTGACTGATCGTTTTTAGTGGCGCTCGTACGCGCTTATGTGTGATTGACATGTGTTTGGTATCGATGTGTTTATGTGCGACTGATGTGTGCTTGTGCGTGATGTACACAATTGTCCGGCTGTGACTGTAGGTGTCTGAAAGTCACCTGCCATTGTCCAGGTGCAAGTATTAACTAACTACTAAATTACTAATTAACCAATGACGGCAATCTTTGACCGTAAAGATATACACATTGTATATGCAGTGGCTTAGCGATTCAGGTTATATATACCACGAACTAGGCTTCCGCTTCAGAACGCGGCGTTTTCCAGCCATTATTCCGAAGTCACGATGAATGGGAATATTTCGGTTGATAACACGTGTGAAACCATACCGTCACCGTCACCGGCACCGGAAGTGCACATGCTACGTTAAAGAACGAATTGCAGGTGCTAGTAGGAGCACCAGAGATTGTTGATGAAGCAAACGAATAGTTGCCACTTGCCCATGCAATCTAGCTAGATCTTGTTGATTAATACAAAAAACTGGCAAGGTGGAATTCATGAGCCACGAGCTAGGGAAATATGTGCAATTGTATCCCCTACTGCTTAATATTGCATTGCCCATCATTTGGTGTGTCATGCGTGAGTGCTGGCATTTTCCTTCAAGGTTCGTTTCACCACTTGCGTCTGGAAAAAAGTTGTCAGTACATGGGCGGACCTTTAAGAACCACAGAACGGTAGGCTGTTTTTGTGCCGATTGCCTGTTGCTGATATTTGGAAAATCGTTCGACTGCTTGATATGATAGGATAAACAAGTTCCTGTATCTCCCATATTTGTGCCCTAGTGTACTTGTAGCGGCAAGTTGAATAGGCGAAAAACCGAGAAGTTTGTATGGTTTTTACGATTTAGAACATCGCCTTATGTCTATATGTGAATGCAGAAGTTCGTTTCTATCCATATTTTACTCATCTATTCTCATGCGAATAGGCAGGCCCGGATGCAAGGACCGGGAAATTTCAAAACAGTGTTGTGCATCGGTCTGTTTTTGAGATGCTGAAAATGTCGGGAGTAGCACGTATTATTGATGTGCGTATGGACTCGTCAAATATTTTTTTCCCAGTAGTTTAGTCGAAACCAAGTATTAAGGGTTTCATCTCTGTTAAGTGTTTCAATATCATGTGCCATTTTGTGCGCTGTTTTATGCTTGGATTGTAATTTCATAGAAATTGTCCGGAAAAAAACTTTCTGCTCCACTGTATCCGCCGCGGCTACCACGACTCGCGAGCTGCATTACTCGTACAAGTAACAAGTAGAATCTCCGTATCAGACTAATTAAACGCTCTGGTCTGCACTGTCCCATGACTTTGACGAAGACACCGGGAGGCCGGGCATACCCCGAAATGTCACCCATCCACACACATCGAATTCAAATGTGTATGCAGTGGTTTCTGACGGAGAAATTGTCATATTTTGTGACACTTTAAAAAAATGAGTGTAGCCCGCAAGCTGAGTTCCTATTCCTACCTCAGCCTCCCTTGACCCAAGTCCGATTTGTTTTTGGAAGCTTGCATCTACATGCAAAGGCACGTATGACCAATATGCGCGCTCACACCTCCCCATCCCAAACAACATGGTGTTCAGTATCTTAATGCGCAGCGATGAGAATCGTTGCAAAATAGCAAAGCTGTCTCCTGAAAGTTTCCTCCCTAAAGATGTCTCCAAGTGTGTCCCTATCACACTTAACTTATCGATTTAGGATAGGATGTTGAAAACGTAGCTTGTTAAAGATGCCAGGTTATTTAGATTAAACGGCTCGCACTACCCACGAGCAAACACGTATGAAGTGGAAAGACGTATAACAAAACACATGTTGTGACGCGACCTGATCACGTGTAATAGGCTACAATACTGAGGGCCTTCTGTGTCGGCAGTGCTGTCGACGGTACGCAGAACGTCTCCGCTACCGGAGCCGTGGGCGGTGCGGCTGCAGCAGCTGCGCCGAGTGCTCACCTTCGGCCAGCCGCAGCTGGTCGACTCGGTGCTCGTGGTGCTCGACTACCAGCTGGACTTCGGCTCAATCGACCTACCGGCCTGCGATCGGTCACCGGTGCGTTGGGCCCCGTGCGCGAGCACGAGCGAAACGGCCGGGGTCCACGGCGAGTCACGGTCAGAGTGGAAACCCTGTCGAACCGGTGGCCCATGTGCGGGGAGTCGTGGCTTTGGCCGGCTCGAAAGTGCACGTGTCAAGCATGTGCGTATGCATAGCTATTGTGTAATCATTATTCAGTCAGTGAAGCATGCCACTAGTTTTGGGGAGGTATTTCCGGCGGAGGATTCACATTTTGCATACGCAGCAGGATTTCTGCAGTTAAATTATTCGCACTTTGTAATCACGGCCAATAAATATTTACATTTGGTCATGCGTTAATGTATCACCAGTAGTAAGACAATTGGTGTCGCTCTTGTCTTGTGTTACTTACTTTTACTCCACTTAATTAATTGAATGCTACTTAGTACCTACCTTGTGAACCCCCAGCTTGTGGTGAGTCTATCTAAACTGACGGTTCTGCGCCTGCTGTGTTTGGTATGTTAATTATTGACACTGAACAAATACGGAAATGTTGCGGCAAGAAAGTGAAAAGGCATTCATATTCAATTGGAATATGTCACTTGTTTTGTACATTAGTTCCAGGTGCACATCAATGTATCTAAAAGGCAGGCGGAGGAAGTGCAGTAAGCATGTATTACCTCCATGTTTGACAGTGGCTGCACAAACCTACAGGTGAATCATAACACTGTGTGTAAAATTTTGATATATATATTGTCATCTTCATTCACTTTTTACAATCAAAATTCTACATTTTAAGTTACGTCTGACTCGCCTGAAAATGTGGTGATGAAAAGACAATAGAATGAAACATTTGACTAGTAATGTCAATGATTAGGCGTCGCTTTCGGCAGGCCCTCGACCCTGTCAACATCTTTAACGTGAAGGACATCGACCCGGTGGCTCTGTGTAAGCTTGTCTTCGCAATTGGCAAGGCGCTACTGACCCAACACACCGTAGGCAAAATATACGACTACACCAGTCGACGGGACCACATCTCACCAGATCTGGAGCACTTCGTCGAGCCCTGTGAGTGTCGGCCCAGCTCTGCTGTACCGACTCCACCGATCTCCACTCGGATCACCTGCTTGTATGCCTGTGTTGCTTGCCTGTCCGTGTAGTATTAGTAGTAATTTGGATATTTAAGATAGGGAATTGTTTTGTCAATTCCTACTTTTCTGAAGAATGTCAAGCTTGCACATGGAACTGGCAGTCGTTTGCAGTTCAGTAAGCTACTTCATTCGTGCTGTAGTAAAACTTGACCACGATGCCGTATGACCATAACCTCCAAAGTCCATTATGAGCCATCTGGCCGAAAACGTTAAAAAAAAATTGACTTGTGGCAACTCGGTCGGAATATTCCGACGCGGGTCGATTTTGACACCTTTCGACGTGCTCACTGCATCAACCATGTTGCGAAAGTGTCGTTTGAGAACAAATATTGAAAGCAGCACTGGAAGAGCTGAATACGATCTAGATTTATATTATATTATTTTCCTTTGGGAGATGACTGGTTTGCTGTGGTCTTACTCAACGCTGCACTGGTGTTGGCATTTTCAGTCACCCGGAAAGCCGGCGCCACGCTGGACGCTGCGTTCGAGTGGGCCGCGGCGAATGTGAGGCGGGTGACCGGCAGCCAGCGGGACGGCGCGGCGGCTGGTGCAGCCGACACTGATCAGGTGCGCCTCTGGCTTGGTGGGCCCGGTCCGTGAATACTGCCCCTCCGACCGGACCGGTCGCGATTGGTCCGGCACTGCACCCGGCCGACCGGACCGAGCCTGGTCAGCCCCAACCGTGCTGATCGGACCGGACAACTCCGGCCGGAACCTCTTAGCCTGATCAAAGGGAACTGCATACATTGGTGTCAGAATTCAAGACATGATGAGGCAGTGTTCAAATAATGGTTTTTCGGTACGTGTGAGATGTTGAAGCGAATACAGTAGGATGTTGAAATTCGCCATCGAAACGATGTCGCTACATAACATAACTCATAACATAACATGTCGTAACATAACTTATAAGTCTTCAAATACAATTTTGATCCAACAGCGCACTCATACGTGGGCCTTTTTAATTTGTTTTGTGGTACCTAATTTAGTGACAACTATTTTAGCGATCACGATATAAAATACCTATCATGATCTCTGGTATTGTATAACAGAACACATGGGCGATCCTTTTACCTGGAATTGTGTTTAGAGATGTTTGTGTATTGCAATCCGAAATGGTGAGAATCAGCATGATGCTTATCAACAAGATTCTGTTAGAAATTAGATCTGAAGACTTCATAAAGACTCATCACGAAGCACGATGCCGATACTTCGTTGGGAGGGAAGTCGATTGGTTGTTGAGAAAGTGGTATATTACACCCTATTTCACGAATAATTTATCACTGTGATGAGGTTTCGACGTAACCGTTCTGCAAACCATCGCAGTGTGGTGTGCGAAGTTCCATGTTGAGAAAGTGACAAGAGTTATTTCGGAGAAACAGAGTGTGTATGGGATGAAACAGAGAGGTCAGGGAATGTCGCGAGAATTTGAGGAATCCCCGAGTCCCAAGCTGAATTGTGGTTCATGTTATGATGAATTTCACCTTCCAAATTGGGAGGGTTGTTGGCACTCGTGGGATTGAAGAAAAGTGCAGGAGTGATACTGAATTCGTGTTCATTACCACGCATGATCACCACGCACCCTGCCGGAGGGTTTACACTTGTATGTCAATCGGGTCACCTGTCGAGGCAAGACCATCACTGCTAGTATTAATGATAATCTCAGTGCGAGCCAGAGGTCTGTGGAGTCGTGGAAGCGCCTTGTCCGACTGGATTGCTCCACGTGTATTGTCCTATATTGTCGGCCAGCTGAAGTCCACGCTACAATGCAAGCCGTATACCGCCTCGCTTCCGACCCATCCTGGGACCTTAGCCTGCCCATCCCGTCCAAGTATGAATGGGTGTCTCCAGGCCTGCTTCGACCTCTTCACTAGAGAGGAAGTGCTCGACGTAGATAAAAAGTCGTTTTGTGGCAAGTGCCAGAAGCGCCAAGGGTACAACAAGAGCTTCTCGATCCAAAAGGCCCTCACATTCTTGTGGCGCACGTGAAGCGGTTTTCACCGCAGGAACGCGACCTCGGCAAACTCAACACGGCCGTGGTCATTCCCGAGTACGGGCTCGACCTGTCGCCCTACTCGGCGGCGCACTCCTACAAGTATAACATATGCAGCGTGGCCGATCACTCTGGCGCACCGCTCACTGGCACTATACGACGCACTGTACTAGTACACCGGTGCACCGGTACTGATCCGAGTGACACGAGTACAACCATTCGAAGGTGTGGCCCACCTAGATGCGCGCCTTTGACAGTGGCACCTACGTACTCTTCTTATACGCAGCTGACTCGTCTCAGTGAAGATGTGTGGGACACTTGTACTGGTCAGTTATAATGGAAGGTATTTTCGCATTGCATTCCGGGTATCATCAATCATGATGTAATAGCACTTATCCTTTAAAAAGAAAAGCTACGGTTCTGTGCCACTGGTTGCATCACTTATTTCATGCATCACTTATTTAGTGGCAGGTGTTCAGTTATTGCTAATGAACATATTGCACTGTAAAAATATAGTTATGGCTATCTGGAAGTCCCCGCGGTGGGCAAGGACTGTGGCATGTATCATGCGCACATACTGTGTTGTTGCACTCACACTGTTTTAGCGAGTTGAAATGCATGCTGGCCGAAACTATCTTAGTATAATATTGCTCCCATTGCTCCGTTTTCTCCCCCATGCATATGCATGCATGCATGCGCACATGCATATCTATATATACATACACACGCACGCATGCACACACACACACACACACACACACACACACACACACACACACACACACACACACACACACATATATATATATATATATATATATCGGGTTCGGATTTTACCAGACAAAAAACAAATGCAACAGCGTTCACAGAATTGAATACAGAATTGAATGCAACAGCGTTCGGTGCATTTACCTTCTTATTTAGGCTTTCCAGTCTTGCAACCAATGATCTATGATGATCGGTAAGATTATATAAGATATTTCCAAACGGTGCAATGATTAGCACGGTTGTTGTATCAGTTGCATTTCAAGCCAGCATCAATGTGGAACAAATCGTATTTCTAAGTTATTATATTCTTGTCGACGTTTCCACCAGCCTTCATCATCTTCAGGAAGTAACACAGTACGAATCACGTAGGTGCAATACAAACATAAAAATTGAATGATAACATATATAGTTTCAATCACAACACATTCTATTCTGGAGCCACGCGTGAAATAAAAAGAACGTATATCAATATTTCATGGAATGTGCTCATTAGAAACATGCAATAGCCACAATGCAAGGTACACAATACACAATGTACAATAGTCATAATGCACAGAGCACGCCGCAAGCATGAAGAACACTCACGCACTTATGCGGGTGGTAGGTGTCTATCATATAGGGGCAGATGCGTGTGTGTCTTTAAATGTGCATTGATGCTGGGAGCTGTTTCGCGGATGTAAGCCGCGCCAGCTGCCGCCAGGCGCCGCTGATCATGGCAATGTAGCAGGATGGTAGTGTTGGCTGTGAGTAGGTTTCTGGTGAGATAGTGAGCCGGCAGCTGAGTGTCGTAGTTGTGTGACCTATGTAGTGTAGGTTATATTTTTTTTTCCAATCCCCGGCAGTGCATTTGAAGCGATATACTGCAGCGGTCTGTTGCAATGTGGTAGGTTTGAATGCGTTGTTGCGTAGAACGAGGGATGATGCTTTTGGTGCCTGGTGTATGGTCGGCTATGACCTTCCAATCCCGCTATATGACCTACGCAGTCGGTGCACCCCTAAACCACACGACCTTCCAATCCGTGCCTTGGGGACGAGTGGTCTAGGGGTAAGATGCTCGTCTCACAATCGAAAGGTTGTGGGTTCGAGTCTCACCTGTCGCTACTCTTCGCCCACGACCAATCGGCGTGAGAGATTGGCGACGCTACATGACTCAACGGTCGACGTGTCGTAAAACCAATAACCAACCAATCCGTGCCTTGCATTTTTCCATCGGACGACTTCCTCAACGTGTGTTTACTCCCCGTGTGTGTCGGCTGTTCCCCGCGTCTACGTCGGCCGCTGCTGGGCGCTACATGACCAATGTAGTCGATGCGCCCTAAAGCCCCAATAACCAACTAACGGCGGCCGCTGCCCTGTGTGTGGCAGGACCGGCGTCGAGAGCGGCTGCAGCTGGATGCCGTCGTCAGCTTGACTCGGCAGATGCACACTCTGCGCTTCTCTATTGACCACCTGAGCGAGATCCCCGAGGTGAGCCGCGTCCGCCGCCGGACAGGTTCCCCGCTCGTCCGGTCGGTGAGGCAGAGCGACTTGGTGCGTGCGTCGTGCCAGCCGGGCACGACGTCATCAGGAGCACGAGTCCAGCCATTGTCTGTCGGACCGGCGGCAGGGTCTCACTGCTGTTATCAGGTCGAGTCTCGTCACTGTCTGGCCGGGCTGTGGTTCATCACTGTCATTAGGAGCAACGAGTAGCGCCACTGTCTGTTGGGTAGGGATGGGGCCCCACTGCTGTTATCAGGACGAGTCTCGTCACTGTCTGGCCGGGCTGTGGTTCATCACTGTCATTAGGAGCAACGAGTGCCGCCACTGTCTGTTGGGTAAGGATGGGACCCCACTGCTGTTATCAGGACGAGTCTCGTCACTGTCTGGCCGGGCTGTGGTTCATCACTGTCATTAGGAGCAACGAGTGCCGCCACTGTCTGTTGGGTAGGGATGGGGCCCCACTGCTGTTATCAGGACGAGTCTCGTCACTGTCTGGCCGGGCTGTGGTTCATCACTGTCATTAGGAGCAACGAGTGCCGCCACTGTCTGTTGGGTAAGGATGGGGACCCACTGCTGTTATCAGGACGAGTCTCGTCACTGTCTGGCCGGGCTGTGGTTCACCACTTTCTTCAGGAGCAACGAGTACCGCCACCGTCTATCGAGGCCGGGGTCCCACCGTTGTCATCAGGAGCAACGGGAACCGCCACTGTCTGTCGGGTAAGGGCGGAGTCCCACCGCTGTTATCAGGACGAGTTTCGCCACTGTCTGTCGTGGCCAGGGTCCCACCGTTGTTAGCAGGACCAGTCTCGCCACTGTCTGTCGGGGCCAGGGTCCCGCCGCTGTCATCAGGATCGCGAGTCTCGCTGTCGTATGTTGGGGCCGCGATCCCACGGCGCTGTGACCAGGAGCACCAGCCTCGCCACCGACCGTGGGAGCTGGGTTTGACGTGGCCACGGCCGTGTGACCAGGAGCCGCTGGCGCCGGAGGTGCTAGAGGCAGCCGGCCGGAAGGCGTCGGTACTGTGCGGCCAGCTGGAGACGCTGCTGGACGGCGAGCTGCGGTGCGCGGCCACTAAGCTGTCGCGTGGCATCGAGCAGGCCGTCACCCGCCAGCTGCAGGGACAGCCCGACGGACGCCCCATCGCCGGTACGTCCACGTTCCCGGCCTGTCGCTGAGTTTTTCTGCCGCATCCCTCATGACTGCAAACTAAGCTCGCACGACCGGTACGTCCACGTTCCCGGCCTGTCGCTGAGCATTTCTGCCGCACCCCTCGCGGCGGCGAACTACGCTCACACGGCAGTCAGCACACCACGCGAGATGTTGATATGGGCGGGGTGGAAGCGAGTGGTCTGGCGGTAAGGCGACCGTCTCCCAACGGAGAGGTTGTGGGTTCGAATCTCACCTACCGCTACTCTTCGCCCCCAACGTGGGATGCTGTTATTATTTGGGTTTAAGGGCGCTTCGACCAAAGCGTGATCATTTAGCGTCCCGGCGTGGGATGCTAGGGACGCTATATGACCGAAAACAGTCGACGCGCCGTGAAGCCAACCAGGCCAGTCAGGGTACGATCTGGGTAGGTATTCCACTCGAAAAAGTCATCTGACAGCACGTGATGAGGTGTGTACATGATGAAGGATATAATGACAACAATTCACGACGAAAGTTTGCCGGGAAGTCGGATCGTATAATGGTTGTGGGCATAAAGGACCATGCTGATGAATATTGCACTTCGAAGAGGTGACGTCCATGCTGGCAGGCGTGCAGTGTTTTAACCCGCTTAGACGTCAGTTTTAAGCACAATCAGAAGCCAGCTTCACTAACATCACAAACTGTGTATTCAAACCAAATTTGGTGTGAGTACATCTTTAGGTAATCTTATTTAAGTATATGTAATTTAATAAGATTTATTTAGTTAATTACATTTCATCTTTTTATATTTCAGTCACCATCAGCTGACTGGCAGTCAGCTGATGGTGACTTACATACCTTGTTGATATAAAGAAAGTGTAATGGGTAATACTTGCTTACCTAAGGGTGTATTCGCACCAAATTCGGTGTGAATACACAGCTGGTGATGTTAGTGAAGTTCGCCTCAATATGTATTCGGGAGGTTTGTTTTCTGGCAATTGTACCATCATATTTCTGCTGCAAGTTTCAACCATAAAAATTACAATCGTACTCCAAAAGAGGCAAAGAGCCTTATGCATTTGTAACGAAAATGATAAATATGAAAAATAATGCAAAACATCTGCAGGAACCTGAAGATGAACCTGAAGATTCTGTAATAGTGATGACTAATTTGGAATGATAAAGTAACAAGTACAATGATTTGCAAATGTAGGTAAAGTTGGGATGTCGCATCTAAGATAGATATGTTAGAAAGAATGCAGCGCAAAGTCACTAGACTCATCAGTGGAATAGGTAACTTAGAATATGGAGAAAGGCTTATGGCATTAGATATGTACTCACTCAAGTATACGAGATTAAGGGTGCACATGATTGAAATGTACAAAATTATTAAAAGGCTAGATCAGGTCAATTTGAATGATGCTCTTCTGTTTGGAGTATCACATAGTGGTCATCAATTCAGGTTAGACAAGTTAAGGTGTAGGACAGTTAAGCGACAACAGGTCTTCAGTCAATGGGTTGTTGATCAGTGGAATAGGCTGCCTGCTGATGTTGTGGGGAGTTCTTCATTGAATGTATTTACAAGTAGGGTGGACAATTTTTTTAGACTGGAAAATCTTCTTTCTTTTTATTTATACTTAGTGATGGATGGGGTGAGATTTATGCTAAGTAAGTGTGCACGACACAGACCCCTTTAAGCAGGCATGGATGCAGTTTGGAATTTATTGGTAAGGCATTCAAGCCACATGTGTAAAGAGGGATCAAGTGAATAGGTTAGACAAGTTAAGGTGTAGGACAGTTAAGCGACAACAGGTCTTCAGTCAATGGGCTGTTGATCAGTGGAATAGGCTGCATGCTGATGTTGTGGGGAGTTCTTCATTGAATGTATTTACAAGTAGGGTGGACAATTTTTTTAGACGGGAAAATCTTCTTTCTTTTTATTTATACTTAGTGATGGATGGGGTGAGATTTATGCTAAGTAAGTGTGCACGACACAGACCCCTTTAAGCAGGCATGGATGCAGTTTGGAATTTATTGGTAAGGCATTCAAGCCACATGTGTAAAGAGGGATCAAGTGAATAGGGCTGGATAGCTAGGGTAGATAGGCATTGATAGATGTGTGGGATGTTGGTGGATGGTTTCTTTAGGATGTGGTGTTGGTTGGGGTGGGTCTTTTTACCAGGCTTATGGTATCTTCCATTTACAGACTTAACCTGGATGGGCCCTTGTGGCTCTTATTAAGTCTGAACACTATGACTATGAGATGCCTTGATGCTTGTCATTGGCTTTCCGTAATAGCATTCCTGTAAATAAAAGAAATTACCAACTATGAAAGTATGGAGAAAATGATATCGTACTAAAACAGCATGCACTGATCTGTATCTGCAATATTAATAACCAAAATATGTTCTCCAACTCCAGTAGTTCTAAGGATACCTCCGTCCATATACCCAGCAAACTAAGGTTCAAGTGGAGGTAAAGTACAGACAAGCTAAGGTAAAGTGGAAAATCATGGTTCAAAGCATAATGCATTCTGCGACTGCGAAACGGACGCAGCCTAGCGTTAGGCGGCATGAGCGGACATAATACCGGTGGCGGCGCTCTGGTGGTGGGTTTGTGAAGGAACACCACCAGAGTGGGCTTGCTATGATTAATGATATATTCTAGTTTCTAAAGGAGGTGCAAGTAATTTCCAATGGTCAAATTTAGACACTATTGAAACAAGCTCTCTTATTATGTGTAATTCGTTTTATTATCAAATCATTTCACCCTGTCACTGCCCGCAAAATGAAATGGGAGCAATTGTCCACTCAACATCTTGTAATAAATCGCAGCATGCATCTTCTGTGTGATGTGCTGACAATTGCTAGCGTTCTTAACTAAACGAAAATTGAACGTGTTACATTTTGATATCATCTTGAATAACTTCCATGAAGGTTTAACCCTGTAATTTTTGCAATCAATTCTAGGGTTTGTGTCTCAAATGATCACATTGTTTTCTTATAAATTGTACATCAGATGTTCTACATTACCGATTTAATTTCCAATGGTCTGAAGTAAACCGACATAAAATCAGCTGCCTTATGATGCCATACTCGACGACGTTTATAGATATCTAACCCTGCCATTCTTGCACTCAATTCCAGAATTTGTGTCTCGAATTATCACATTGTATTTCTTTAAATTGTATATCAGATATTCTACATCAGCGAATTAATTTCAAATGGTCACAAATATACCAGCATAAAATTAGCTGCCTTCTGATGCCAAACTCGACTGCTTTTATAGATATCTAGCCCTGTCATTTTTCACCTTTTGACATCCAGCTTTCAGGCATTACTGAGGTTCTGGCATGCCTCGATGCATGTCAAGCGCCGACAGTTACTGCCCAGAAGATCCGAAGGGCCGCCGAACGGCGACACGACAAAAATAAAGTTCCAGCCTTGATCAATACCAAGGAACATCGGCTCTGCCACGCCTAAATGGTGTAGGAGAAATTCACGGTTGTAGATGCATTCCTTCCATTCATCGCCCACAAACATAATGTTCTTAAACAATATCGAGGAAACCTATTGGCCTCAACTTCAATGGTGGCGGAAATCATGCCAGGCACATCACCTATGGTTTTGAATATGAAAATATGTCTGTCCGTCACTTTGGCATCGGGGCCCATTAACGTTCGGGGAATGATTCCGCAGTGTTAAAATAATGGTTTTTCGTTAGGTGTGAGATGTCGAACAGAACACAATAGGATGTCGAAATTTGTCATGGAATTAGTGTCATTTAAAATGTTTTTCAAGTCTTTTAGACTGCAATTTGAGCCAATGGTGTAGTTATGACTGTATCTTTATCATTTGTTTTGAGGGTCATAATTTAGGAAGAGCTATATTATGGATAAGGAGATTATAACCTATGCTATAAACTGGCATTGTAATGCCATACCACATTATAGGTAATCCCTTTACCTGAAATTGAGTTGCAAAATGTTTGTACGTCACCATTCGTTATGGAGAGCATGAACATGATACATATAAACGAGATACTATTAAAAAGGAGACATGAAGACTTCATAAGCACGCATCAAGGAACGGGATGTCGATACTTCTTGGAGAAGGATGTATATTGAGTGTTCAGAAAGTGGCATTTTCCACCCTATTTCACAAACAATTTATCACTGTGATTCCGCGCCCTGCCATATCATGCATGGTCAGCGGCCGGCGCCGCCGGCGGTCCACCGTCTATGGTGCATGAAGATTAAGAAAATAGTTCCGGAAGACAATACGGAAAGTAACAATATGCGCAATATATCACTGTAAGTGGCAATTAAATTGACGTCTGAAGGCAAGCTAACTTTAATGAATGCACTTCGCATCATATTTTGTGGAGACAGAGTCTCATAAACGGTAAGTATATTCCTCGCGCGAACACTAGTGAGCATCTGGGCGCGCTTGTCGCGGGCGCGTATTTCAGAGTTCTTGAATGTCATCAGGAGGTTGACTGTTTTCTTTCTTTACAGGAGATCCCCTCGATGTCCGCGTTAACATTGCGTCTGACGCTTAACGGATGCGTATAGCAGCCAAAACGCATCGACGCTGTGTTAACGGCCGTCCATCCATTTATGTCATTGGTGCTGCTGTGTTGCAGGATCAGCCATGTCTGTGGTGGACGCATGTCTGGCTCGTCTGACGTCGGTCGTGGAGGAGAACGGCGTTGCCGTCAAGCCGTCTGCAGCGCCCCAAACGGCGACGGTACGAAGCTGTAGCTTCTGCGAACGACGCGAGGCGGCGTCCGGCTCGTTTCAGCTGTGCTCGCTATGTGTCGCCGGCCGAGTGTCGCCGCCGCGCACCTACTGCGGCCGACCCTGTCAGACGGACGACTGGGAGATGGGTCACTGGGAGGACCATCAGTGAGCACGCGCCTGTGTGCTCACTGTTGAAAGTGTCATATGATGAGCTGATAAGTGGCCCGTCATAAAGGTACCCTCACCGGCCGAAAAAAAAGTCACATCTTGTCTGCAGTCTCACACCAAGGAACGCAGTGCCCTGGTGTGGGACCCGCCGGTAGAACTGTACGATATGGACAGAGCACCGTATTAACAGGTGTATACTGTATCGTCTTGAGAACCACACCACAGGCACAACTATGCGTTATGGACGGAGCACCGCATAACAGGTGTACACAATATCTCCTTGAGCATAACACTGCCGACAGAGCTCTACGCTATGGACAGAGCACTATATTAGCAGGTGTACACTGCATCGCCGTGAGAACTACACCGCCGGAAAGACTAAGCTATGGACAGAGCACCACATTAACAGGTGTACACTGCATCGTCGAGCACCGCACTGCCGACAGAACTCTACGCTATGAACAGCACCGCATTAACAGGTGTACACTGCATCACCCTGAGAACCACACCGCCGGCAAAACTATGTGCTATGGACAGAGCACCGCATTAACAGGTGTACACCGCATCGCCATGAACACCACAGTGCCAGCAGTACTGCCGTATCAACGCGATACACCTGAGTATCTGCTATACCCCCTCTACTGTTGGATGAATGTCGTACTGTCGATAGAGTTGCCTTCCAGTGTTGGAGGAATGTCATACTGTTGACAGAGTTGCTTTCCCGTCCGCTATGTATTCTTATAGCGTTCCGATGATTAAGCCGGGTGGGTGTCCCGCCATTTCGTTTATGCGCCATCCAGGTTGGGCAAGTTTAAAAGTTTATGTGGTGCTGAAACTTGCAAGTGTTCGTTCGACGTACATGCTATTCAGATTTGATTTTATAATTTGGGTCGATGTAGGGATTCTTATAATTGTTTGTTCCTATGCTTTTGTCTGCTCTTCCACGGCATGTTCCTAACGCTAAAGCAAGGACGAATGATGCCACACAAAATTCCGCTGTTACATGTTTCACCAGCACGGGGTATATTATCCGATTGGCAATATGGGATGAAATAATTAAACTTCCCTCAGAGTATTTCGACATTTTCACCCACATGATGCCGTCATTGCAATGTCGATTGTTCTCCAAATAGGACCAAGTAGGACTGAACTGGTGTTCATGTGTGGCCATATTGCACTGTTTGCAGTGATGTGAAGACGTAATTGTTGACTTGGTAACCGTTCTCGCGTGAGCGTGTGCAGTGTGTTTACGCGTGTGACGCTGACGGCTGTGGTGATGGTGATGGTGAGCCGTCCATTTGGCGGCACAGCTGAGTCGAGACACTCGGCTCCGAAGCTGTCAAAGCCACCGAGGTGGTGACTATGACTGGGAGACAGATATGTCAGTCGTCGGACCGCCTGCTGGGTCACATGACCACTTGACCGGATCTGGATGGTCAATGGCGAGTTACGGTCAGCTTTTGATATAGGCTTTCCGGCTGTTATCGAACTGTGATTTTGATCGGCTTTGAATACACTTTACAATCAAGTTATGGCTTTCACCCGAATACCGTGCACTCCTCGTGTTCTCTTCATCGCGTTTTTGTAACGCTGTTCCAGATAAAAAGACCTCTGCTCCAATATCAGTGTCTTCCTACCTAGCGTCGTTCGCAATACCGTTAGTGTGTAGCGCACAGCCATGCATGTATTGGTTAGGGCTGATATTTTAACCATCTCCGTCTTTCCGGTTAGCTCCTCACCCCCGTCTCGGGGGGGGGGCTTTTACGTCCGCCTCTGATCCCCGAACTAAGCGCTGCACGAAAACGAACGGGGTGTACTTGGAAAGCGCTCGACGAGTAGGGCCCGAAATCTCACCCAAATTTCTTTCCTACAAGTGGCGTCGCGAGGTCACGAATGACCTATTTTGTCGGTTATGAGGTCACGAGTGACGGTATTTTGGGGGCTCCAGAGGTTCATTTTGGGGAAGATTTGACAAATTTTTTGCCATCAGAAAAGGAAGTCTAAATCGACCATAGCTCTAAAATGTTTGTCCACCCAAAAAAAATGAAACTGGTTATTTGTTTAGAATTTGCAAAATGTGTTATACATTTGGTCATGTTTCTGTTTTTAATGAGTAGGGGACACCGAGAAACGTTTTAAATCAACTTAGCGTCCTAAAAAGTGATTACTGTAGCCAGCAGCTTAGCCTGAATGGGCAAATTTGCAAACAAAATACTTCATGTAAAACGAAGAAATTCAAGTTTCCCTGATGTATTCTGTTGCATCCCTAAAGATAAGCAAGCGGTGAATGTTTCGTTAAGATATTTTTACCCGTCAAAGTGTGACGACTGGTTCAAATTTTTTTAAGGTGACTTCTTGACGTTGACCAACTCAGTGACCGTGAATAACCAGACCCAAACATTTTCACACATGCCAAATTGATGTGGGGAAAAGGTACGGCAAACTCCGGCGCGCTGCCGTGCGCCATTGTTTTCACTATCCACCGAAAACCTTAGGGGGTGAAAAATATTTATGTATTCCTGTATTGTATGTATTCCTAAAAGAATTAAAAAAAAAAGAAAAAAAAGCTATGGCTCATGACTTTTAAGCAAACCTTAGTCATACAAGACCAATGCTATACAAGAAATAGCCTTGACAAGACCAATGTCTCGTACGCCGCAAAAACACCATTATTAAACGCCGCAAAAATACCATTATTTTAAAAGGTACACCAAAGTTCGACTTCAAACCTTGATGACGTCACATCTTTTTATTCGTATATTGCAGAAATTGGTGCCATCAGGCAAGTTTCAATTTCACTGCACATGGGTGGGGGAGTGATTTTTTCAGGCGTACCGGACCACAGAGGTCATTTGCGCCACCTTTGAAGCGAGTACTCTGCATATTTTTGTTTTGTTTTAAAGGAATAAAAAGAACACCTTAGACCGCAAGTTTACCAAATAATTTGCAATTTTGGGGAGAAACTTTTTTGGAATTTTTTTTTAAAGTTTTCCAACTTGAAAAACCTAAACTAACCTAACTTAACCCAACCTAACCCATTTGCTTGCTATATGGAAGCAAATGTGTGTACAAACTTGTCTTGTTACCACCTTAAAGCACAATGATACCGATTTGGCTACGTTAGGCTAGTTTAGTTGTTTACCTTGGAACAATTGTTCAATCATTTTCAAAAATAAAATAAAATCGGAAATTTTCCTTCAAAAGCAGCTGACATTAGGTTCGGGTAAGTTGGGTTCGGTTGTTCAATTTAGAAAATTTTCAGAATATATATTGCTTAATTTTTGTTTCTATTTTTTTTTCTCCAAAGCAGGGGCGTCGATTTGTATCGATAGACACTAGCGCATTAAATGTCGCAAATCGTGATGGGCGTTCCTCAGAACATCCCAAATCGTAACATCCAAAGAAAAAATTCCAGTTACAGAAATTCCAGCGCCTAAATTCTAAATTAGGGGTTACAGTGACAAATGTGACGGAGGTAAGACATTTGTGGTGCAATTGCGCGCAGTGTTTAATCCGGAGGCCAATCTCATGTGACGTCGTACTGATTCGTTTTTGTACTTCGCACATTCTGATGTATCTGCGGATTGGTGTGATTTTAAATAGTGAATAAATAGCTTGCTGATATTTAATTCCCAAAGGAACAGTAGTTGAAGAAGTTGGCAGGTAAGCTTGAAAAAGTCCAGTCCATGCTTTTTTCTGATTTGTGCTCAGGGTTTCCATGTTAATATCACATAACTACCACGTTTGTCTTCAAGAACAGCTGTTTTTAGTTTGCTTTTATTAATATTTTCATTCCACTGCTCTTAGTGCCCTTTCTGCCCAGGATTCGGGCACCTAGTGTTGCATTTCCGTCCAGGGGTTGGCACACCTTTTGGTAAATTTACAGCTTAAGGTAATTTCTAATTATTTTTTTCCATGCAATGTTTAGGAATGTGATGAACATGATGTTACTGCTCATTTTGGTAAATTTGTGTTTTAAGGTGTTTTATGAATTCGTGGAATGTGTCATTTCAATGCAATGTTTATGAATGTGACTCAGATGATGGGACCACTCATTTTCTATACAAATGCCTACATTTCAGGTTGTGAGCAAAATAACACCAACAAAAAGCTTTGAATTAGGTGACATATGTTAAAGTATTTTTTTTAAATAAAAAAATGCAACATAACCTAACCTAACCTAGCTTAACCTCCCCTTGGAGAAAAACAAAACCAAAACATCAAGTTGTAAAAATTTCAAGCAATGACATTTTTTTACAATTAAAAAATGTAACCCAACTTAACCTAATCTAACATAAGCTGCTTTTAAAGAAAAAATATATATTTCTTTCAAATTCTGGAACAATTTTTGCAAAAAATGTCGAACTTAAAAGACTTAAACTAATCTAACATCACCAAACATAGCCCATTTGTTTGCTTTATGGAGGCAAATGTGTAATAACTTGCCTTGTTACCACCTTAAAGCACAATAATTCTGGTTAGATTAGGTTGGGTTAGGTTTTTCATTTGTAAAATTTCAAGAAAATAAATTGCTAGATATTTTTCCGAACTTGTTTTTATAGTTGTTTTCTCCAAGGTCAGGTTAGGTTAGGTTACGTTAGGTTATGTTGAATTTTTAATGTATTTCTTTTAATTGCTATGTTACCTAACTCAAAGCCCATTTTTATTTTGCTCACAACCTGGAAAGTAAGCATTTGCACAGAAACTGAGTAGTGCCATCAGCTTAGTGACATTTATAAACATTGCATTGGAAATTTAAATGTACAAATATTAATAAAACACATAAAAGCACAAATTTAATGTACTTCCTCTGCAATTGCATGCTTTTCAATTAGGAGTAAAAATAACACACAATAAAAGGTGTGGAGTTAGGAAATATAGCATACAAATAATGTTCAAGATGTATGATAACTTTACCCAGGGGTGTCGATTTGTATCCTTTTGTGGGGGCCATGGCCCCACCAATGTTGATCTTGGCCCCCCAATGTTGATTTGGGCCCCCCCATAACCTATGCTATTTTATGCTGTTAAGAAAGCTAAAGAGAAAAAAGGAAAATCACCATGCTAAGTAGAAGCATTGATGTTAACCAGCACATTTGGTACTGAAAAGAAACAGATCTGGATTAGATAGTGGACTGACCCTCCACCTTTTGCTGAAAAATGTAAAATTATGTGTAAAAACAAATGAAATAGCTGGAATTCCCTCCACTGTGGAAGTACAGCTTACATCATAAAATGTTGAGATTAGCGATGCTGATGCATTTTAAACCATATTGTCTGAAAGAAAATCTGCTAAGCAACTAAACAACAATTGCATGGTCATACTGATCATTTCTGAGATCCTAAAATATAGTGGGCATTATTCCGATGTATTTTACACGGAATAATTTTTTTTTTTTTGGTGGGGGGGGTCTAGTGCATTGGCACTTCGGCTCCCCAATGTTTTTCAAAAATCGACGCCCCTGACCTTACCTAACATAGTTCAACTTCCCATACAAGAAATTAATTGTTTTTAATTCAAATTTTCTAGGCGTTTTTCTCAAATATTTTCAACTTAAAAAAAAACCTAACCTAAGCTAGCCTCAACTGTTTATTTTGGTGTAGCAAATCATTAAAATAAGGTTATTTACCAACAAATGATTGTTTTACAACTTACCACAAAAGCATAACCTAACCTGACAAACCTAACTCCTTTGTATGCTTCATGGAGGTAAGATGTGTGTAAAACTTGCCTTGTGGTTACCTTAAACTGCGATAATACCTGGCCTTTGGGTAATTTTTAGCTCATGGTACACTCTGACTTCTTTGAATTTCTTTTTTCATGCAGTGTTTATTAATGTGCTTAACATGATGTACTAACTCATTTCCTCTGCAGATGCACACTTTTCAATTGTGAGGCAAAATAACACGCAAAACGATTGGGACTAAAAATAATGTTCAGATTTTTTTTTTTAATGTAACAACCTAACCTAGCCTAGCCTTCCATGCAAGAACTGATTTTATGCCTAACTTCCAAGACAAAATTTGGTTCTCAAACATTTTCAACTTAAAAAGTCTAGCATAACCTAGTCTAGCTTGAACCGTTTTTGAAGACGTTTTTTGTGAAAATTCTACTAACTTACAACAAAAGCCTAGCCTAACGCAACTAGGCGAAACCTAGCGCCTTTGAATGATTCGTGGAAGTAAAATGGGTGTAAAATCTGTCTTGTGGTTACCTTAGACTGCAATAATACCTTTTTGTGCTACATGGTGCATGTGATGAACCACCATCTGCATGCTGCATGAGAGCATTGCACTTATTGCTTCACAATGAACAACATCATGTTGAAAGTACTATATTTTCAGGAATGGAATCCTGTGCTGATAACATTATCTGAGTTATAAATTTGCAAATCATATCTACATCATTTGTGTGAATAAATATGATAAATTCATAGAAATATATATACCGGTTTGTGGACAAGAAGTTATTCTGATGATTTCTGATGTATTGGAAAATGACAACTTTTCATGGTAGAAGCAGGCAAAGTTAAAATACTTATATCTCAACAAGTGGTCAGTTCACTAACAAGACAGCAAATTCACTCAAATAGCACTTAAATCACCAGGCGGCCCACTCTTTTTGCAAGTTTAAAATCGATGACAGTGCTTTCTTAAATCATGTTTAAAGCACATGAAGGAAATGTATTGCTGACACTGGTAAGGAACTGAAGCACATGAAGGAACTGTGTGTAACGTTTAAGTAACATTTCTAATGTACTGATGTTTGTACACAAAATATAGCTCACTATTCTAAATAGCGTGGGAAGTATGATGCCATATATCATGGCTAATGTATGGGCAAACTGTTATGCAGCAGATTCCCTGCATTGTTACTTAGTTGTTTGGGCTTTAGGGCACATCGACAATGTTGATCACATAGCTCCCTGCAGTGTTGTTAACTGATATTTCAGTATGTTTGCAAATTCACTTGTGAGTGAATCCATACCATTCCCACTGTGGTATAAAAGCTACATCATAACATTGCTTCTACGATGCATATAACAAAAAGCCATCTCGATTGTCCTACTTACTTAGGACACCATAGAAGTCAATGAAGCCAATGAAAACCATAGAAGTCAATGAAAATGTTACTTCATCCCCTGTATTGTTGATGGAAACAGAAGTCTCTTGAACCATATGTTATGTCCTTCACAGTGTTGCTCCATCCATCTCCAACTCCAACCGTGACCAAACTTCAGGAGCTCATCCATCTCCAAAGCAGTCTGTTGAAGAAGGTATGTATTGCAGCATAACTACTGTGACCTGAATTCCATGGTATCCATGTTGCCTTACAATCCATCCTTGCTGATCCATGTAGCAGATGTTTGACTTTCCTCAAACTGTCTGGATAACTGGGGAGTTGAAATCACATGTGAGTGATGAAACAGATGAACTATTCCTGGATTCTTATGTTGCATCATTGCATGGCACAGTGACATACCGAATGGGGGAGGGGGCATTGTGGGCAGTTTCCTCCCCCCCTCCTGATAGGTTGTGAGGTCCCCAAGAATCCGCCGAGCTCAGGAAAAAATGCGCCATGCTCCCTAAAAATTGCACTCGGTCCACCAAAAATCGCACCGGGGCTCAGAAAAATCACATTGGTGCCCCCAAAAGTGGCGCAGGGGCCCCCGATAATGACGCTGGGGCCTCAAAAGTTTACACCTGGGCCCCTGAAAATCACGTTGGGGCCGCAAAAAAAAGTCGTGCCGGGGTTCAAGAAAGTCATGACGGGGGCCACAAACGGTCGGGCCGGGGCCTCCTGAAAATCACGCTGAGACTGGGGTACTAAGAACTATCACCCGGGCCCCTGAAAATCACGCTAGAGGCCTGACAGGTCCCACCGGGGCTCTAAAAGTCTCGTTGAGATCATCCAACAAATGAAGTCGGGTAAATGAAAAACAGTCGGGACACGGAAAATCAATCTGGGATCTCAACAATGGCTCCAAAGGTCCACAAAACTTGTTGGGCCCCCAAAAACGTGTCGTAGCCACCGCAAAGAATCCCAACAAGTGACCACGGGACCCCAAAAAATCGCACTTAGACCAAAAACGTTTCACGTCGCTTCTCTTGAAAATCTAACTGGGGCCAAAACGTCGTGCCGGAGCCCCACAAGTTGCAGCTGGCTTCCCAAGGACCAACATATACCCGGAACGTCACCTTGCGGACGCAAAAATTGCGTCAAGGATCCACAAAATAAGAAGTCGTCGGACGCTGGAAAAGAAACCTGTTGGGGCACCGGAAAAAAACGCACCGGGAGCCCGAAGAATCGTACCGGGGTCCAAAAATAGCTTGCAGGTGGCTTACAAAAATACACTTCACCACAAAAACCACAAGGAGACTCCATCGAATCGACCAGAGCACCGGAAAATTGAGAATGGTCCCGAAAGAAAATTATCCGAAGGTCCTTTCTACTCTCGATCGTGCAATCTGCGGAAAAAAAAACACGTTGAGCAGCCGCGGTGGCGTACTAAAGGGAAAAATTCCCCTCCCTAATGTTAGGCACCAAGGAAATACTTTCAGCCATCGTCATCACTGTTCAGGTCTGCTGTGCTCTGATGCTCCATCACTGCCGGTGTGTTTTAGCCTGCATCTGATCGCTGAAGTATTTTTATTTAAGCCGGTGTGTCTTTGTTGGTGTGTGGAGTGAGGACGAGGGTAACGGTGACGGTGACGGTGACGATAGATCCGAGCCCACTATATAGCACTGCAGTCGCATGCTATTACTCAGAGTTGCTATGTTGACATGTACTGTGCACTGCACTTTTAATTATGTGACTTCACCAGTTATTGGACGATTTTCCCCGTTGGTGAGGATGCTGAATAAACAAACGTACACATCGTCGAATAAAAATCAGAATTTCTGAGATCTGAAAATATAGTGGGCGAAATCCGATGAGTTTTTTTTTTTGGGGGGGGGGGGGGGTCCAGTGCGTTGGCACTTCGCCCCCCCCCAATGTTTTTCAAAAATCGACACCCTTGCCCGGACCACCATCCGCCGCTCGCCGGCGCCGTACAGTGAGTGACCTCGGCCGACCCCGGCATCGCCGCGCACCTGCCCAGAGGCTATGACCGACCGAGCCGTGACCCAGCCGAGCCGGCAGATACATAAAAGAATGGAACTTGTGAAGGGAACCGGTGAAGGTGACCGGTGGGTGGGGAGGTCGGTGAAGGACCTAGCAAGGGGACGGCGGAAGGGTATCATACTCTCGGGATTGGAGAGGGAACGGGGACCGGAAGGGGCCGGGGTGAGACCCGGGAAAGGGACCGAGGAAGGGAATCAGGGGAGGGGACCGGGGATGGGATCGGAGAAGGGGACCGGGGAAGTGGAATCAGGGAAGGGAACCGGGGAAAGGGGTTATACTGCATATACTATGCTCGAGGCACAATCGTGTATAGTCCATTATCCGCTGAAACTACATGACCGTAGCCAGCAGAGCATGATTGATTACAGACCATTATGTTATCTGTCCAATTGATCGCAAGCTACAGCAATGACCAGTCCAGAAGCAGGCACAACAACACATTTGCTAATTGGTGCTAGCTAGATTGGATATTCACCAAAGCGCGGCTTTGTTCAGATCAATACCGTCATGGCTGCCATTTCATGTCTTTACGCTAGTCTTGTTTCCACGTTGTTATAAAAGACGTAGTGTACACAACGACGACGACGCCACTGTAGAAAATAGGCCGTTGGTGATATGGCAAAGCTGTTGGTGATAGGCAGGTGAAATTTGGCACACGTCTGGGACCGCTTGCATAGTAACTTTTGACGCTGTAATGACAGGCGTGAGTCGTGGGTGCCACGTGGCACGTGCAAATGTTCGCCGTAGGCTCAGGCTGAGCGAATATTTCACTTGGCGCCAGCGGGCAAACCAAATGAGGCAATCATGCAAAAATTGCAATACCACTTGGCCGGCCGGCCGGCCCTATACGTGGTGACAAAATCTCAAACTCATGGGTTGCACGTGCGCCATGTAACACGTGCAAATGTCGCCCATAGATCCAGGCCGTGAAAATTGCAAACGGCTGGTGCGGACAAACCAAATGCATCAGTAGTGGGGAAAACTGCAAAAGCAAGTGGCCAGCCGACCCTACACGTGGTGTTGCAATCTCAGACATGTGGGTCGCACGTCAGCCACGTGGAGCGTGATAATGTCCGCAATAGGCTCAGGCTGTGAAACGGGAACAGGAGGGACATTCTTTCGACGACGGGTACAGGCCAAACGGTGATGGGTATGACGATGGCGTTTTCTTGGATCGGTAGACAACAGACCGAGACGATATATTTGCCAGTGTCACCAGCGTGGCAACGGCGGTGGGGACGTGGCACGGGCTTGAGATATGTACAAACCTCTATTACTTTAACACAGGGATCGAAATGTTCCAGCATAAAATGTGCGTCGCATGTTTCGACGTGTGCCGGCGTTCACATGACGTCTCTTGGGCCGTGAATGACGCCACGTGAAAGCACTCATTGTTGCCTACCTATCGATGACGGTTTCGCTGCGATCGGACCAGTACGTAACACGCGAGGGGGGATTGAGTGACGGGAAAGCGTGTTGACGCCAATTCGACCGGCTGCCATTGGAATAGCGCGGGGAAATCTTCTTTTTTATACTTAAGTAGTGGTTTTAACATATTTTTTTAGAAGGGGACTATGGAAGTATGGACTATTGATGGAATCGGAGGAGAGGAGAAGGAACGTAGACCGAGGATGGTATGTACAAGGTAAGGGGGCGCAACGGGACCGGCGGAGGTGACCTGTGAAGTGGATCTAGAAGGGGAACAGGGAAGGGGACTAGAGAATGAAAGTGGGAAAAGGGCGTGTCTACCAGTTTATTTTTATGTTGCTTCACCGAAACGACTAACACGCGTACATACCACAGGGCTATGAATTGATTCCTAAATCTTGCGTCCATTGGGAACATTGGACCAATTGCGTCCTTTGGGAATCATATCGGAGCATTTGTGTCCATTGGGAAATTAATTCGTCCAATGGGAGCAACTTAGGTTGGGAGCAACAACCCAATGGCATTAACAACCCAAACTCCACCGCTGAATCCAGAACTCGCAACAGTTGACGCTGGAGGTGAAGAGCCCCTCCTGACCCTGTGCTCATACAATGGTGGATCAGCTCCCCACACCGTGTCTTGAACCGTAGCGCGACAGCGCGCATATCGGAAGAAGTGTGACAAAGCACCGTTAGTTATTATTGCTGGTGAGCGTTCAAACCCCACACACTGCTTATGTAACGCCTATTCTGCTACGCATACTGAAGCACCTTCATCCTGCAGTTAGTATAGAGCATAATGAACAGTGTTCATTAGTGAAATAATGACCTCGCATCCGCTTTGTGCACCATAGCCAGATAGCCATCACGTTAAGGGGAGCCTCGTGCAGTTTATTACTTCTTTCATCGGCAAAATGGCATAGCTGAAATCAACATAGCAAACACTTGTAATGCCAATAAGCATGCAGCCATCAAATTAAGTGCATGTTTTAAACTACATTTCGGAAAATAAGTTGGATTTCCCAAATTTCGCCAATGGAAGTGATTTCCTCTCAACTTCCCCTCAAACCGTAAGCATTCAGCTTCACCTCATTGGCAAAGGTAGTTAATCGGCTTTCCACGAGCCATCACGTTAGTGAATCTCATCCTAGTGGTGAAGATGTTTGTGGATGTTGCCGGCTAGTGGGAAGTACGTGGAGATGGTAGTTCTGATTTTTCCGTTCTTGTTTCATTTTATGTTTGCTTAAAGTGAAGTTGAAAGTTTGCTTAGTGTTCTTTAGCATCGAATGATGGCTTTCAAAAATTTCGCATCTCAAAATTGTGCTTAACAGAGGTGGACCTCGGTGATATCCATCTCCCCCGGGGCGGTGAACCTCGCAGAGCACCTTCCCCTGGGTGGTGGACCTCACAGGCACTTATTTCCAAACCAGCAGGCCGGCGATAGCCCATTCTGCCATGTCCACTGGGTCGAATTAAGATTTTTATCGAGCCGTGCCTGCAGATCTTTAGACACTGCTTCAGGGTGGCTCTGATCCGTTCCGACCTGATCTGATCTGATTCTGATCCGTTCTGATCTGAGACGTTGCTGCAGATGTGATCCTCTATTGCTAGACGTCGCTGCAAGCGCGGCTCTCTTCGTCGGTGAAGCCGCCCTGAGTCTGCATCACGACACCGTCACGCAGCGGAGCGCACTGGTCATTGCGCGGCCATGTGATGTCAACTCGCACGAGGTGTCGCTGATGTTGAGCACATCGCAGTGGGATCTCCTGCCGATGTCAGGTCTAAGGTCAGAGCGGTAGTTGGTGCTGTTCAGAGGGCGAAGCAGGTCTGCGAGGAAGCGGCGATTATTCGATGCCAGGCATAGGTGAAGCCAGGCTAACATCGACGGTGTAAATTGTGAGCTGTTGCATGCGACACAAAGTGTGCACGGACAGAATACATGGAAGTTCTTGCTGTCACATTTTCGTCGACGTTTTTTTATCGACTCGACAAGACAACCATAGCCAGTCTTCTAGTAGAATTAGGCATGCCAACCCTCCGCTTCAGGACATAACAGCTGTGCCTCTACGACATCAAATTCAAACCCATTGAAAAGCACTCGGCACAGCGATGCCTTCGTCCTTACAGATACGACAGGAGCCGGTCCGGGAGTAAACTCCAATAATTTTGTATTCAAATTGCCAACACTTTTTCAGATATTAACCTCACAATGCCATCCATTGCGGTTTGTCACCCACTAGGTGATTCTGAACCCAGAATCAACCAAAGGTCGAGTACTTCCTCTCGGAAATGATTCGGATATCACGCCGTTTGAAATTGTTGGCACCTTCAACGAATTCGCCGATCTGAACAAACACAAGACTTGTATGCACGGATGGGTCAAAACACGAGATCCTAGTAGGCATCGCATCACTGGACCAAGCCTTAGGCTCCTCCAAGAAAGCCGAGTAAAACTCAAAGGAATCTTGAGGGCACAGGACATGGAGACACCCCCATGGGAGTTGATGGTACCGGAGGTGGATATGTCCCTCGCGAAAACAAGAAAAGCTGATGCGGCTCCAGGAGAGTTTCTGGCGCTGGCCCTCGAACACATCACATCGTTCCAGGCAGTGGCGTCGCCACGAAATTCTTCCAGGGGGGGGCAATGTTCATAGGGGGCCTCCTGTTCCCCAAAAGGGGGCCTCCACTGTTTTTTAAATAAATATTATTAAACAGAATATGCATGGGTGAATACGAACCTAACAAAATAATCCATCACAAAAAAAGAAGAAAAAACACATTCATTCAGACACATCATACCTTTCTGTGTTGCCATATATCATCAACAATGACATCCTCTATGGCAAGGTATACTTTTTTGTAAAGTTATCTTTATGAATTATATGAACTAGATTCTGTCTTCAGTTTTCGTTTGATTTGTATAATTCCATAAAGTAACGTCCAAGACATTTCTTTAGCACTGCTTTTTTCCTTGGCACCTGTTCTATTCTGGGAAATATTTGGCAAATTACATTGTTCCAGGAGGTCCTGTGTTAGGGCCTCCTATTGCTTTTTTATCTCTTAGCATGGTTCCCGAATGGGAACATGATTTCATATTGATGTCTTGTTTGTTCTTGGCATGGTGCATCATTTACGCAAAACGCAATAGCAAGAATAATTTTTTTCGCTGAGAACTAAGCCATACCAGGGTATAAATAAGCAAATGTGGATAAATACGTCAGTGCCAAAACAAACCAATATCTGTATGCTTTATCGACGAGAAGAATCTTCCCACTGGCCTCTAGATTGTAGCGAGCTGGTGGGGCTCGTGCTGAGCATATCTGAAAGATATCTCCCATTGATCAACCCACTTCTATGTCCACCAAGTTTAACTGAATATAGCTAGGTTCATCACTACTGTTAGTAATTCCCACCAGCTTGATCTCATAAACAAGCTTAAACGATCATTTCTCAGTCCTCGGACGAGAATTTCGCGAATGCGACAACGAGAAGTGAATTGAATTGGTTTTCTCATCGTCATCTGATGGATGTATTTCTTCTTTTTTTTATAACATTTGGTGCTGGCTGCAAGGCACTTGGCACAGAAGCTAAGATAATAAATCCTCCGCGAATAAATTCACGGCAAGAACAAGCATTGAACAACAATGCATCAATGGCAATGCAACAATGTAACAATGATAATGCATAAATAATGCAAAACCTTCGAATTCCACGCCTTCACGCCCATGGTTATCGCTGTGCTGTACCGTTTTGTAAATTGTGTCGTTGAGAAGGTACTGAAGCTGGGAAGCTCTAATCATGCAGGCTGTAATCACAGAAGACAACTTTGTAGGAAGAAAATACGTTTTAAAGCATCGTTCCTCCCATTTAATATGGGGTATCGGTGTTGTTTTGTATGTTTGTGAGGGGGAATTTTCCCCCGAAATGTTGACCGTGCTCCATGGGCGTAAGTTTTCCGATTTAGACCACTATTTTGTCAAAGGGGACCATTTTAAATACAATAATTAATGGTCGACTGGATTATCCTGTGAAGGGGCCTAATCTATCACTATCGTTTCTGATTCGTCTGATTTCAACCCTAGCTCCCCCACCCTGTTCGAATGTATTATTTTGGTATCCCTTGACAAGTCACCTCGCACTGCTGAAATTACACCTACGCAAATCACTTTAAAATATAAAATTTCCCAATTTCAGACATTCCGGTTCATAGTGCCCGGTCGCCACGAATCCAACGTTATTGCACGTGCACACCCATCTTGCGCATTCGGCGCATTCGCCACACTTCGTGCGATGCTACGGATTCTGCTGGGACTCCTACGCTTTGCTAATTATTGCCACATGATAGACTTGTGCCATATCTGACGTGATAAAATGCTTCGTATGGTCGTTCGCTGCGGAAATTCGATGAATTAAATTCGATCCTTAGTTCCCTACTTCCCATATTTTATGGTAAAGAAATGCCGATACCCGCTGAGCTTTGATTCACCTCATATCTTTGATTAAACATGCTTCCAGGTTGGCTACCGAACCTAGGCCCAGCCTGAGTGTACTTCTTTGAACCCGTTTCGTATTTCTTCGTCTACGGATGTGTCTTAGGGCTCCAATCCATTTTTGTTAGAGATCCAACGCATTTTCGAAACTACTGCTCGTATTAGGGTTTGTTGCTTTTTTGTGCACCGAAGACTTTTTTAGTTGTCGGGACGCTTTCAAAGATCTCGATGTGTTTACATTTACATTTTTGCCCGGCATTTTTGTTCGTTTCGGACCATGTTGCTTTTTGTGGCCCCAGCCTCTTTTCAGGCCCTTGTGCAGTCATATGGTCCTTGTGTGCCTTGAGAGCTTCCGGTGTTTTTTTTAATGATGTTTTTTAGAGTTCCAGGTATATATAGTTATGGCTACAACACATGTTTTCGGGTCCTGTCGCTTTTTGCGAGACTGCGCTTTGGAGGGCCAGTCGCATTCTCGGTCCTCGTTGTGCTCTTAGGGTCCCGCTGTGTTCATTTGGGGCTTCTGACGCACATTTGTGGTGTCCCGGTACGATTCGGGGCTTTTTCTGGGTCCTATCGCGACTTATCGCGTCCAGGCGCGTGGTTCCGGGACCCAACGCCAGTTATCTGGGCTCAACGCGATTTTGTGGATCTCTTCTGAATTTTCTTTAAATTCCGAATCCCGGCCTCATTTTTTCGAGTCCCTGGCGCCATGTTTTTGTATCTCACCTCGATTTTCTTCCAGCTCCGGTATGTTTTTCGATGCCGTACGCGATTTGTCAAGGCATCTGATGACATGTTCGGTGCTCCAGAACCATTGTCCTGACCTGGGCTTTTTTGGAATCCCTCATTATTTTGGAGGGCTCCGGCTTTATTTTTCGGATACCGATGCGACTTTGCGGGTCACACGGTGCCTATGTGGGGCCCTAGACGCCAATTGTTGGCAGCCCCGACGTTAATTTTGTATGCCCAGACCAAATTTTTGGTTCTACCGATGGGAATTGTGGGTCCGAGCGCGAAATTTGGTGGGACCGGTTCGAGTTTGCGGGGCGCGTTGTACCTAGCTGTGACCCCAACGCGATCTCGGCGGTTTCTGTTGCAGATTTGTGTGCCTCGGAGCGAGTTTTCTGGGGCCCCGCGTATTTATTAGGAGTCTCTATGCGAATTCTGGTGGACCGACGCGAATTTGTGTGGCCCCAGCGCCACTTTTGGGGGCCTCGGCTCGATTCTTGGGAGCATATCCCTCTTAGGAGGGAGGGGGCATTTGCCCTTTTGATATGTCACTGCGGCCACCAAAGGACTTTTTTTTCAGCCGATGGCACCTTTCGGAGTATAAATGCCCTTCGGGCAATTTTTTCCTGACCTGTTCTTAATTTTCCGGTGCTGGGGTGGATTCTATCGAGACTCGGTGTGAACTTTTGGACATCGAGTTCTATTTTCTTAAAGGTCCTTATGCGATATTTTTCGGTCCTGGTACGATTCTTCGGTTTCCAGGTGCGATTTTTTTCGGTGCCCTGACACGTTTTTTTCCAGTGCCCAACGTGTTTTGGGGGGACTTTGACCAGTTTTTTTTGTGGAGCAGAGTGACATTCCGGTTGATAATTGATTTTTCGGGGCAGCTGTAACCTTTTGGGTCCAGGCGCGACCTTTTTGGTGTCCAGTGAGATTTGTAAGGGCTGCGACGGGACTTTTTTTCTAGTCCAATGTAATCTTTTATGTCCCGACGTCATTTGCTTGGATCCCTAGCTCGAGTTTTAGCGACCTAGACATTTTGTGGGTGTCCAATACGTTTTTGATGCTTTTGGTGTCGTTGTTGGGGCCCCAGTGATTATCCATGTCCGGATTGTTTTTCGTTGCCCCGGCTTCATTTGTGTCCCAATGATACTGTTGGGGAACGGTACTACCTATCGTGCCCCTAGCGTGATTTTCATGGTCCGAGCGTGAATTTTTGGTACCTCTAGGCTCAGCGTGATATTCAGGGGCCCCGCCCGGATCTTTTTGGGCCCATATCGTGATTTTCAAGTACCCCGGCACGATTCCTGGCATTTCAGGGGCTTCTTGCAAGTTATAGACCTCCTCTCGCGTCTTATGGGTCTCGCCTCATTTCCTGGAGCCTTTTTACCGGCTTTCGGACGTCTTCTCGCGCATCCTACCCTCCTCCATATTCAATGGTCCTCCTCTCCCGTTTTGGAGGGCCTCCTCCCACTTCCTAAGGCCTCTTTAACGTGGCATGGGGCTTCCTCTCATGTTCCAGGGGCATCCTCTGCCAAATTAGGGGCCTCCTGCCACGCCTCGTGGGCCTCCTTTGTCCTCGCAAAGCTTACCCGTCTTGAGGGATCTTCAATTTGGAAACCTCGCCTCCTTCCATACCTGCTACCTGCCACTCCCATCTTAAGTGCCTTCTCTCATTTCCTGGGAATTCCTTCGGGTCGTCGGGGCTTCATTCGGCCCTGGAAACCTCCTACTCGATCTCGAGGTACTCCTCTCGAGTCCGGCAGGGACCTCCTTTTCTCTTCTAGAGGTTTTCTTTTTCAAATTAGGGGCCTCCTCTCACGTCTTCGGAGCCTCCTGTTCTGCGTTTTGATTATATCTTTGCCCATTTTAAGGGTGGCCTCTTATCTCCTGGTGGATTCCTGTTCTCTCTCAGGTACCTCCTCTCCCAAATTACAAGCAACCTTTCCTATCTCAGTTACCTTGTCATTTCCTGGGGACCCTCTTACCGGTCTTGAAGCCTTCTTTCTCGGCTGGGAGCCATCCCTCTTATCTAATTGCCCTTCCCTCATATTTTAGGGGCTTCCTCGTTTATCATAGGGTCTCATTTCCAATCTTATATCGCCCTCTTCCGAATTAGATGCTTCCTGCCACTTTTCAGGATCATCCTTTTCTATCTTGGTGGAACCTTACCCGTTTTAGGGACTGCTTTTGCGTCTACGAAACCTCATCTCATATCCACTGGCTTTATATTCCGTCTTCGGGCCTCTTCTCATTTTCTGAGGTCTCCCTTCCCGTATTGGGCCACCTTTGCAATCCTGGGGCCTCCTTTGCAATCCTGGGGCCTTCTTTGCAATCCTGGAGGCCTCCTTTGCAATCCTGGGGACTTCCTGTTCATTCCTGGGGGGCCTCCTGTGCAATCCTGAAGTCCTCCTTTGCAATCCTGGGGGCCTCATTTGCAATATTGGAGACCTCCTTTTCAATCCTGAGTGCCTCCTTTGTAATCCTGGAGGCCTCCTTTGCAATCTTGGGGGCCTCCTTTGCAATCCTGGGGGCCTCCTTTGTAATACTGGAGGCCTCCTTTGCGTTCCTGAGGGCCTCCTTTGCAATCCTGGGGCCTCCTTTGTAATCCTGGAGGCCTCCTTTGCATTCCTGGAGGCCTCCTTTGCATTCCTGGAGGCCTCCTTTGCATTCCTGGGGGCCTCCTTTGCAATCCTGGGGTCTTCTTTACAATCCTTGGGGCCTCCTTTGCATTCCTGGGGGCCTCCTTTGCAATCCTGGAGTCCTCCTTTGCATTCCTGGGGCCTCCTTTGTAATCCTGGGGGCCTCCTTTGCATTCCTGAGGGCCTCCTTTGCAATCCTGAAGTCCTCCTTTGCGATCCTGGGGGCCTCCTTTGCATTCCTGGGGGCCTCCTTTGCATTTCTGGAGGCCTCCTTTGCTATCTTGGGGGCCTCCTTTGCAATCCTGGGGCCTCCTTTGTAATACTGGAGTCCTCCTTTGCAATCCTGGGGGCCTCTTTTGCAATCCTGGGGCCTTCTTTGTAATCCTGGAGGCCTTTTTTGCAATCCTGGGGCCTTCTTTGCATTCCTGGGACCTCCTTTGCAATCCTGGGGGCCTCCTTTGTAATCCTGGGGGCCTCCTTTGCAATCCTGGGGGCCTCCTTTGCATTCCTGGGGGCCTCCTTTGCGATCCTGGAGTCCTCTTTTGCAATCCTGGGGGCATCCTTTTCAATACTGGGGCCTCCTTTGTAATCCTGGGGGCCCCCTATCCCCTCCAAGGTGACTCCTTCAAATTAGGGGCCTCCTCTCACGTCTTGGAGGCCTCCTCTCATGTCTCGTCGGCCTCCTTGCTCACTTTTTTTGCTGTGCATTCCCGGATAGGGGCCTCCTGAAATTTCAGGGGGGGCGGCGCCCCCCCAGTCTCACGGCAGGGGGGGCAACTGCCCCCCTGCCCCTCCGGTGGCGACGCCCTTGGTTCCAGGAATGAGTGGCAACCTATACGGATGGGTCTCGAACGGATGATGGAGTGGGCAGTGCTTTTGTTTGTGGATCCGCCGTCCGATCGTTTTCCCTCCCGACGTACTCATCCGTGTACTCATCAGAACTTTTCGCCATTCTGAAAGCTCTGTGTTATATAGAGGTGTCAGAAGGTGATCGACACGTTATATTCTCAGACTCTTTGAGCAGCCTGTTGGTCCTGAACACATTTTACCCATCCAACCCCCTTTTACGTGATATTTTGCACCGTCTTACCGCTATTCACCGCTTGGGACGGCGGGTGGTCCTGTGTTGGCCCCCTAGCCATGTGGGAATTTCTGGAAATGAGTTGGATGCTGCGGCGAAGTTGGATGCTGCGGCGAAGCGGGCAGCGTGTGCCCCATGCACCAGGTCATTACCACTACCTGCCACTGACCATTTCCGAGAAATCTCTATTTTCTCCCAGACAAGTGGCAGGCAATGTGGGACGCGACATCTACAAACAAGCTGAAGGTCATCAAGCAACGTCTGGGTCCATGGGGTCCTGCGGGGTCATGGGGTCCTGCCGTAAGTCTAGAAAAGAAGAAGTTACTCTGTGCCGCCTCCACATTGGGCACACTTATGCGACTCACGGTTATCTTCTGAGCGGTGACAACAAACCACGGTGCCCGAGATGTCGTACACCTCTGACAGTTCGCCATGTTCTGCTGTCGTGCCCATTGTATTCTCACACACGTATACGTCATTTTGGCTCTGCCCAGGTGGCGTCCCTAAGTGATATCCTGTCGAACAAATCGTGCATTGTCCATTCGGGACGACTTATCGATTTTTGTCTGAAGTGTCATTTTCAACCATATATACTCCTCACTAATATGCATCGCAAACAAAACTCAGCAAACTAGCGCCGTATAGACGGTAGCCAAGATGTGAACCTTGGTTCTGTATCTAATCGCATTTGACTTCTGAGTTATGGGCGCAATATGACCATAGCAGTCGAGGCGCCCGAAAGCCCAAGTAACAAACAAACAAGCCTTAGGCTTTCCAAACGTCTGCCGGATAACTTTTCTATCTTCACAGCGGAAGTAGTGGCAATACTGGCCGCTATCTCCATTATAAGGAGACGCAAGGCATGTAGCGATTTGTTAAAACTCCAAATCAGTCCCTCAGTCAATCAGCAACACTCACGACTGGTCATATTCAGTCACTGATCGCGTCCAATAAGCCGTGGCCCGCAACCTAAACAACATTTCCCTCGTTTGGATTCCGGACCAGGTCAACATTCCATGAAACGAGCAAGCAGATGGGTTGGCAAAGCAAGCTTTAACATAGACCACTTATCACAACATGAAATATTCTGTAGACGACTGCAAAGGACTCCTACAAAGCCACATGCGTAAGCATCACCAGAACATATGGACACAACACAACCTCGCATCTCACCTCTCCCACTACACCTACAGCATCAAACCAACACGTTAGGCACGTGGAACACATCAACCAATCACACTGTCAAAATGAAGTCATCTTCACTGGACTTAGAACTCGTTGCGGAAAGCTTACACAACCTCAACTAGATGATGACCATTATGCAACATTTCACTGCAGCACCTGCAACACCACATTAAGCATCGGTCATATCCTGCTAGAGTGTAGTAGCTTTGATGCTCAAAGACAACTACTTAAGGCCTTCTACCAAAAAGAGGGCGTCACCCTGTCGCTTCCATCGCTTCGGGGTGACAAGTACCCAGAACTTCTCCAATTATTACTTGGCTATCTACGCCACCAAACGTGCAGGAGCATTGCAGACAACACACCACCAACACGCACTCCAACTGCACTGCATGCCCGCGCAACCACTCAAATCAACAACGTAAATAGTCATCCACGAGTGGCGTCGGACGTGCATGAGCCGATTCGATTTACCACTATCGAAATAAATGGCCAATCTAGCGGTGCCGTCGGACGTAGATGAGCCGTCCTGATTACTTTCTAAAAAAATAGTCTAGCGCAAAACGACTACCCAGAAGTAACATCGGACGTAGATGAGCCGATTTGCATTATAATTCACAACATAAAACGGCTACCCACAGCATGTACAACGGACGTACGTGCGCCGAATTGCAAAGAACCATCCTAAGCCAACACACAACCTTGCACGAACGCATGCTACGAACTACTATTAACAACTAAAACACGGCAGCCGGCGTGAGAGATGGTGGGTGGAAATCATTACTTTCACACGTTTTGCACGTCGCCTCAGCTGATATCGGTTACAAGTGCTGCCAATAGAACGCATACAAATTGCCAGCATGATATGCATCGTTTCTCATCAGTCCTGTGTGAAGAAAGTGTACACCAAGTATTTGACGTCGGCATGTTGGCAGTGACCCGCACGAATCCGTGATGCATATGCGTTACCTAGTTGACGACCGCCTCCGCGGATAGCTGAGATCAATTCAGTCCAGGCCCGCACTCTACTGGGCAATTGTGTACTTTTCAGAATATTCCCGCAATGGGGTCTGCCACCGCTACTCGACATGCAAGTGACACGCGCTCACTCCAGTTACCATAAAGACAAGACAAAGATAAAGACGTATATTCAGGCCATCCACAATAAACTCCTGGCTATTACAGCCTATTGTCGATTTTTAAAACAGATGTCACATGAAAAAAGGGCTGTCACAGACACACATGAAAACATATAACAATTCCTCATACTAGCGGCCCGGAAAGTCAGCAAGTACGGTAAGTATAATAAGAAGTCAGCAGGTATGAAGATAAGTCAGCAAATATGATAAGAGGTCAGCGAGTATGATAAGAAGTTGGGAAGCAGATCAGGTCAATCTGACCGGTCCCATGCACAAATGCCGCTTAAGGCGGTGACCAAATGTGGGAACTGGCAGTTGCCGCAGTTCGTGTGGCAGTTCATTATACAGGGCAGGACCTCTGGAACAAAAACGGCGCCTGCCCATCTCTGTTCGCGACCTGGGGACGTACAGGTCCCGGTCCTGGCGGGTGTGGCGGTCACGGTGCTCGGCGACTGTTGAGATAGAGTGCTGGCTAATGAAGCCGGCTCCTGCAGTCGGCGCACCTTGTGAAGTAGGCACAGCGTGTGGTATGAGGCCAAGTTCTCAGCGCTCATCCAGCCAAGACACTCTTACAGATCCGTGACATGGTCAACTTTAGATCGTCCGAAAATAACTTTTGCTCCATAGTTGATAATTTTTTTAATCCGAGACCTATTCTTTTTGGTACTATTTCCGTACACCGAAATGCAGTACCTGATCTGAGAGAGCACCAATGCATTGACGAGCACCGAGATGACAGATGGTGGCAGGTGGCCTCTGACATGCGATAGACCGGCCAAAGTTCCGAAACATCGTCTGGTAATGGTGGAAACATGCGACTCCCAGCTGAGGGTGCGATCAAAAGTGAGCCCTAAATGTTTTACTTCCGAACAGGGGAGCAATTGTTGATCGCGAAACGCTACAGTGAAGTTGGGGAGATTGCGCAAATTTTGTTGGCTGCCAAAGACCATGAGCTGAGTTTTCTCCGCATTTACTTTCAGACCGTTACCGCGGAACCAAACGTCAAGGGAGGCCAGGACGTGTTCCAACTCGGTAGCGACACTTTGGATGCGAGTTTTGTTTCCGGTGACCAAAATTTGTGTGTTATCTGCATACTGAACGACTACTGCGCCTTCAGCGAACAGACTGAGGTCGTTGGCGAAGACGCAGAAGAGCAAAGGGCCGAGAGATGAGCCTTGAAAAACTCCGATATTGTTTGGAAGTGGAACATATTTTAAGCTGCGACCCAGACTGTCAGTGAGGCTGATACTCTGGGTATGGTCTTTCAGATAGGCCGAAAATCATGAAGTGTCAATACCGTGCTGGCTTAATTTGGTCCAGAGTTTTGAATGGTCTATCACATCAAAGCATTTGCTCAAGTCCAGGAAGAAAAGGAGGGACATCTCACCACGATCATTGGCCGATAGGATCTGGTCGGATATGGATATCAGCGCGGTCTCCGTTGAGTGACGGGGGCGGATACCATGCTGGGTAGGCGAGAGGAGGTGGTTGTTGGATAGGTAGGCGTAGAGCTGCTGGTGGACTGCACGCTCCACAATTTTGGCAATGACCGGGACAATAAAGATGGGCCGGTAGTTGGATGGGAGGCTAACTGCTACGCAGTTCAGGGGATAATTTACCATTACTCGACGATGAGGCGAGTAACTTGTAATGTTAGCGATGAGTATGGCTGCGCCCCATTTCCTAAGTGGATCGCTTACGTCATCGACATGTCAATTATAACTTGTAATTATGTCCCAAATAGAGTCTGAGTCTCGAAAGTGAGTTTATCTAGTACTGGTTTTTGTGGCAGGATTTCTTATTTATATTACATGAACTGGCCTGGAAGTCACCGGTATTCCACTGTAGAAAAAGTCCCATTAACGAACGCGTTTAGTGTCTGTTGGTGCTTCTATACTGGAGTAGTGTAAGTGTCGTGTTAGGGGAAAGTTGGATCCGGTGAACGGAGAGGGGGGTGCGTGGTGACTCAGGCAGAGGTAGCAGCCTATATTTGGACGCACGGGTTCTGGGAGGTCATGGGGTGGCGTAGCGGCGGTATTTGCACTTTGGAGTCGCATTAGGTTCGACCGGGATTCGTTGGTCTGGGGTTGTGGGTTCGGGCTGGACGATCTTGGTAGGTGTGATAGGATCGGTCTGGGTGGCGGCTTCGGACTAGGTTTTGGAATGGGTTTGGATGGTTGCACAAGAGGTGGTGGAGAGGTCGGTTTGGCAGGTGATGGTGGCTGTGGGTTTGTGGGACGTCTGAGTGGAGGCTGGGGTGGCCGTGGGCTTGTGGGAGATTTGTGTGGAGGCTCTGGTGGTCTTGGGGCTAGGCCTTGGTTTGGGCCGGCCGGATGGGTGGGGCAGGGGCCGATGGCCCGGGGGAGGGAGCGGTGGGAAGGCGTCAGGGTGGCGGGGAGAGCCCTGATCGGTTGGAGGAGGTGTGACGGCGGGGCACGGCTAGGTCCCGTGAGGGATGGGGGGGGGGCACCGGAGAGGAGGGGATGTATACCAGGTCTGGGTCTGATGGGTGGTGGGGTAGGATAAGGCCGGGTCTGGGTGGGGTGGATGTGGGAGGAGGCCGTGCCTGAGGTGGGTTGGTGGTGGGCGTGGCCGAGTCTGAGGTGTAGAGGATGCGGGAGGAATCCAGTTCAGTGGTGGGGAGGGCGTGGAAGGAGACCAGGTCCGCCGTGGGTGAGTATAGGAGGAGACCGGGTCCGCGTGGGGGAATGCGGGAGAAAGTCGGGTCTGCGGTGGAGTGGATGTGGGAGGAGGCCGGGTCCGCGGTGGGGTGGCGTGGGTGGGAGTGTTGGACGGTGGAGTCGAGGGGCGGTGGGGCGATATAGTCAGGGATCGGTGGGCCGGTGGAGACGAGGATCGATGGGGTGGTGGAGTCGAGGATCGGAGGGGCTGTGGAGGCGAGGATCGGTGGGGCGTTGAGGAGGGAGGCATGCCGAACTCCGGGAGCCGACTGCTGGTGGGATGGTAGGGCTGGTGGGAGCGAGTCCTGGAGCGGGTGTATGTCTGGGTGTTGAGGAGAGCGCCGATGCCTAGCTGCACCCTGTGATAGGTGCGGTGTGGCTGTAGAGATGGGTATGTCAGTGGTGGAGGACGTGTTGCGTAGGTGTTGTCGTGCTGTTGTGTGCGGCACGCTGTGCGCTGCTGCATACCGACACACCTCCCTCTCGTATGCCCACTTGTGGAAGTCGGAGTCGGTGACGAGGTGCGGCCCATCACAGGCTGCACATCTCCTTTCGGATGATATGTGCAGTCGGATGCCGTGTTGTGGCCGGCACACTGGCTGCATCGTGGTTCTGGCGACGCGCAAGCGTGTTCGCCATGGCCAATGGCCATATCGAAGACAGCGGTAGCACCGTAGTGGTGCAAACACGTAGATACGTACCTCGTACGGCTTGTCATGTGCGTGTAGGTGTGATAGCAGCTGCAGTGAGTTAAATGAGAGAACCAAGATGTTGTGTGTTGATCATGTCTCCTGTCTAATGTTGTTTATCGTGGCTGTAGCGTCGATGAGGGCTGTGGCGTCAAGCAGTGTGGCGATGCTGTCGAATGGTACGTTATCCAGCTTTGAGGCGCAACTGTATCCCCGGCTCGGCTCCGGTTCAGTGTGCGATGTAGCATGAAGGAATTGAACGACTGCCTGTCGTTGCGGTATTTATATCCGCCCACTACGGGTGCAGCCGGCGTCAGGTCAACGTCATTTTGTTTTCTTCCTTTGTTGCTTGCAGCTTGGCCGGTGACCGCTAGTGACTGATTGGGACGGCTGGTGACTGCTGACCGCTGATTGGCGGTTGGCAGTTTCGGCTATCCAGAGAGGTGGCTGCTTCGGAGCTACCGAGTCAGGTTAATACCATGTGGCCTGGCCGGAAGTTTTCGCTTACTTTGCGAGCTGCACTGGGAGTGTTTGCAGTGTTGCGGGTGGTCACCTGCGGGTGGTCAGCCACCGGGTGTTGCGGGCGGGTGGGTGTACGTTTTTCTGCGGCTCGTGATTGTACTTGGTTTTTTTTTATAAGTTTCTCCCGGCGGCGCCGATTTCCGGTCGATGGTGGCTAACTATATCGCGAGTCAGCCCGGCATCGCGACCGTAAGAGGCGCTGCATTGAAAAAAAATGCAAGCCGCCATACAGCCGCGCCTTTGCATCTGACGTTTTCGTGAATCTTAGGCGCTGACACGGACGATGATGGTAGCCGCCAACTGAGCAAGCAAAAATATTATGAGAGCCTTTGATAATATCTACAGGGTGTTCGATAAATTCTTGGTCATCAGGATGGTTTCGAACGGCTTTCTGGATGCAATATTTCGGACGGGCCGTGGATTGTCATCGAATCGAAAGAGACGTCGAACGGGAGATGGTGATTGTTGTCGTCGAAGGATGTCGAACGCGCTCAAAATTACAAGCCCTCGAACACCGTGGGACTCCTTTGAAATATTCGAACCCTCTATTTCCCATCCTTGAATTTGTTGTGAAATGCAGCGCATTTGCGAAAATGGCGGGTGACGATGCAGTGGAGTGTATGCAGTATGATGCGACTATGGATGGATCGTTGAAAACATCAGATTGTGAATTACAAAAGCTTCGCGAGGTAATATTTCCTTTTTATTTGGACTGTGATATGTATGTTACGGTGTAATATGCAACACTGGGATGCGGCGCGGGTACTCGAAAATGCAGTGGTCGTTTCTGACACACCTATGCCTATAACCAGAGTGGGAAACTTAGTTTCCGGGTTGGGAGTCGGAGTGCATACCGATTTCTTCCGGAGTACATTTTCATGGACATTTTTATGCATGGAATCTGTTTACCAGTAACCGATCAGAAAAACCGAAATCAGTACCTACATAATATGCATAAGTAATATCTTTCTCATTTTTGGTCAAATCAAATGCCAAAACATGAACAAAGAAGTGAACAATGGATGGCACCGCCCGGCAGTGACCCGTAATAATCGGCACTTTCGTTTCTTATAACTCAGGAGAAATGCGTTTTCCTTTCACTGTTGGTCTCAGTACAAGGCTAGCCATATGAAAAACAAACAAAAATACTTCACACTTCACCCTCAGCTCAGAGCGCATACCTACCTACACAGCCAATTTCCCACGTAATACGAACGCAACTCTGCTACCGCACACCACAGTTGGATGCGATCAAAGCAAAGGATCAGTCAAGGTCTTGTGTTTACTGTTAACTTGTGTGGACACTGTTAACCATGTGTTCAAAGTTGCTAATGGTTATGATGTCATATACAAAATACCTTGCATTGATTGGTTGACAGACAGATTTCAGAACAGAAAATGCTAATGCAGCCAATTCTGATCGGTGGCCTCAGGGACTCTGGAGACGTCTCTTAAAACTGTCAAAGTTTCCCACTAGGGTGGCAGGAACACAGGTATTCCGAGATGCGGCTCCAGAGCCGGAGAAGTGTTCTCAGTGCGCATGCGCATCATCTTGCAAGTTGCTGTTGGCGCATTGTTGTCAGCAATTCTGGTGGTTGAGATTGATGGAGTGTGTGAAGCTGTGGTCTGGCTGCTGACTGCTACAAAAAGTGATTAGTTTGAGTGGTGACCATAAACGAATAACCAGCATTTTTTTGGGTGTCGTTCTGTGTTTGTTTTTATTGATATCTTTGTTCCCACATTTGTGTCGGAGTACATGTGAAGCCCATCCTATCCAGTATGAACCCGGAGTGCAAAAATGTTTTCAGAGATAAAATATCTTGGGAAGTGCCTGAATTCCCACCCTGCCTACAACTCAATTGCATCATTCCTAATCATGATACAAATAAACTTACTTCACCTTTTGCATTGTAATGAACAATTTGTAAGAGCTATGGATTTCGAACACCTCTAAGCTTCTGATCAGGTGCCTAGATGGGTAAGTTATGTCAAACTGACATACAATGCTCTGCTGGGATCAGACCTTGGATTAAAAGGACTTCCAGCTGTGGATGGTTTTTGAATTCACATTTCAAGGCATATTTGACACTGGGAATAATTTGTTATTGTAATAAAATGTGAATTTGGGTGTTTGGGTGGTAAATTTGCACTTTAAGGTAATTTTTGAATATTGGAGTTTTTCCAATGCAATGTTTGTGAATGTGGTTGACATAATATGACCCTCCATTTCCTCTGCAAATGCATACTTTTCAGCTGGCAGGCAAAATAGTGTGAAAAGAGGGCTTGGAGTTGGGTAGCACAGCATGAAAAATGCTGTTCCAAAGAATGCAAAAAGGAACATAACCTAACCTAACCTAGCCTAATCAGTAAATTTCTAGTTTGAGGTGCTTTCTGATCTCTTGGATTTTCTGATGCAATGTTTATGAATGTGCTGAACATGATGTGACCACTGATTTCCTCTGCAGATGCATACTTTTCAGTTGGGAGGCAAAATATCTGGTAAATTTGTAACATAAAGTTTTTTTTTCTTCAGAATACCATGTTTATGAAGGTAATTAAGATGATGGACCACTTATTTTCTGTGCAAATGATTTTTTTGTGAAATTTTTTGGCAATGGGAAATCAAGGATTCTTCTGAGAACACTTCCCAGTTTGTGAAGCTAAGTCTAGATCATAAATCAGGATTTTCCACAAGATTGGTTTTAATGTTTGTTTTTCTTAGACCATGCCATCCCACCCATGGTCCTTTAAAAACCAAGCAGTCTTGCTGAGCTTGGCTGGTCTCTGATGACTGTTTGTTGCAAATGCTTTCTAGGTTGCTTTCTGTGGTCTGAATTCAAATTTAGGGGCTATGTTCATCTATTTGAACCTGAAGTATTCCTTTGTGGATTTTGATTAGCATATATACTAAGTTTGGTATGAACTGTGAAAACTTGGCCTACCCTCTCCTTTGCAATGTTTGTGATGAGGATGATGCAATGTTTGTGGTGAGATATTTTACAGATGCTAATATTTGAGTTGCCCTGTAAGTTCACTGGTAAATTGAAGGTAAGCAAATTTGGTACAATTGGGCACAATTATGCCAAGTTGGAGCAATTTTTTGTGGCAACCAATGCATGGATTTTTGGCCCTTTGCTGTATTGAATTTAGGTGCAGTGTCAAGGAGGTTTCCATCGTCACCTGTCAGCTTGGAGGGCCTGCAAAATGGTCTAAGCTAGAGGTGAGGTGGGCTAGTTGCCTTTTCTCAAGCAGGTCACCATTTACACCATTCATTATCCATAGCATTTGCATTTCTTGAATCTTATTTTAGAGTAGTGGGTGAGTAGCCACACCTGACAGACATGGAGTGGGGTGTCAGTTTCTAGTTGCATAATTCTAACTAAAATACCAATTATCTGCATGAATTAGCTTGACAATCCAGTTACAAGATGTCTTGCTACATTTGCTCTCTTATGCAGTTTTTCTGAGGGGGGGGTAGGCAACAAAAATGACAGTGACTCAACCATGTGGATATATCTTTGGCTGGGTAAGAAATAGCAGATCAGCCATTCGCTGCTAAGGAATCACTCCACAATAGTGTATTTCATGTATCTTATGCTGGACAGTGCATTCATCTAAGCAGAGCATTGTATCAATATTCCAAAAGGTCTGCCATTTGATGCATGCAATCTTGATTATTTTCTTGTTCAACTTGAGGCATCCAGGTCACAATGCTTGGAATATATGAAGTAGTTTAACCAACTCCATCCTACCTGTCAAATCCTCACACCCATCTCGGGGGGGCTTTTATGACACCCTCTAATCTCCAAACTAAGCATTGCATGAAAATGAAAGTGATGTCATCTGAAAGCTTTCTATGAGCAGGTCCTAAAATTACCCACAGATTTTCTCCCCTGAAAAAGCATTGTCATTAGTGGGTCTTTGGGATCATGACTGATGTTTTTGTTTTTGGCTATGGGGAGTTCATTTTGGGGAGATTTGAAACACAAAATATATTTGGAATCAGAAAAGGAAGACAAATTCGACCATGGCCCGAAATGTTTACCCACTTAAAAATCAACATTTCAAGTTTGGTATGTTTTCAAAGTTTTGAGTTTTCAATTTTCTTGAATTTTTCTAATGGGTAGAGCATGCCTAGGAACATTGTTTAGTCAACTTAGCCTCTACAAAAACTGCTTACTTTAGCTAGAATCTTCATTTTTAGCCCTAATGGGCAAATATGGAAAACAAATAACCCATAAAAAAAACAGAAAAAAGGATCATAAATCCATCAAGTGCTTTTTCTTCCATGCATAAGGATAAGCAAACCCTGAAAGTTTAATTCAAAGATCTTTATCAGTTAAAGCATGCCAACTGGTTGAACGTTTTTGGTGACCTCACTTGACCTTGAATAACTTGGCACCCAAAGGTGACCTGACCTAAAAATGTAACACATGCTACATTGATGCTGGAAAAGGTATTCAGAGTTATGTGACCCCCCCCCCCCCAAACAGGGGGTCAGGGGGAATGTATCATTGAGTCACCTATCATATTGCCCTCATTCTCAATGTTACAGCCTTTTGCTTTTTGTCAAATATAGTGTTCCATAACTGATTGTTCATGGACCAGAACAGCCATCTCATGGATGCTTTAGGAATACCCAATAAGACAAATAGGTGTTTGTCCGTCGGCGCCAGCAGTGTGGCAGTTGCAAGTCGGTTGACTTCGTTTGCAAGCACTTGTTGGCCACCAGCAAGTATTAGAAATATTATTTATGTTCTTCATGCCTCATGATGCCAACATGTATATCGTTGTATAGCTCATCTCAGGCAGGGCTACTAAATGCAGGGTGTTTCGAAGAGTGCCCAATGGGTGCTATGAGATTATTGTGGCCAATGCGTCCGAAAGCATCAACAACCAACTAATCCTACATTAACCAACTTGAAACATCTTATTCCAAATTATGAATTTGAATACCTTCTATGATCCAAGAACTCAAATCACATGCATGGGGGGGGGACGAGTAGTCTCGGGGTAAGTTGCCTGTCTCACAATCAAAAGATTGTCGGTTCGAGTCTTACCTGTTGCTACTCTTTGCCCGCGACCAATCGGCGTGAGAGATTGCCGACGCTACATGACTGAACGGTCGACGTGTCGTAAAACCAATAACCACATGCAGAGGGATCGTTCCACATGTTCTCATTTTACATACCAGGCGAAAACAAGAGCGATCTCTATGACGGCTGTTTGGCCAGAAGATGTGTGCCATTGACTTACGATCTATTTCAGTCGCTGGAAGCAGAACTGTCAAAAGCCAATGGTCAGTACTCCGATCGGATACGTGCTGCGACGTCTGCTTGGGAGGCGATCGCGGACATCCGAAGCCCGCCGGCCGACGCCGGTGTCCTGGCGCAACTGCTGCAGCACACATACAGGTCAGCCACCGGCAGTACTTACACAGGTCAGCCTCCTGTGACTACTGCAGCACATACACAGCCTTGGTAGCATATACACAGATCAGCCACCTATAGCACTAACCCTGCTGCACAGAGCTTGATTTTCATCTTAGTCTGCTGATGTCGGGGTTTGGAAGCATAGCAAAAGTAGCACTACAGAGGAACAGTTTTATAGTCTGTCCATATTGCTATTCAGAGTGCATAATTATCAGATGCTGAAAATGGTCCAGCAAATCTCTTACTTTTCGAAAACTGCTGCTTGCAGCACATATGCACACCAGTCGTGCTGCAGCACATATGCACATGGGTCTTGCTGCAGCTCATATGCAGATTGGCCATCTTGCAACACATAGGGATGTAAGTCATGCTGGAGCACACCCAGGTCAATCCCACCGAGGCACATGTGATGATCAGCATTGTTGCTGCACATATGCTGGTTAGTTCTGCTGCAGCACTTGCACGTGAGCCTCCTGCCTCCATATAAGAGCTGCACTGAAGATGGGATGGGCAGTGTTTGTCTGCTAGTGGTGGTGTTTTTTTTTACCTTGCATCCACGAACAGACACTGCGGCTGAGTGTGCCCTAGAGTTTTGCGAACTTGCGCATAGGGATTAGTCTGGCCCAGCGTTGAGTTTGCTGATAAAAGTTATGACGTTTGTAATTGGAGAGACAGGTGGACAGTGAAGTGTCCAGTGGCCTGGCCTGACTGGATCGGACTGGAGCCGAGTACGACTGTGACGCGACCCGGGACACGAGCTGGTGCTGCGCGGCGAGTGGATGGAGCTGGCAGAGTCAGAGCCGAGTACGACTGTGACGTGACCCGACAGGCGGACACTGGAGCTGGTGCTGCGCGGCCAGTGGATGGAGCTGGCAGAGCTGGAGCGCACGGCGCTGTCGGCGGCTGTGGGCCGCTGCGGCATGGCATTGCAGCTGCCAGCTGCACAGACGGTCTGCCGACAGCTGCGCCAGCTGACTGCCGGGCCGTGGGACCAGCCGGTGCTGAGGAAGCTGGTCAACAGGGAACCTGTCAGCGACCAGCAAGGTGAGCGCTTCCTCCTCACTGCCACCACACACAGACTGCCACTGTCTGCCACCTGTGCAGGTCATTGTAGACCATGTGTCGTGCCTGGAGACTGCGGTAGAGCATGTGCAGTCCTGTTTAGATGACCATGGACTGTGTGCAGTACTATATAGGCCGCTATAGAGCATGTGTCGTGCTGTTGCTGTAGAGCGTGCGTGATGCTGCGTAGAGCATGTGCAGTGTCGTGTAGAGCGTGTGCAGTGTCATGTAGAGCGTGTGCAGTGTCGTGTAGAGTGTGTTCAGTGTCGTGTAGAGCGTGTGTGTTGCTGCGTAGAGCATGTGCAGTGTCGTATAGAGCGTGTGTGGTGCTGCGTAGAGCGTGTGCAGTGCCGTGTAGAGTTGTATGTAGTGCCGTGTAGAGTGTGTGCAGTGTCGTGTAGAGCGTGTCCAGTGCCGTGTAGAGTGTGTGCAGTGTCGTGTAGAGCGTGTGCAGTGTCGTGTAGAGCGTGTGCAGTGTCGTGTAGAGCGTGTGTGGTGCTGCGTAGAGCGTGTGCAGTGTCGTGTAGAGCGTGTGCAGTGTCGTGTAGAGCGTGTGTGTGGTGCTGCGTAGAGCGTGTGCAGTGCCGTGTAGAGTTGTGTGCAGTGCCGTGTAGAGCGTGTGCAGTGTTGTATAGAACGTGTGTGGTGCTGCATAGAGCGTGTGCAGTGTCGTGCAGAGCATGTGTGGTGCTGCATATAGCGTGTGCAGTGTCGTGTAGAGCGTGTGCAGTTCTGTGCATACAGCTGTAGACCGGGTGTCGTGCTGTGTAGGCCCTTGTAGAGCGTGGGTCGTTCCGTGCAGACCGCTGTACGCTATGTGTCGTGCTATGTAGACCTGTGTCGTGCCATGTAGGTAGCTGCAGACCATGCATCGTACTGTGCAGACCCTCTGTAGACCCTGTATCGTGCCATGTGCCACTGTAGACCGTATGCTATTCTGTGTAGACCACTGTAGATTGTGTGCAATCCAGTGTAAGATGAGGTTTTCAGAACTAAAAAATGCTACACTACAATTGCCTGTAGCTTGTACCTACGCTGTGGTACAAGCTGTGCTGTGCTGTCTGCCGTGCACTGCCCGGCTTTGAGCCGCAATGTCTTCTCATTGCAGCCCTTGAGCTATGCATCTCCGAGTCGCCTGACCTGCTCACAATGCGGCTCGACACGCTCTGTGAGGAGCGCTATGAGAGTCTAGCCTTGGCCCTGGTCCGACATTGCAATAGGTGAGGAGCGCTGTGGGAGTCTAGCCTTGGCCCTGGTCCGACACTGATGCAGGTGAGGAATGCTATGGGAGCCTAGCCCTGGCCCTGGTCCAACACTGATGCAGGTGAGGAATGCTATGGGAGCCTAGCCCTGGCCCTGGTCGGACACTGCTATAGGTGGGGAACGCTATGGGAGTCTGGCCTCGTCCCTGGTCAGACACTGCTATAGGTGAGGAACGCTATGGGAGTCTAGCCTTGGCCCAGGGCAGACGCTGCTATAGGTGAGGAACGCTATGGAAGTCCAGTCTTGGCCCTGGTCAGACGCTGCTATAGGTGGGGAACGCTATGGGAGTCTAGCCTTGTTCCTGGTCAGACATTGCTATAGGTGAGGAACGCTATGGGAGTCTAGCCTTGTCCCTGGTCAGACACTGCTATATGTGAGGAACGCTGTGGGAGTCTAGCCTTGGCCCTGGTCGGACGCTGCTATAGGTGAGGAACGCTATGGGAGGCTAGCCTTGGCCCTGGTCAGACGCTGCTATAGGTGGGGAACGCTATGGGACACTGCTATAGGTGAGGAACGCTATGGGAGTCTAGCCTTGGGGGCGCAAAATGACCAACGCAGTCGATGCGCCCTAAAGCACAAATCCACCACCACCCTGGTCAGACGCTGCTATAGGTGGGGAACGCTATGGGAGTCTAGCCTTGTCCCTGGTCAGACATTGCTATAGGTGAGGAACGCTATGGGAGTCTAACCTTGGCCCTGGTAAGACACTGCTATAGGTGAGGAACGCTATGGGAGGCTAGCCTTGGCCCTGGTCGGACGCTGCTATAGGTGAGGAACGCTATGGGAGGCTAGCCTTGGCCTTGGTCAGACGCTGCTATAGTGGAGGAACGCTATGGGAGTCTAGCCTTGTCCCCGGTCAGACACTGCTATAGGTGAGGAACGCTATGGGAGTCTAGCCTTGGCCCTGGTCGGACGCTGCTATAGGTGAGGAACGCTATGGGAGTCTAGCCTTGGCCCTGGTCGGACGCTGCTATAGGTGAGGAACGCTATGGGAGTCTAGCCTTGGCCCTGGTCGGACGCTGCTATAGGTGAGGAACGCTATGGGAGGCTAGCCTTGGCCTTGGTCAGACGCTGCTATAGTGGAGGAACGCTATGGGAGTCTAGCCTTGTCCCCGGTCAGACACTGCTATAGGTGAGGAACGCTATGGGAGTCTAGCCTTGGCCCTGGTCGGACGCTGCTATAGGTGAGGAACGCTATGGGAGGCTAGCCTTGGCCCTGGTCGGACGCTGCTATAGGTGAGGAACGCTATGGGAGGCTAGCCTTGGCCTTGGTCAGACGCTGCTATAGTGGAGGAACGCTATGGGAGTCTAGCCTTGTCCCCGGTCAGACACTGCTATAGGTGAGGAACGCTATGGGAGTCTAGCCTTGGCCCTGGTCGGACGCTGCTATAGGTGAGGAACGCTGTGGGAGTCTAGCCTTGTCCCCGGTCAGACACTGCTATAGGTGAGGAACGCTATGGGAGTCTAGCCTTGGCCCTGGTCGGACGCTGCTATAGGTGGGGAACGCTATGGGAGTCTAGCCTTGGCCCTGGTCGGACGCTGCTATAGGTGAGGAACGCTATGGGAGTCTAGCCTTGGCCCTGGTCGGACGCTGCTATAGGTGAGGAACGCTATGGGAGTCTAGCCTTGGCCCTGGTCGGACGCTGCTATAGGTGAGGAACGCTGTGTCAGTCGTCATGCCCCTGATCCGACATTGCCATAGGTAAGAAACGCCGACCAAACTTGACTTGGAAATAGGTATTTTTTTTGCAGTTTCGACCTCAGGATAACATTTATATCTGAATTGTAACCAGCTAAGCATTGCGCTACTCCACCCTGGGATCTAGAGACATGTGGGAGACGGTGTTAAGGGGAGAGGAGGAGAGCTGCTCTTTGTCAGTGCATTTCGCATTGGGATGTGACATATATTTACTATTTTACTTGATATTTGACAACGCCGGACCAGGCATCACAACTCACGTCAGTTTTTATGCTGGATTGTCTGAATACATGTCCGATGGTGTCAAGTATGTTATCTCGTAGCTGGTAGCCTTAAAATAGCGATCATTCGTGTGCTTATGTGTGCTGTTTGTGAGGAGTATGGCCGGTTTGTTACTCTGTATTCCCAGTAGCAAAACCAAAATGTTTTTGCTTGTTCTAGGTGCCAAAATATGGAAGATGGAAGCTTCGGAAGAATGTGTTCAGAAGTGCATAAAGTGTTGTTTCGTGATCTCTACATTACTCTCCTGTTCAAGTACAAAGAAAATGATACCATTATTGCCATGGTAGGTGGTAATAGTTACATCTGTTGGGTAGGGATGTTGTCATGGTAACAATGCGCTATTCCGTGCCATGCCGTTGTGCTGGAATTGTTGTTATCCTCGAACCTGCTAGACGATGTCATTACCCTTCAGTCTTTATCACGGTCGCCGAGTGTTGTATCCGTATGACATAGATTATACTTGGAATACGCCATAATTTATATTCGCAGACACGAATTATGATGTGGGAGAAGTGGCGCATTAGCATGACAGTGATACGGTCGCTGCACAACGTGTCTGTTCAAAATGACTATGGCAGTCGCTGTGTCTTTAAGACCCAAAAATCAACCACAGCGCGTGTGCAGTGTGTGCCAAAGAGCCCGTGGCGACCAGCACTGACCTCCAAGCAATCCCCATTATATCTGTCCATCGCCATTATATTTAATTTCACTCTTTCTTTCAGATTGAACCGCTTTTCCATTTTATCCTGACCTGCTGGTCACTGCGTACTTTCTACGGTGTGACTACCACGGCGGTGTTCCACGGTGTGGCTGCACTCGCCCCCCACCCCCACCCCCACCCCGCTTTTGTGTTGTTACTGTATCGTCCCTCTGGTCTGTTTCCCCCCACTGTAACTGCCATTGTCTGTGTTCTCTGGGCTTGGCCGTCGTTGCCTGTTGGCTCCGGCAACACCCGGCCCGACTCGGCCGCCCTGACCGTGCGCGTGCCGGCAGCTGAAGCCGCTGGACGGAGCGCTGGCACTGGCGCTGGTGCGCCGCTTCGTGGCGCGGCGCGACTGTCGCAAGCGAATGTGGCGCAACGCGGCGCGGCTGGCCGTGTTCCTCAGCCAGCTGCTGCTGGTGCAGACGCTGGTGGTGCCCGGCTCCGACTGTGTCCGGTGAGTGGTCACGGCGCACTGCCGGACCGACTGCCACTCAGCCAGCTGCTGCTGGTGCAGACGCTGGTGGTGCCCGGCTCCGACTGTGTCCGGTGAGTGGTCACGGCGCACTGCCGGGCCGACTGCCACTCAGCCAGCTGCTGCTGGTGCAGACGCTGGTGGTGCCCGGCTCCGACTGTGTCCGGTGAGTGGTCACGGCGCACTGCCGGACCGACTGCCACTCAGCCAGCTGCTGCTGGTGCAGACGCTGGTGGTGCCCGGCTCCGACTGTGTCCGGTGAGTGGTCACGGCGCACTGCCGGACCGACTGCCACTCAGCCAGCTGCTGCTGGTGCAGACGCTGGTGGTGCCCGGCTCCGACTGTGTCCGGCGAGTGGTCACGGCGCACTGCCGGACCGACTGCCACTCAGCCAGCTGCTGCCTATCGCCAGATGGGTGGTAGCTGGCTATCGCTAGATGCCAGCTATGCTATGCTTTGGAGTGATTCCAGGACAAATTACCAAAGTAGACCCCACATTGTTCACCACACCCCCTCAGATTTTCATGAGAACGGATGCACCGGGTTATCTACGGCCCAGATTACGATTCTCAAAGTTTTTGGTTTCTAGGTCGAAGGGGCCACGATATGCAGGTTAGGAACATTTTGAAGTCACAATGAAAGTTTATATATATATATATATATATATATATATATATATATATATATATATATATATATATATATATTCGTTTCCATTTCAAAGGTAGCAATGAGCTTTCCAGACCTAGATACCATTTGAAAGCGGAAGATCTGCCCAATGTAATACAAATAAATGTGGTCTTGTAAAGTCAACATTTGATCTTGTGCCGTTTCATTTACCTCGTGACCTTTTAAAAAATTGGCCACGCAGGCGAAATGTCGGCGCCTGACATGAACTTCAAATGATGGTGTGTTACTTGACCTAGATAGCCAATGTGGATGCCATTTATAAGCTACTCGCCCATAGATCACGATGGCTATATGACCTGTGTAGTCGATGCGCCCCTAAACCACAATAACTAACTAGATGTCAAGTATGTCAAGTATGTCGGAGGTCAAAAAGATCACATTTGGATCAGTGACCTGACATCGATATGGTGGATTTGTGTGTATTGTAGAAGTGGTCGAAATTGGACTAGTTTTAAAGTTCTTTGCTGATAGATTACGACGATATAACGTTCAATTTCATGAGAGGTCATGGTGGTCAGATATGGGTCAGCGACCTGCCCTCAAGCTGAAACTTGCGGTGTGTATTATAGAGGGTATTCGGTGTGGGAACTTGTGGTGGCTTGTAGAAGTTGTGCATTTTATCACGGTTTACGGTGCCTTGTAGGATTTGGTCACGGTATGGTCTTCTCGTGTGGCTGGGGCCTGTTGATGCGTGAGCCGCGAGTTATCGTCCCTCTGTCGTCACCATTGTACGACTTTATCTACGTGTTGGTGGAAGCCGCCGCTGCCGCGCGTGTCCCTGAATAGAAATTGGACATGGAAGTTGTTTAATTTTACGGGTATTACGACATTAGTAGGTTGTGTCTTGGCAGGGATGCTAAGACCGTTGGAAATGCAGAAGGCACGAAGTGTGTAATACGAAGCAAGTACTTTTGGGCAGTGTGTCTATATCGACGTCCTGCGTGACTATCTCTAACAGTGAGGCGGTCGTGGTCGGCGTTTTTTTTCTCGACGTTTTTATTCGTCATCCAGGTGCGGCTCAAAGTTTTCATTGGGATAGCTCCCGGTGTACTCTTGATCCGTTAACGCTATGCACCAGCGGTTCATGCTCAAGCTTTTGCGTGATGTAACGTCATAACGCAAATCACGTCTGCACCTGCAGCGTTCCAGTCTGCATTGATTCCTTACATATGGCAGATGCATTCAGAACTGGAGAAAATTCACTTCCCCAATGGTTGCGCTGATTTTTTTCCTAAACACCATATCTTTGTAAATATTTGTAGCCATCATAAATATTTGAGTATCAGATGTGAGTTGATTTTGTTTTGACAACCTCTCACGGCACATATGCATGTGATGGCATTGGTGGGTCGGCTAAGCGTGCGGTATATCGCGTCAGCCCCCAACGGCCATTGTATGGGTAAATCGTAACCCTTCAGCATGCCTTGAAAACCTGGTCGTTTTTCAGCACTGAGATCAAGTTTTTCTTTGTCTCAGCGTCCGAAATATATAGTGTGGCCAATAAGCCTATAGCTCGGTCATGTGGATCGCTTCTCTTGAAGAGCGTAAAGACTTCAACGCACAGAGCCGTTGGATGGAAAGAGAGCATGATAGTAGAGATAATTATATATCTGCAGATGTAAACCACTGTGTACGCCGCGTCCGTAGCGGACATGCATGTCTCTGCCTCGAATAGTGCTGTGTTGAACTTTGCAAGATCATGCTCGTGATGTACATATGCACCTGCTATGTTTATGGTTCGCTCTTAGCTAAATGTGCTTGTAACTGAAATGTGTTATGTGATACCAAGTAATTCCTTGACAAATGCAAGGATTCTACATAAATAATTTCTTAGAGGACGAACGGGATTTTTCATTGGACGCAAAGCTTCATTTCAAGGTTAGGTCAGCGTGCATACCTGTGTGACCTCTGCAACCTCATATGATATGTTTGGCACTGTCATACTCTCTGTTTTCGATGACACCCATAGGTACCAGATATCTTCTATAATGCACATACAACCGTAATTTTGAATTCAGGTCGCTAACCGATGTGTGATTTCTGTGACTTCTGATGCACTTACATGTATGACTATCTTGGTCTATGAGAAGAATGCTTTAAAATGAGACTCGTATCGGTCACATTCTGCAATGCACACAAAGCTACTATTTAGAGGTCTGGTCATTGACCCGTATGTGATCTCTCTGACCTCTGACTCACTTAAAAATGTAATCATTGTGTTTTATGAGCGAACAGCTTTCAAAGAACACCTGTATCGGCTAGGTTCATAGTCACGCGCAGTAACACTGTCTGGAGGTCAGGGTTGGGCCCAAAATTTCACCTCGCTGATCTATTATGGATTAGTGAGGTTGGTGTCCATGTTTTTACCAAAAATATTGACACCAACAGTTAGATAGTTAATAGGACAATGTTCGGTGAGGAAATAAAAAAAACTCCAAATAGGACTTTTTTCAAAAGGTCACGAGGTCAATGAAAGGTCAAGAGTTAACATGACTTAAAATTGATCTCAGGAAATCACAACTACTTGTATTGCATCGGATATGCCTTCCTCTTTCAAATGAGGTATACGTTTGGTGCGCTAATTGCTACCGTTAAAAGATGAAATATGCACTTTCTCCATGACCTCAAAATTTCGATGGCCTGTAGCTCGTGACCCTTGGGACCCAGGAAACCGAAAATCTTCGAATCGTAAGCTGGACCATTGGTAATCACATAATCCATATGAGTCAAAATCGGAGGGGGTGTGGTGAGCATGCCTTGGTGATTTGTTTGTGTACGTCACGGTATACCGCCGGACAAACTGCCTCTGTCAGCTGCTGCCCAGCCCGACTGTGTCTGGTTAATGGACACAGTACACCGCCGGACAGGCTGCCCCTCAGTCAGCTAATGCCCAGCCCCGACTGTGTCTAGTGGATGGACACAGTACACCGCCGGACGGGCTGCCCCTCAGTCAGCTACTGCCCAGCCCCGACTGTGTCCGGTGAATGGACACAGATGTGAGTAGATGCTGTAGATGACATGGTGTGGTTAATAGCGAGCTACTGCTCAAATAGGCCCACTGCTGGAATGACTGAGTCCGGAGCTGGTGTTGTGGTGTCTCGGTGTTGCAGTGATGTGTTGTTGTGTGGCTATGGCGTGTCGTAACTGACGTGGCGTGTCTTTACAGGGAGCTGACAGTCGAGTGGGCCCTACTGCTGGAGCGACAGACTCCGGAGCCATCCAAGATGGTAGCCGCCGGTCGCAAGCTCATCTCGTGCACTGAAGACGCTCAGCACATCATCAACTTCGCCCACGGCATTAGTCAGGCGGTGAGTGCAGAGTGTCACACACGTGTACTGTGTTGTAGCGTCACCCACTTGTAGTGTGTTGTAGCGTCACCCACACTTGTACTGTGTTGTATTCACACGCACGCACGCACGCACGCACACACACACACACACACACTGCTTAAGATCCAAAACTTGCACTGCTTTGAAAGTTGATCAGTTTCGTACCTGATTGCTGACATCAGAACTGTTTTTCTTTCTTCAATGGTTGCTTTGAAGCTGTCTAATGCAATTATCCTTCGTGTAGCATAGTATCTGTGAATTTTGCCCTGTATTATCCTGGTGCAGACCTATTTATCCTTGGGGACGAGTGGTCTAGGGGTAAGATGCTCGTCTCACAATCGAAAGGTTGTGGGTTCGATTCTCACCTGTCGCTATTCTTCGCCCGCGACCAATCGGCGTGAGAGATTGGCGACGCTACATGACTCAACGGTTGGTTGGTTGGTTATTGGTTTTACGACACGTCGACCGTTGAGTCATGTAGCGTCGCCAATCTCTCACGCCGATTGGTCGCGGGCGAAGAGTAGCGACAGGTGAGACTCGAACCCACAACCTTTCGATTGTGAGACGAGCATCTTACCCCTAGACCACTCGTGACGACGTGTCGTAAAACCAATAACCAACCAACCAACAACCTATTTATCCTTACATTTTTTTCGTACTTATTACGATTTTACACATGAAACAACGCCAATACGATATTTATAGACTGATTACGCTTATCGGTGAGGTGAAAATAAGATTTTTTCATGTCGGTGATTTTCGTTTTTTTTCATTCCGAGTTTTCTTTTCCTTAATGTTCCGTTCCAAGTTTGTACTTCCGGTCGTCCAGCGCGCCATTTTTCCAGATTCGATGTGTTCATCCCTCGGCAGAAGAACTTTCTACTTGCTTCCGACAACATGTCACATAGTAGTGGTAGCCAGAAAAGGAAGGCGTACGAAACTGACGACGAGTCTGAGGCTAACCCAGACTTCGAAGTTGTGGATGAAAGTTTAAAGCAGACGAAGAAGAAAAGTGGCCCAAATGTGACTGTGAAGCAACCACTACAACGCTACAAGAAGGACTACAACGACACGTGGCCGTTTTTAGGTCCATCCTCGAAAGGCGAACACCATGTCTTGCAAGCTCTGCAAAAAGGACTTTTCGTGCGAGCACAGTGGCCAATATGATTGCAGAAAGCACATTAAGTCCCAGTTCCACACAAACATTGCGGAGCAGGCATCAACATCAGGAAGCGTGAGGGCCTTTCAACCACCTCAGGAAGGAGCGCATCGAAGAGTTCTTCCTGTCAGCTGTTGCGTACTTCAGGTCCTTGTGTGACTCACTCCTTCTCAAACTCCTGCTATGTCTGAAGCAGGAGGATGATCACTTGCTGAAGGATGTGGAGGTTGTAGATACTAACCTTCAGGCATCATCCAGCGCACAGAGCCTCGCCAACCTGATTGTCAGATTATCCTGCCTCCTTCCACCTGATGTCTCCAAGCAGACAATACTGGAACAGTTCAGAGTGTACCAGCAAGAGGACATTACAGCATGTGTGGCTGATCGCATTGACGACACCTGGTCAGCAATTGGGAATCTCAAAGATGAAACTGGTGAGCAGACCATGAAAGAACTCTCCAAAGTGATGTGTGGGATCCTCACTGTTCCCCATTCCAGTGCTCACTATGTGCGTGTTTTCTCGTGTGAGGAAAAACCGCACATACCAGAGATCATGCCTGGGCGACGACACTCTGGAGAGTTTGCTGGTTCTGAAGTCTCGCCCAGGGAGCTTCACTACCAGAACCTACTCCAAAGATGTTCTTGACAACGTTAAGTCAGCCTACTACAAATCACTGCAGGCAACTCAACCTGAGTCCAAAGATGTTCTTGACAACGTTAAGTCAGCCTACTACAAATCACTGCAGGCAACTCAACGAGTCTGAGGCTAACCCAGACTTCGAAGTTGTGGATGAAAGTTTAAAGCAGACGAAGAAGAAAAGTGGCCCAAATGTGACTGTGAAGCAACCACTACAACGCTACAAGAAGGACTACAACGACACGTGGCCGTTTTTAGGTCCATCCTCGAAAGGCGAACACCATGTCTTGCAAGCTCCTGAGTCAACTGTAACCAAACAAATCAAGTCCACCCACCCACTCATTTTGACACGTTTTGTGGCTTATGACTTTGCTTTGTACAAATTAAATGGTTTCTCACACACACAGTTGCATCTAGTGAATTTGACATTCCTTTGATGGCTTTGTTTTGTACTCATGTTTCCAAATTTTCATTGCGTCTTCGATGTTCTGTGAGCTGGATATTGTCAGCCTTTAAGATTGATTTCCACAAATATAGTCCACCACATCAACTGAATTTGTCTTTTTTCATTGTGTTGATGAGGCTCTGTGGGCTGGATGATGCTGAAAGGTTGTCCACAAATTACACTTTTTGGTCTGAGATTACACTTTTGCTGGTTGAAGTACTCCAAATACTTTGAGGGGGTAAACAGGTCTCCTGGTGACATTTAGATAGCATATCATGTACGTTTCCCGAAAATTACTGCTCCACCAATGGTGTCGTTGTTTCCTGTTGTGAGCCAGTTCGCACCGTAACGTCCGTCTGCTGCTGACTCATTCATAGCTGTTCGCCTACTGCTGACCCTCCCACTGAAACTGTTCGTTTGCTGCTGATCCTCCCACTGAAACTGTCTGTCTACTGCTGACCTTCCCACTGTAGCTGTTCGCTTGTTGCTGATCCTCAGCATAGCTGTCCATTTGCTGCTGACCTTGCCGCTGCCACTGTCCGTCTACTGCTGACCCTCCCACCGTGACTGCCCGTCTGCTGGTGACCCTCCCACCGTGACTGCCCGTCTGCTGGTGACCCTCCCACCGTGACTGCCCGTCTGCTGGTGACCCTCCCACCGTGACTGCCCGTCTGCTGGTGACCCGCCCACCGTGACTGCCCGTCTGCTGGTGACCCTCCCACCGTGACTGCCCGTCTGCTGGTGACCCTCCCACCGTGACTGCCCGTCTGCTGGTGACCCTCTCCTGGTGCCAGCCCTCCAGCCGTGACCCCGTCCGATGACTGTTGGTCGGCAGCTGGATGTGCGGCTGCGGCCGCTGGCCATCGAGCTGTGCGTGCGCGCGCTGACGCTGGAGATCAACCGGCTGGAGCAGATGAAGCTGGCGGACGGCGACGGCCACGACGAGGGGCGCGCTCGCTCTCGCCGCGTGCTGGCCGCCGGCCTGATCCGGCTGGCCGAGCTGACCGCCGATTGCCCGCTGGTCAGCCGCGAGTTCGTGCTGTCGGCGTTCTCGCTGGTGCCCAGCGACGCGGCGCTGCGGCGGCTGGGCCGGCTGGCGCGCGACACCGAGGCGCCCGGCTGGAACGCGCCTAGCCCGGCCGCACAGCAGCAGGACGAGACGGCGGACGAGAGTTCTGTCGTGGAGGCCGACGGCTGCCGGCTGGCGGGCGAGCCGGGTGCCGAAGCGGAGTCCGAGGAGGGCGAGAAAGCTGGGCGTGCCGGTCCGGTTGTCAAGTGCGAGAGAGGTGGGACGACCGAGCCGGTGTGCCCGTCCGTGAAGTCGGAAGATGGTGACGTGATCGCGGCGGGCTGCGCTGCCGATGGCACGCAGAAGCAGGCTGAGTCTGACCCGTGTCCCCCCGTCAAGGTGGATGACAGAAGTCAGATGTCTAACGGCGTCCCGGCCAACTGCTGGCCGGCGGGGGCGGGACGCGGGGCAGCTGACAGCTTCGGAGACAGCAGCACGATACCACAGCCGCGTGATCCCGTGAAGTGTGAAGTGGTGTCGCCGGCATGTCTGGCGCAATGCCGGAGCGCCACTGTGGCGATGGGCGCTGAAGAAGGTGTGGACTGTAAGCCAGCCACGCTGACCCGCTCCGCCTCGGGCTCGTCCGATGCAGACGCAGTGACTGCGGCTGTCCCTAGTGGAACCGATGCGGACGTAGCGACTGCCGATGTCTCCGGTGGAACGGTTACTTCAGTGACGATCAGCGACCATGGAGCAGCCATGCCTGCCACCAGTGCGGCCAGTGATCCCAGCGTAGTGACGCCCACTGCCAATGGGCCAACCGCTGTGGGTGTGGACAAGGCGACACTGCCCGTGAGCGGCACGGACGCTGTGTTCCTGGCGTCTGCCGACGGCCTCATTAGCCAGCTGCGAAGTGCTTCTGAGTGCGAGATGGCCTCTGCGGGTCTGGCGCCGCCCGAGCCGCCGCCGCCGCCACTGCCGCCGCCGCCGGCGGCGCACAGTTACGACGTGCTGGCCGACTGCGACTCGGCGCTGGACCAGCTGGGCGTGAGCGAGGCTCTGGTGGCCGACCTGCAAGTGGTGGTGAGCGCCTCGCGCTGGAAGCGGCTCAGCTGGACGCTGGGCTGGCCGACGCTGCGAGCGCTCTGTGGCGCCTACTTGCGCGATCCCGACCGACTGATGAACATCACCAGCGACCTGCGCTACCTGGACATCGACTACAACCAATTCACCGGCCGCCTCAAGGCTGAGCCGGTCGGCGCGTTCCACGGCATCGAGAAGGGCTACGAGCGGTTCATCAGGGGCAGCCGGTCGCTGCCGCTGCCGGCACTGAGGTCGCCCGCCAGAGTGCTGAACCTGAGCGGCAATACCACACTGAAGCCGTTGTTGAGCGCCGTCAAGGCGCCGCCTGCCGTCGGCAAGTCTGCCGAGAATGTCGCGGTCAAAGCGGAGCCGACGGCACGGTCGCCGGCGCGACGCACCGTCGAGGGCAAGCGCGTCACCGCCTCCGGCTCTGGCAGCTGCGGTCGCACCCGACGGCGGCCGGCGACGGCGCGACAGACGTTCAGTCTGCAGGTGCTGCGCCGACTCATGGAGGAACGGCATCGCCTTACCGTGCCGGCCGCCGCAGTCGCCGCCGCCGTCAAGGCCACGCCGGTAGCTCGCGCACACGCCGTCGACGGCGGCGTGATCGGAGGGACCGACCGGCCTCCGATGGAGGGCTCTGAGCGGCCGGCAGCGGTGGCCGTTAGCTCGGCGGCGGATCACACCGTCCTGGCGCCGGCTCGAGTCGTTGTCGCCCCCGCTGGCGGCAGCTCGGCAGTCAGCGCCATCACCGGCTGGTCGGAGTCGGTGTGCGCAAAAACGGCCAGCTACCCGGCGGCGGGGGTGTCGCCGCTAGCCGGTCTGCTGTCGCTCACCGCCGACCTGCGGCACCGAGCCGACCTGGCCTGGGGTAGCGCCGTCACGCGCGACGACGCATCCGATGCGGTCTCGGCGGCCGGCCGCCGACTGTCGCCGCCGCCTCACGACCCGTTAGCCGAATATCGACAAACGGCCGCGCCGGCGAGCCTGGGTCACTTGCCAACGCCTGACGTCGGTTCAGGTCGGCAGCGATCAAACGTAGCAGGCTCAGCACTGCGGTTGTCGAAGATCACATACCCAGGTCGGCAGCCACTTGGGGTGACTGGCCCTGGTCAAGCGTCATTAACGACAACAGGTTCAGGCCAACGACCGTCAGATGTCGCTGGTCCTAGCAGTTGGTCAGCAGAGGTGGCCGGCTCATGCCAGCGACCAACAGAGGTGGTCAGTGGAGGTCAGTGTTCAGCAGAGGTTGCAGAGCTAGGTCAGCGGTCAGTAGGGGTGATCGGCCCAGGTCAACGGTCATCAGGCCCGAGACAGCAGTCAACAGGGGCGGACGGCGAAGTCCACAGGACAGCTCCATTGTCCTGTCCCGGGCTGCAGTCAAGGGCGGCTCACCAGCGCCAGACAGTGGGGCCGTGGTCGACAGCGACTGGTCACCCCAGACTGCTGTCGCCCGACACTGCCCGGGCTCAGCCTCAGGCGCAGTCGCCGGCCACGGATGCCGCGTGTCGTCTGGGGGTGCCGTCGCCACGGGTAGCCGGCAGTCGCCACCAGTGGCCGTGTGTAGCCGCCGATCGTCACCGGCCGCCGTTGTCAGTCGGCACGCCCCGGCAGTCGCCAGGCGCAGCCGAATCTCGGCATAGATCGCCGCTGATCCCCAACGCTCGCTACCAGTCGCCGCCTGTGGCAGGCGGTGGTCACCAGTCACCGTCTGTGATGGGCGGTGGCCACCAGTCGCCGTCTGCAACAGGTGGTAGTCGCCAGTCACCATTTGTGACGGGCGGTGGTTACCAGTCACCGTCTGTGACGGGCGGTGGCCACCAGTCGCCGTCTGCAACAGGTGGTAGTCGCCAGTCACCGTCTGTGATGGGCGGTGGCCACCAGTCGCCGTCTGCAACAGGTGGTAGTCGCCAGTCACCATTTGTGACGGGCGGTGGTTACCAGTCACCGTCTGTGACGGGCGCCGCCCCCCGGCCACCAGTGGTGAACATCGCCCAGCTTCGTCAGCTGGCGGCGGCCTCTAGCACGGGCTCTCAGCCACCAGCGACAAATAGCGCCCAGCTCCGCGGATCGGTCTCCAGCGCGGGCCTCCAGCCGCCAGCGACAAATAGCGCCCTGCTCCGCGGACCGGCGTCCAGCGCCGACCCCGAACCACCGGTGATAAACAGTACCCAGCTCCGCGAACTGCTCGCGAACCTGTCCACAGCCGGGACACACCAACAGGACCCGTCGGTGCCGAGTGCGAACCACCAGTCGCCGTCCAACGCACGCCAACACACACAGTCGCCTTTCGCAACTGGTCAACGCCAGCAGTCGCCAGCTGCAGCTGGTCAACGTCACAAGTCGCCATCAGCAGCTGGTCAACGCCACCAGCCGCCATCAGCAGCTGGTCAACGCCACCAGTCGCCATCAACAGCTGGTCAACACCAGCAGTCGCCATCTACAGCTGGTCAACGTCAGCAGTCACCATCTGCAGCTGGTCAACCCCACCAGTCGCCATCTGCAGCTGGTCAACACCAGCAGTCGCCATCAGCAGCTGGTCAACGCCACCAGTCGCCATCAGCAGCTGGTCAACGCCACCAGTCGCCATCAACAGCTGGTCAACCCCACCAGTCGCCATCTGCAGCTGGTCAACGCCACCAGTCGCCATCAACAGCTGGTCAACACCAGCAGTCGCCATCTACAGCTGGTCAACGACAGCAGTCGCCATCTGCAGTTGGTCAACACCAGCAGCCGCCGTGTACAGCTCATCAACATCAGCGGTCGCAATCTATGGCCAATGCACATCAGGAGTCGCCGTGGACAGCTAGTCTATGTCAGCAGTCGCTATATGCAGCTGACCCACACCAACAGTCACAGTATATGGCTAATGCACACCAGCGGTCGCCATCTACAGCTAATCTGCGTCAGCAGTCGCCATCCACAGCTAGTTTGCACAAGCAACAGCAATTTGCGGCTAATGCACACCAACAGTCGCCATCTGCGGCTAATGCACACCAGCAGTCGCCGTCTACACTTAATCTACGCCAGCAATCGCCATCTACAGCTAATCTACGCCAGCAGTCGCCATCTACGGCTGATATACGTCAGCAGTCGCCATCTGCAGCTAATCTACGCCAGCAGTCGCCATCTGCGGCTAATGCACACCACCAGTCGTTGTCTGTGGCTGATCTACGCCAGCAGTCGCCATCTGCGGCTGATCTACGTCAGCAGTCTCCATCTGCAGCTAATCTACGCCAGCAGTCGCCATCTGCGGCTAATGCACACCACCAGTCGCTGTCTGTGGCTGATCTACGCCAGCAGTCGCCATCTGCAGCTAATCTACGCCAGCAGTCGCCATCTGCGGCTGATGCACACCAGCAGTCGCTGTCTGTGGCTAATCTACGCCAGCAGTCGCCATCTACAACTAGTACTCATCGACAGTCCCCAGTGCATACTGATTTCAGCCGGCCTGGAACTGGAACTGGTAATTCGCCATCGCACTACCAGGAGGCAGCGAACGCACCCTCGTATTATCAGTCACCGGTGACTGCGCAGCTTCGGCGCCAGCTGCCGGGGATGCCGCAGTCTCGTCGTCAGTCCTCGGACAGGACTGGCGCCAGTCATCAGTTTCCAGTGATGACCGCCACCAGTCGCCAGTCGCCGGTGATAGCTGGTGCAAATCATCAGTCCCCAGTGATGGCGCACACCAGTCATCAGTCCCACCTGATGGGTGGTGCGATTCATCAGTCTCCGGTAGAAACTATGGCTGTTGCGAGCTATCAGTCCTCGGTAGTAACTGGTGCGAGTCATCAGTCCCAGGTGGTGGCTGGTACCAGACATCAGTCGCCGCTGATGGCTATTGCCGGTCATCAGTCCCCAACGACAGTTGGTACTAGCTGCCAATCACCAGTGCCAACTGCCGTGCATCAGCCATTAGCGACAACCAGTGCGCACCCCCAGTCTCGAGATGCGGTTGATGCAAATCATCAGTCATTGGGGATTATCAGTGCGGCTAGTCGGCAATCGCCAGGAGTGACAAATCTGAATCACCAATCACCAGGAATGATAAGCGCAAATCACCAAACGCAAGGAGTGACCAATGCAAATCACCAAACGCCAGGAGTCGCCAGCGCAAATCACCAAATGCCAGGAGTCACCAGTGCAAATCGCCAAACGCCAGGAATGGCCGTTGAGGATCAACAGCCGACGGGAATTGCCGTCAGTCACCGGTCGCCAGGCATGTACTACGGTACTCGTCAGGAACTGGCGACGTCTGTCGCGTATCACGACACGCCGGCAATGAGTGGTCCGAGACACCAACTGCCCAGAATGGCCGGCCCGAATCACCTACCGCCGGGAGTGGCCGGTGTTGGCAGCCAGCCGGCGAACATGGTGCGTGCCCACCGGTCACCGGTAACGGCCAGGTGTCAACAGCCGCCGGCGGTGCCGCACCCGGGCCACCAGCGGGCTGCGCCCACACCGGCGGAGTCGGCGCAGCCCGCCCACACCGGGTCCCGACCGAGCGCCGCCCCGTCCAGCTACGCCGTCGGCTCCGGCACCGGCCAGACCGGCCGTGTCGACGGCGCCTGCAGCGCCGGTCCGGCCGCCGCTACCGCCGCTGCTACCCCGGCTGCGCCGGGCCGCAACCCGGCGGCCAGACGACGTCCGCCTCAGCCCCGCAAGCGTCGGCCGCCCGCCACCGGCAGTCGAGCCAAGAGAGCGCGCACGCAGCTGGCAGCCGCAGCTGCTGCCGCCGGTGATGGCATCAGCGTGCAGGAGATGCTGCGGGCCATGCACGGGCCGGCGGCCGGCCAGCCAGAGACCATCACACTGTACCGATCACAGGAGATGACGCCACGCCAGTCAGTGCCGCCCGCCGTCCCACCTCAGGTGAGTGACACCTCGAGGACGGCCGGAGACCATCACACTGTACCGATCACAGGAGATGACGCCACGTCAGCCGGTGCCGCTCGCCGTCCCACCTCAGGTGAGTGACACCTCGGGGACGGCCGGAGACCATCACACTGTACCGATCACAGGAGATGACGCCACGTCAGCCGGTGCCGCCCGCCGTCCCGCCTCAGGTGAGTGACACCTCGAGGACGGCCGGAGACCATCACACTGTACCGATCACAGGAGATGACGCCACGCCAGTCAGTGCCGCCCGCCGTCCCACCTCAGGTGAGTGACACCTCGAGGACGGCCGGAGACCATCACACTGTACCGATCACAGGAGATGACGCCACGTCAGTCAGTGCCGCCTGCCGTCCCACCTCAGGTGAGTGACACCTCGAGGACGGCCGCGGTCATTGTGGACCGCAGGCAACATCCACGAGCTGACGTCTTCTGCGCAAGTGTGTGTGTGGATTACGGGGTGTTCCAGCGTTTTGTTCGTGTTATGTTGCTTCCAAGCATCTATTGGAATTATTTTAACAATTCGAATCCGAGCTCAAAATGTACGCCCGGTATTCACAAACGTGCCAGTAGCTCACTGGTTCCATTGTGTGTACCGGTCCAGACTTCGCAACGAAAGTCTCGTCAAGGAGCTATGGTATATCTGCCACCACATGCCAGCCAAAATATAGTATATCGAAGTTTGAAACGTTGTATTAATACTTGTGCTGTCGTAGTTTTTAGTTCCTAGTTTACCTTATTTATTCACGTAAACGTAAACGGGACAAACAATTTATCGGCGAGGTCGTCCCAACATGCTTAAAATATAGCTTGTATGGACAACGGCAATGATGTACGAATTCGAGGCGGCGCAAGGTCCAATTTATTTCGCTCTTTTTGTATCCTTTTTACGACACTTTCTGATAGTGTATGCAACGTCGCCATTCGCTCACGGCGGATGGTGGCGGGACGTCTGAAGTATTCGCGGTCAGCAAGCCACGAACCCGCTCTCACGATAGTACTACGCCCGGCTCCGTTTTGATGTGCGCGTCCGGATCCTTGCATGGCGTGCCCACGATGTGCACTGCCGTAGCCTTCCACGCGTTGGTCTCATTGCTCTCTCCTCTCGTGTGCGCAGGCAACGCCGGCGGCGGCGGCGGGAACAGAAGCGGCGAGAGCGGCGTCAGCGCCGCCGCGGCCGGCCGGCTCGTCGACGCTGGAGCAGTTGCGTGAGTTTGAGAGCGTGCTGAAGGCGGTGTGGACCGGCCAGGAGTGCGGCGGGCCGGCGCGGCCGGCCGCGGAGCCTGAGGACGACCAGACGCGGAGTCGGATCACGGCCATACTGCACCAGTACCGGCGCGACCTGGCCGCCCAGTCGCCGCGCGGCGCGTGGCCGTCCGGGTGGCCGTCGGCGGGCCGCGCCGCCACGCCGACGGCCGGCAGTGGTCAACAGTCGCGGCGGCGGCCGGCACCGTCGGCCGACCTGGGTCAGCGGCGGTCGGCACCGTCGGCCGACTCGGGTCAGCAGCGGCCGCCGGCGGCGGCCACCTGGAGCGGCCAGTTCAGAACGGCCGTGCCCGCCCGGCCGGACGCGGTCGGCTCGGCTCCCGCTGCGTCCGGCTGGCCGCGGCCGGCGCCGGCAGGACAGGCGCAGGCCGGCGCGCTCCCACCCGACTGGCCGCCGCGGTCCGCCGGCGCCGGCGCGGCAGGACAGCGGGCCGACCCGGCCGTCCACCCCCAGTCGGACCACCGCGGCGAGTGGCGGCGGCCCGGCGACGCGGCCGACACGGTCGTGCGGTGATGCACCGGGTCGGCGGCGGGCCGCGGCGCGGTCAACGCACTGCCCGGTGCACGGCTGCACTGATCTCACCGCTGTCGTCGGCCTGCCTCCGCCTGGCGTTGAGCTGCGCGTCGAGTAGCGCTCGGTGAAGTGGGCCCTGTCGTGCCGCCGGCAGCAAGCTGTCGGCCGTCCAGTGGTGGCGACACAGCTCGCCACCACCCTGGATGAGCGCATTGGGCGGAGACTCGCCAGATGTTGATGCTACCGACGTCGGACCTGATCGCAGACAGACGGCGGCGCTGCCGGCTTCGCCGGGCGCCGATCTCATTCCCCGGCGTGCCAGCTGCCGGCGAACTTTGCGGCCGCTGTCCGTACAGTGCAGGCGCTTTTTGAAAGCAACTAGAGCTTGAAAGTGGCCTGTGAACCGAACTGTGTAGCGGGTACAACTGAACAGACACTCCTGTGGAGTGGTCGACGGATCAGTGTTCGCTGTTGGAACGCTGACGGCGAGGCTCTGGTCCCCTTTATGAGATCTGCGCCGATGGTGGTTGTGTAGGTTTTTTCACCGGCGGTTCGGTGGCTGTCACCTCAACACCCACCACCGTTTTTTTTGCAATGTGGTAATCGGAGAATTTGTTCGGCGGTGCTAGATTTAGCCGTCAGATTTATACCATTATTTATTTTGTCGCGAAACATATAGTGGCTGCGAACGACTGATAAACTATAGGCTAGACAATTCACTGAGGCCATCTGCCATCAGTGAGGCAATCATATTTAGCGACATCATTGCGATAACTGTTTCTAAACATCTCGTTTATATGCATTGTGTATTCGGGTCCAGCAATATATGAGAAACTATGCCCATTGGAAAGGCGGCAGACGCGTAACCATGTGCTCATGGAATGGTGATGGACTACCAGTGGTGCCCAATCTGTAACAATGGATAAACGGTGCGTGTCTTGTCAGTGCTGCGTCCAACCAACACCTTGCTTCGCCACAGCAAAACGTGCTGCGTCCAACCAAGGCTGGTTCGTTTTTAGTGCCGTGACACAGTCTGGTGGATCACAGCGGACCAGCTGAATCCAGTGACACCGCAAAGCGAAACCTGTGTCTGGTGACGCCACAAAGCGCGAATGAATGCGATGACGACGCACGGCACGACCTGTGTCCAGCGGTATCGACGGTTTATTCTGCTGCACTACACCCGTCTCTAGCGATGGTCTGCCGCCTGCACACGACACTTTCATCAGAACGTCGCAGGAGATGCCGCTGGGGCAACCGCCATCCCCCTAGAGGCTCTTGAGAGGACTCCGAATGAGCAGGGTAAAAGGAACGCGTTCCAGCTGCTCGCTCAGCAGAGCATGGCAGAACCGAAACCCATGCAGGGCCGTTCTCGCACGGCTGCCATTCTCAGATACGGGTCGGTATGGACCCGGACCAGTCTGCTGGTTGGTTTGTTGTAGCATAGGAATTGTCAAGTTATGGACGCTTTCCTATTACAAAAAAAAAAGCATTCCAAGCGGTATTTCACACTCCAGCAGCAGGAATCTTGGACGCCAATATAATGTACATCTGGGGCTCTTAACATCAATGATTCAAGTCTGATTATATTTGCGGCCACCTGCTATCGATACTGGAACGCACAATCGTTCAGTATTAGAACGGACAAGGAATCCAATTATACAGTGGTCTGCCGACTGAAGGTTCCACGATAGCCGACTGATCAGGGACAAACGGCAAAAAAAAGGCCGTCTGAGCCGATCATCTCGCAGATACTTAACATATACACACACATACACATATATATTTATATATATATGAATATCTCACAGGACACCGAAGTCCCCCCCCCTCCGACGAGGCACCACCTTTCCGTGCTGTGGGATTGCGTGTCCCAATGACCCGGCGCCCATCTTACCGGTGAGGGGACAGACTGAGAGTGCCCCACTCGTCCTTCCATCCATACGCTCCCGTTCCAATGCCCATCCCATCTCAACATCCATGTCCTCCACCTGGCCCTGCAACACCAACTCTCCCTACTATGAGCAGGTAGGACAACTTCCCCGGTCCTGCCCGTCAGCTCAGTTTTATCGGAGTAGTCGCGCCCCCTCGGCCCGTCCCCCGGGGTTGACGGAGTCCTGGAGGCTGAGGTCCCCCGTCGTACGGTGCTAGTTGCGACGGGGGAACAACACGCCTCTTTGGTCCTGATATCCCGGAGGGGCGGCCGGACCCGTAGGGCCCCATGCGGGTCAAGTGGCATGTCGCCTCGGGCTGGGGGCCTGGGAATTCCCACTGTCTGCCGGCCCGGCCGGCTGGGGTCAAGGGGTGGGTGGCGCTGCTAGTGCGGTCGGGGTGGTGAGTCCCTCTCTCCCGGCAGTGCGAAGGCGCCGCCTGCCCCGTATAGCTCCTCGGGCGCCTGGCGTCCTCCCCTTCGCGGGAATCAGGCATCCCCCCAATAGGGCCCCTGTAAGACGGCTTACATTTTCAACACGGCGTTTCACGCGGTCGCCATGCGGCGGGCCGACCCGCGAGACATCCAGGCGCCGCGACCGGAAACGCCAACACCTTAGTGTCAACATGCAGCCACTTCGTGCCGGTGCCCAAAAACAAGCAATGACTTCCGCCCAGCCACAGGGTATCAGCCTGACCCAGTGGCCTAGAAGCAGCTATTTATTTATTTATTTATTTATTTCACAATACATGCCCTCCACGTATAGTGGCTATTATGGACAGTCTGGGTATAACACAGATATTTACAAAGAAAGGATAGATTTGTGGTCAATAGTGGGAACACATGCGCAACAAACATTCATACACCAACATAGTACAATACCCATATCACTCTGCACTACACACACCTTGCTTGCAACACGAGCTGTAAACGAGTAGTTTATGGAAGTGATATGAAAGCGATGGCCTAAATGTGAGTGCATGGTGTACACAAATCTATTTTGTAAGTTTTTTTGTGTGACTAGTGTTGCTCGTGGAGATAAGCTCGTACACGCTTCTTGAAGTTAGACAGCTTCAATGTTTTTGTTTCAGTAGGGAGTTTGTTGTAGTGGAAGACAGACGAGTAGAGAAATCTCCTGCGTCCCGCCTCTCTGTGTATGGCTGGTAGGTGCAGGTGGTCGTCTGCACGCGTATGACGGTTTCGCAGGGTAGAGTTTGCAGAGATTTGACCGGCAATGTGCGTTGGCTCACCCGTCAGAATGATCTTGTGGAGCAAAGTAAGGCTGTGAAATAGATGCAGATCAGCTGCAGTGAGAAGACCCAACTCGTTACGGGCATCAGAAATATGATCAAATTTCCGTAGACCTGACACGACTCTAGTGGCGAAGTTAATGATTTTGTCTAGTCTGTTGATGTTTGCTGCCGACCCGTTCCCATAAACAGATATGCAGTAGCGGATATTGGATATAACAAGGCTATTGACTATAGTGAAGAGGGTACTGGTTGGCAGATGGTGACGCAGATGGTTCAGGGCCATAAGGAATCCAGTGCACTTGCGGACCACGGCAGCTACATGGGAATCCCACGACATGTGGCGATCAAATGTCACCCCAAGGTTCCTACACGAATGACTTTCATATATCACAGCGTCCCTAAAGCACACTCGTATCGGGGTAATATTGCGAAGATTCTGACGCGATCCGAACGTGAGAAGCTGAGTTTTGGTCGGGTTTACCTTCAAACCGTTATCCAGGAAGTAGTCGTATAGTTGGTTCAGACATGTCTCCATCTGATTTATCAGTTTTGGGAGATCAGATTTGCGACCGGAGATGAGGACCTGGGTGTCGTCTGCGAACTGAGTGACGTGTGCTACCGGGACGTGCAAACTGAGGTCGTTCGAAAAGATGCAATAGAGGAGTGGACCTAGTGATGAGCCTTGAAAAACACCTATGTTGTTAGGAAGAAAGGAGGAGAGATGCCTGTTTCCGCGTTGATCTGAGATGCTAACAGCCTGCGTGTGACCTCCCAGATAAGCCTTAAACCAGTCAGTATCAATTCCATGGAGTTCTAGTTTAGTGAGCAGTTTGGTGTGATCTATTACGTCGAAGCATTTACTGAGGTCCAGAATGCAAAGGAGAGCTACTTCCGAACGGTCCATTGCTGCTAGTAATTTGTCCGAGACTGAGATCAGAGCGGTTTCCGTAGAGTGGCGTGGTCTGAAGCCGTGCTGAGTTTGGGCCAGTAGGTGGTTTGCGTTCAGGTAGTGATAGAGTTGCTTCTGCACTACCCTCTCTGTGATTTTGGCGATAACCGGAACCAATGAGATGGGCCTAAAATTAGAGGGATCCGAAGGATCTCCTGATTTGTGAATGAGAGTTACTATTGACTGTTTCCAAGTGGAGGGGGATATCAGCTGTAGTCAGGCATGTGTTTATAATGTCGAGCAGCACTTCTCCGATAAAAAAGAACAGAAATTTGATGACCTTAATACAGATCCCGTCGGGTCCGCAAGCACTTGTGCTCCTCATATCCATGACAATTTTGGTTAGCTGTTCGAGGGATATGGGTGATACTTTATAGGAGCTGGTAGAGACGCGCGATAGCCGGCAACTGGGAGGTGTGTGTTCAGACATGTTTGCCTGGCGTTTGACCTCTGCTGATACCTTAGGTCCGACACTAACAAAGTATTTATTTAGATGCTCAGGTAGGACCTGGGGTTGAACTCTATGAGAGCCTTTTTTGGTGTCGATAATGGGCTTAATAGCACGCCACACAGCTGATGGGCCTTTCTGTGATATCTTTCTGCTAATATCGTCCCTACAGTCAGCTCTAATAGCTGAGCGAACTTGTCTGTTCGGTATTTTGTACGTGCTTCTATCTTGCAAATGGAGAGCTACATTTCGCCGGTGCATGAGCTGTTTGGTAGCTTCGCTGACATATGGCGCTGTTGGGTTCCTAAGTTTGATGTTTCTGAGGGGTAGGTGCTCGTCGAGAATAGGTGTCAGCAATTTCAGCAGGGTGTCCCATTTGTCCGTTACTGAGATGCGCCCAGTGACCTGTACCCAGTCGATCTCACCAAGGTCAAGAGTCAGTTCCGAGGTATCTACTCGTCCGTAAGAACGTGACTTTATTACGGTGTTGACTGAGGCAGGCCTGTTTACTTTAATGGAACATGTGATAAATTTATGTGGGCTGTAGTGGCAGAAACTCACTCTGGTTCTGCCGACGGAAATGGGCGAGTTTGTTAGGATGACATCCAATAGAGAGCCTGTGGCGAATGTAGGGCGCTGCACTGTCATGGTAAGTGAATAGTTGCTGATGAACTCAAGCAGGTGTGTTTTGCTGGGGCTATTTGCCGTGTCGAGAAGGTTACAGTTTAGATCACCTGCGAGGTAGAAAGTGCCGGTAAAGTTCAGTGTCGCCAATTGTACCTGTCTTTCGAGCTCAGCGAAGTCATCATTTAAAGCAGGAAGAGTGTTGCGAGGTGGCCGATAGATTGCCGCTAGAATGAAATACTTTCCGCTCTTCACTTTGACTTTGGCCCAGAGTGATTCTAGTTTGGAGCTAGAGTTCGGAGGCGTATAAATTTTCAAGACGGTAATAGTTAGAGCTGACTTGGCTAGAATCGCCACCCCACCGTAACCACTAGAGTCGGGCCGGTCCGCGCGTTTCACTTGGTAACCGGGGAAGTTAATGAGACGCGTGGGGGTGCTTGGGCGCAGCCAGGTCTCAGTCACCACAGCTAGGTCTAGAGAGTAAGTATGAAGGTCGTTGTGTAGTTCGAGTAGCTTAGGTTTGATAGATTGTGCATTGATGAGTCCCAGGTGGAGCTGTCCTTTGTGCTGTTGAGCGGTCACATGGCTTGTTCCGCCCCGCGATCCGCGCCTTCTGCCGCCCCTGGCGCCGCGCCTGCCCCGGCGTGTTGTCTTGGGCGTTTCGTTAACGGTGACGCACCCCTCCGTCCGGTTGGCCAAGGGGTGGGCCAGCTGGTGACTGCCGGAGGCGGCGGCCGCGGCGGCGGTGATGATGTCACGGACGGGACGGCTGCGTGCCCGTGGCGAGCCCGGGTGACCGGGAGACGTGAAGGCGGTTAAGATTTGAACGAGGGCGATGGATAGCAGCAGCCTGATGATGTCGGTGTGCATGATGGTAGAGATGTCCGTGAACTGGTAGAGCTGTAGATAGACGATGAAGAATACTATTGCTGGAGGCACAGGAATTCCGAGCGGCACCAAGGCGTCAGTCCGTCAGCCTTCTCCGCTGCAGTTTTCCGGCTGTCCAGAGCTACCGCTCTGGACAGCCGGAAAACCGCTAACCGCCAATCAGCGGCCGGCGGTCACCAGTCACCAGTCACCAGTCACCAGTCACCAGCGTCACCAGACGGCACCATCAGCCACCAGCCAGGCCACGGGGCACAAAGAGATGGCGTGCGTTGCCTGATATCTGGGGCCGGCCGCTCCCAGGGGCGGGCCATTTATAAGCGCCACCCCGGGGGAGTCGGGACACACCACCCAAGGCAGTCGTCGCAGGCAGACCACCCAAGAGCGTCGTCAGGGACACCACCCAAGGCAGTCGTCGTGGGCAGACCACCCAAGATGGTCGGAAGCACACTGTCCTAGAAGAGCAGTCGAGACTGTGTGAAGTGCAGTGAATGTGAACAATGATGAGTTAAACTGTGAATTTCACTCACGTGCCAGACTGGGTCTGGGTCTGGGACTGGGTCACCCCTGCCAGACAGCGAGAAATGTGAGTGAATCAGGCCAGGGAGTGGCGATGTACCCTCCATCCATCATGCAAACCATGTGACCCGTCCGCCACCGGTTTTGTGTACGTGATGGTCCGACCCGCGGGGTATGGGTAGCCGTTAGCCCCGGGAAGGGTAAAGGGGAGGAGCGAAGTGTGTGACGATCAAAGGTATTATGGAGCATGGTTCCAAGGTTGGTGGATGATACATGAATGTTTATAGTTTAGAAATCCATGGTTCAAGGTTGCTGTGGAGGATACATGAATGTTTATACATAGTTTAGAAATGAAGGGTAGAAGTGAATACATAACCCGCACGCACATTACTGATGCGAGTTTAGACGACGGAGGAACCACTTGGTTCTGGAAAGACGTAAATGCAGAGGGCAGGTCTTCTGGCTCACCACATGCTAAATAACCACCTTCTTGCCATGGGGAATTAAAGCATCTTAGGAGATCTGCTGGGGCCCCACGTCACTTATCGATTACGGTCAAGGTGGGAATACCCCCGGTCTCTTCCCCACTGTCGCTCTGTCCTGTTTCTCCGTATTTTCCTCTCTGTCTCTGTCTCTGTCTCTGTCTCTGTCTCTGTCTCTGTCTCTGTCTCTGTCTCTGTCTCTGTCTCTGTCTCTGTCTCTGTCTCTGTCTCTGTCTCTGTCTCTGTCTCTGTCTCTGTCTCTGTCTCTGTCTCTGTCTCTGTCTCTGTCTCTGTCTCTGTCTCTGTCTCTGTCTCTGTCTCTGTCTCTGTCTCTGTCTCTGTCTCTGTCTCTGTCTCTGTCTCTGTCTCTGTCTCTGTCTCTGTCTCTGTCTCTGTCTCTGTCTCTGTCTCTGTCTCTGTCTCTGTCTCTGTCTCTGTCTCTGTCTCTGTCTCTGTCTCTGTCTCTGTCTCTGTCTCTGTCTCTGTCTCTGTCTCTGTCTCTGTCTCTGTCTCTGTCTCTGTCTCTGTCTCTGTCTCTGTCTCTGTCTCTGTCTCTGTCTCTGTCTCTGTCTCTGTCTCTGTCTCTGTCTCTGTCTCTGTCTCTGTCTCTGTCTCTGTCTCTGTCTCTGTCTCTGTCTCTGTCTCTGTCTCTGTCTCTGTCTCTGTCTCTGTCTCTGTCTCTGTCTCTGTCTCTGTCTCTGTCTCTGTCTCTGTCTCTGTCTCTGTCTCTGTCTCTGTCTCTGTCTCTGTCTCTGTCTCTGTCTCTGTCTCTGTCTCTGGTCTCTGTCTCTGTCTCTCTCTGTCTCTGTCTCTGTCTCTGTCTCTGTCTCTGTCTCTGTCTCGGTCTCTCTCGGTCTCGGTCTCTGTCTCTGGTCTCTGTCTCTGTCTCTGTCTCTGTCTCTGTCTCTGGTCTGTCTCTGTCTCTGTCTCTGTCTCTGTCTCTGTCTCTGTCTCTGTCTCTGTCTCGTCTGTCTCGGTCTCGGTCTCGGTCTCGGTCTCGGTCTCGGTCTCGGTCTCTGGTCTCGGTCTCGGTCTCGGTCTCTGGTCTCGGTCTCGGTCTCGGTCTCTGTCTCGGTCTCTGTCTCTGGTCTCTGTCTCTGTCTCTGGTCTCTGGTCTCGGTCTCGGTCTCGGTCTCGGTCTCTGGTCTCTGTCTCTGTCTCGGTCTCTGGTCTCTGGTCTCTGGTCTCGGTCTCTGTCTCTGTCTCGGTCTCGGTCTCGGTCTCTGTCTCTGGTCTCGGTCTCTGTCTCGTCTCGGTCTCTGGTCTCTGTCTCTGTCTCTGTCTCGGTCTCTGTCTCTGTCTCTGTCTCTGTCTCGGTCTCTGTCTCTGTCTCGGTCTCGGTCTCGGTCTCGGTCTCTGTCTCGGTCTCTGTCTCGGTCTCTGTCTCTGTCTCTGTCTCGGTCTCGGTCTCTGTCTCTGGTCTCTGTCTCTGTCTCTGTCTCTGTCTCGGTCTCTGTCTCGGTCTCGGTCTCCGGTCTCTGTCTCTGGTCTCTGTCTCTCTGTCTCTGTCTCTCTCTCGGTCTCGGTCTCTGTCTCTGGTCTCTCTGGTCTCTCTGTCTCTGTCTCTGTCTCTGTCTCTCTCTCTCGGTCTCTGGTCTCTGTCTCTGGTCTCTGTCTCTGGTCTCTGTCTCTGTCTCTCTCTCTCTGTCTCTCTCTGTCTCTGTCTCTGTCTCTGTCTCTGTCTCTGTCTCTGTCTCTGTCTCTGTCTCTGTCTCTGTCTCTGTCTCTGTCTCTGTCTCTGTCTCTGTCTCTGTCTCTGTCTCTGTCTCTGTCTCTGTCTCTGTCTCTGTCTCTGTCTCTGTCTCTGTCTCTGTCTCTGTCTCTGTCTCTGTCTCTGTCTCTGTCTCTGTCTCTGTCTCTGTCTCTGTCTCTGTCTCTGTCTCTGTCTCTGTCTCTGTCTCTGTCTCTGTCTCTGTCTCTGTCTCTGTCTCTGTCTCTGTCTCTGTCTCTGTCTCTGTCTCTGTCTCTGTCTCTGTCTCTGTCTCTGTCTCTGTCTCTGTCTCTGTCTCTGTCTCTGTCTCTGTCTCTGTCTCTGTCTCTGTCTCTGTCTCTGTCTCTGTCTCTGTCTCTGTCTCTGTCTCTGTCTCTGTCTCTGTCTCTGTCTCTGTCTCTGTCTCTGTCTCTGTCTCTGTCTCTGTCTCTGTCTCTGTCTCTGTCTCTGTCTCTGTCTCTGTCTCTGTCTCTGTCTCTGTCTCTGTCTCTGTCTCTGTCTCTGTCTCTGTCTCTGTCTCTGTCTCTGTCTCTGTCTCTGTCTCTCTCTCTCTCTCTCTCTCTCTCTCTCTCTCTCTCTCTCTCTCTCTCTCTCTCTCTCTACCTCGCTCTCCAATCACACGCCAAACACCTGTTCCAAAATCAACATGTCGCCCGGTCGAAGGCGCCGAATCGAGGGTCCTTGACCTTGGGAAGTGATGCGGCAGAAACCGCTAGCTGAGGGTAAACTCGTAAATTCTCCCCGGGCACTGGGTCACTAAACCATAGCACCACGTGGCTACGACACTTCCTTCTGCTTTAAATGGTACGGGGTAATCACTACAGCGCAACTGAACCCAGGAGCTGATTATATATGGAACCGGGGATAACATTTCACTTAGAAAGGAATGAATGGACTTGAGACTCAAGTTAATTATAGAGGACCCTGTGGTCCGTTGTGTGCGTTTCATGTCACGCCGAGATATGCCGGAGACTTTTAAGCGAGCAAGTAGCAAACTATGACAACAAACAAATCCCGTGACCCGTCACAAGGTCGTCCACGCTCCCTTGTATCGCCCTTTTGTCAATTGCATTGCGTCACGGTGACACAGAGCCCCTCAGCACATTACCGGTTGCTAAAGGGAACACAAAGTTGAAAGTTGACCTTGTAGTGTTGCTGACCCTGGTCGACCTAGCTTGGTCCGAGACGCGGCACCTCCCTTTAAGTGCTGCTACCAGATGAATAAGTCGTACATTCGCGGCATACAATTTTGCACCATATGTATGGCTAGGAGAACTCCTCACCACTTCAAATGTCCATGAGATATCGCAAAGCAGTCACGATGGGGAAATAACGTTACCGTGAAATCGCTGGAAACTCGCCCTCAGGCTATGTACTTGCCAGTGCATGTATTACCCTTGAATGCTGCGGGCCTGGTAAACATTCGGAGGTCCAAAATACTTAAGTTGATGCAGTTGCGCCATAGGCCAAGGGGATATCCTTGACGCCATCATAGACTGCAGAAGTGAAAGGGAGCACAAATATGCAGACGATTCCCCTCTGACTTCCTAATATTTCATCGTGAAAAGGAAATCCGACACCTATGGATTACCTTTGGCAAGAATGCACATCGAAAATTTCCGTTGTTTAGAATATCGGAAAATGACAATTACAAGAGTAAACGCACAAGATTCGTTCAGGCTACATGTCGAGTAACTTATAATAAATATGGGTGCGTAAGCAGCACACAGTGTCCTTTACGCTCGTGTTTCCTAGTTGGCGAACGTAAACAGTAGACAAATGTAGAATAACTCAGAACCAAAATTTCGTTTTAGATTACACTAAACCGTTGCTACTGAGGAAATGTCGGCACTGACTTGAAATAGCGGATGTTACACGGGCCAAGCATTTATAAAGAATGAAATGGCAAACAGGCGTTAAATGACGTACAGCACTTTCATACTCGCTCAGCCTTGAGTCACGAACCTTCATCCTCCCATGCTCACGAAACTTCCTGACCTCTCCGACGTAGAGACCAGCGCGACGTGACAGTGCAGGCATTTATTCACGTAAGGGCAAGCCTTAAACGGGCATGAAAAACCAACTTAAAGAGACCAGATTATCCTTCTTCCTTCACGCAGAAAAGTATCGAGGGTTCCAGTACCGGCGGCGACCTGGTTGGTCTCACTGGAACGAAGAATAAACCCGGGTCAAGGGCAGCTAATTCATTGGAGTGGAGGGGACATACTACCCGACGTGATCCGACCTTTCCTGGATCAGGGACGGGGAGAAGGGACTTTCGTCCAGAAACAAATCAGACACTAATCGAGCGTCACTGTGGAGGGGGAAGGGGACTGGCTCATCCCAACATCCACATAGAAGCTATCTCTCTCTCCCACCTCTCTCTCTCTCTCTCTCCCTATCTCTATCTCTCTCCCTATCTCTATCTCTATCTCTATCTCTATCTCTATCTCTATCTCTATCTCTATCTCTATCTCTATCTCTATCTCTATCTCTATCTCTATCTCTATCTCTATCTCTATCTTTATCTCTTCCTCTGTCTCTGTCTCTGTCTCTGTCTCTGTCTCTGTCCCTCTTCTCTGTCTCTGTCTCTGTCTCTGTCCCTCTCCCTCTGTCCCTGTCTCTGTCTCTGTCTCTGTCTCCTGTCTCTGTCTCTCTCTCTCTCTCTCTCTCTCTCTCTCTCTCTATCTCTATCTCTATCTCTATCTCTGTCTCTATCTCTATCTCTATCTCTATCTCTATCTCTATCTCTCATCTCTATCTCTATCTCTATCTCTATCTCTATCTCTATCTCTATCTCTATCTCTATCTCTATCTCTATCTCTATCTCTATCTCTATCTCTATCTCTATCTCTATCTCTATCTCTATCTCTATCTCTATCTCTATCTCTATCTCTATCTCTATCTCTATCTCTATCTCTATCTCTATCTCTATCTCTATCTCTATCTCTATCTCTATCTCTATCTCTATCTCTATCTCTATCTCTATCTCTATCTCTATCTCTATCTCTATCTCTATCTCTATCTCTATCTCTATCTCTATCTCTATCTCTATCTCTATCTCTATCTCTATCTCTATCTCTATCTCTCTCTCTCTCTCTCTCTCTCTCTCTCTCTCTCTCTCTCTCTCTCTCTCTCTCTCTCTCTCTCTCTCTCTCTCTCTCTCTCTCTCTCTCTCCATCTACACCCCCCCCTCGATTTGGACGGGACCAACTCACCGATAGACCGCCAGGGTCACCGAAGTGGGCTTGCGCCCACGCTGCGGTCGCGGCCTGCCTGTCATTCCGGGGAACGGGGCCCCGGCCAGTCCGCAGTTCCGCCTAAACAGAGAAATCACATAGCAGAAAAATCAAATCAATCCAGGATAGGAGATCAGGTGCTGCTCCAAAACACGAGGTACCACTAGCTAATACACAAATGAGGACAGACCGGTACAAACTTCTCAACCCCCCCCCCATGAAACCAGTCGGGGAGGGGGTGAGCTTACCTCTAGCCGACGGATCCGGCGTCGTAATATGAAGATTTCCCTCACCAGGCGCCGGAAAAACCAGAATATCCCCTCTTGGGGACGAGAGGGACTGACGCTCCTGGGTTCCGACCCAGAAGCAGCTAATACGCCCGAGGACGTGTCCGTGAAGCTGTACAGCGCAGCGTTGGAAAAATGGCCATTTTTTGGACATTTGGCTGTCCAAAGAATTATACACTCCCAAAAATATCCACTCCTTGGGCTGCCAACTACCAGATGAAGAGCTAATGCATAACAAGAAATCCCAACTAGTGCTGCCACTATCAAATAATGATAATTGTTAACATAGCCTACAGAGCAGCACGCTCAATGGACTATATGGTGATCTTTGGCTAGTAGTGAGAATGAGATCCACCAGTTGTAATAATCTTCATCTTGTGTAATCATTTTGGGTCCTTGGCATGTCAACTTGGCAACATTATTGAGAATAATGTACATTTGTTATTTCAGCTGATCACCAGGGCTGCAGAAACATTCAAAGAGAATGCAAGGAAAAGAACAGAAGATGAGATGCCTGTTAGAGTTAAAGAATGACAAGATACCAGCAGAATGGAAGCTAAAGTTGGGATCACTACGCATATGACCATAACAGTGAATATATAAAAAAATATAATGGTGCAAGTCAAGTGTATACTGGTGCAAGTGTAATTGCCTAGTACAAGTGAATAAACAAACATACATGCCTTCATTCACTTACTTTCCATTCACAAAAATTCCCTGACCAGAAGTGCTCAGAAGAATGCAAGACCAAAACTAGAAAGAGAACTGGAGTAGGCAGTACACAACTCACAACTAGATAGGCATAAAGGGAATGATTTTCTGAATATCTCAGTAGGTGCAAGTCATGCTTTGGCATGGCAGTTTTTTATGAGGTGGGAGGCAAAAAAAAAATTGTACTCAGTGTCAAATGGGATGGGTGCACCCAACAATATCCTGAAGCACTTCATAAGTGCACAATCAATGTGCATGAATACATGCTTAGGTGCACTGGAGTGACACCAAAGCAATAGGAGTAAAAAATAATGTATCCCAACACCAAAATAAGCAACTAGCCCTTGACTCCAAAGCATTTGTCTGCTGAAAATGATTGTTTTCAGCAGCCTTCAAAATTTATAAAATCATACAATTCTGTCCAAACAAGAACAGTCAGAAAGCTTCATCCATTACAGGGCCACCCATTAATGAAGACCCTAGGTAGGTATGCCACTGGGTGCATATGCACTTGCATGTTGATGTGGCTGCAGATGCTCCTAGGTAAAACTTACCTACCTATATTTGCACCAAGTAGGGGAGGCGGGGGGTTGCCGAACACGCTTCGTTTCCCGAACACCTACCTTTGCACGTCTCCCGCGCCACGTTCAGCACGTGAATAACAAAAAGATGGTGGTATTCGTAAACAATAGTCGGTTTTACAGCGGAACTTTGCTCCCAGGTCACGTGGTCTCAGGAACGAGATAGAGGGAGAAGACCGGCATAGTGATCTGCATAAATTAAAAGCGACCAGCAAATATAATTATCTCATCAGTTTTGATAACGAAATAGGTTTTACTATTGACGCTGCTGAAATAAGTAGAATTAAACTTACGAATATCAGCAGATTGCAATACGCTTTCTAATTTACGTCAAGACTGCACTCAGCTCTACGGTATCTGGCAGCGGACGGATGACTGCCAGATGACAAATTGGCGCTGTGGTTAAATTAGCGAAGGATGCGGTTATAAGCCAACTTCCTGAGCAACGGTAGAGAAAATGATAACAAAAGTACACTTAATCGATGTCAACCAAGTTTATAAATCCATACCTGATACTGCCGACATGCTCACGCCGCACAACTAATAAATAATCACAACACATCCCACGAGTAGGACGCTCATGCACCAACTGATTTGTTGCCTGCCGCGTACTGGGATATAGGTTTCGGAATATAAAATGGTTTAAGGAACATTATACTAAAACAATCAGTCTAAAATAGTTTTATTCTCACCACCAAGAAACAAGTTTTGTCAATGAAAAAGTTCAGAAAATTGAGTGAAATCAATTCTTATTAATAATAAATGTTCTTAGATGTACTTTTTTAGTTCATGTCTGGAATGTTTAGTTGAAGCAAGGAATGACTTGGAGGGATGTAAAGCGACTAGACGGGAGAGCAAATTGCCGCTGTAAAACCGACTAATGAACCTTTCTCTACCGGAATATGTAGGTCCAATGACGCAGTTCTACCGATTCTTTGTGCACGGAGCTAGTGAAGCCCGCGGCCGCCATTTTCAGGCTTCCGAGAGCGGTCGGCTTAAGAAAACCGTAAGGAAGTCACCTCCGATATTTTTTGCAATTATATCGGTGTTTTTTAGCGGATACGAATAACTTGTACCACAACAGCTACAGCGGAGTCTTGTGATTGTGTGCAACCATGTTTTATTTCGCTGAAATGTATTAAACACCGTCTTTATCGGTTCAGAAAAGTGCTCCGCAAACGAGGCAGGCGAATTTCCGTGTGTTCCCCGAACCGAACAGCGGTGTTCGGTATACGGCACGTGCATCTGCGCCCGCTAGGACAAGTGTGCTAAATTCCAAACACGGACTTAATTAGCAGTTTAAACCTGCAAGGTTGCACTTGACAGGGGCGGATCCCATGATAATCATTGGAGAAGGGGTATATTTCCTCGCAAGGGTGTCCTCGGCGGGGAAATTCCCTGAGTGGGGAGGGGTACACTGGAGCATACTGAAGGTGTACTTTTTCCGTCAAGGAATGCGTGCATTTTTGTCTGAGAGATGCATTTGTTGCTGATAAATCCGTTGAACATAGCTTGGGGAGGATGCATTCGAGCCTTCCTGAAGGGGTATCTTTCCCGGCCGGACGGGCGCCACCCTTCCGGGGGGGGGACGCCATACGCCTGTGGGACAGCATTCTAACATTTGAAAACCATCTGCTGCACATCCCCATCCGTTATTTGACACTACCCACTATGACCGTCTTCACGACAAAACCCATTTGCAGGGTGAACTCGAGCTCAGACTGGCCACCAGCCGGAGGCGACCGTCACTACTGGCCACGAGCCAGATCCCAGTGAGGTCTGCCACGCGCCATCCTCAGCATCCTGCTCGACCCGAGCAGCAGGCGCAAACAGCGGAAGCATTTGTCAAACATCTTTTTATGCCCACAAGGCAGTGCATGCCAAGTGGCAAGCAAAGGACCGAACTCCTTCCTGCTTGTATCTCGGCGCCCGCCTGGCGCCGCTACCATGAGCAGCAGAGAGAGAGCGGAAAGCGGCACGCCGGCCAGGTCGCGGCAGTCGGTTGTCCCGAGGGCGTCGCCGAGCAAGCATGTCTCAGCCGGCCGAGCGCGACACGGCTGCTGATGCAGCCCAGGCTCCACCCGCTTCCCGGCCCACACCGGCGGGCGGAGCAACGGTATCCCTGCCGGCTCAGCCGGCCGAGCGCGAGACTGCTGCTGATGCAGCCCAGGCTCCCCCCGCTCCCCGGCCCACACCGGCGTGCGGAGCAACGGTATCCCTGCCGGCCCAGCCGGCCGAGCGCGAGACTGCTGCTGATACAGCCCAGGCTCCGCCCGCTCCCCGGCCCACACCGGCGTGCGGAGCAACGGTATCCCCGCCGGCCCAGTCGGCCGAGCGCGAGACGGCTGCTGATGCAGCCCAGGCTCCGCCCGCTCCCCAGCCCACACCAGCGCGCGGAGCGACGGCATCCCCGCCGGCCCAGTCGGCCGAGCGCGAGACGGCTGCTGATGCAGCCCCGTTGCCGCCAGCTTCCCGGCGCACGTCGGCTCGCGCAGCAGCGCTTAGGAAGGACGCGGACTGGCTATGTGTAAAATGTTCGGCGAGCTGGCGCCACGAGCATGATACCGGGGTGGACAAGGCATGGATCGAGTGCGACACTTGCCCCGCGACTGTGCACATCCTGTGCGCATTGCCCTATGTGAGTGCGAACTATGCTCACCTGTTAGACGACGATAGCGAGCACGAAGAAGCCTTCGCAGACTTCGTGTGTGAGGCATGTGCCGGCGCTGTGCATGCTTAGTGTCAGTTGCTTGTTAGTTAGCCTTGCTTGGTATTTGTGTGTCAGTGTGTCCTTTGAGCAGTGCTGTTCGGTTGTCTGCGCAAATCGTTCACCGCAGACGGTGACGCCTGCACCGATCGTTGCCGCCGTGTTCGCGCGCGGAGACGGGTAGTCGAGCCAAGAGGCTTTGCGGGGCATTGCTTTAACGTATGATACAGTCAAGCTCTCCCCCGGTGTCCAGAGGCGTTGCGGGGCATCGCTTGAACGTATGATGTGGTCAAGCCCTCCCCCGGTGTCCAGAGGCTTTGCAGGGAATTGCTTGAACGTATGATCTAGTCAAGCCCTCCTGACGTTTGTCTGTGTTCAATGGCAATAATTCAGGATACTCATTCGTACCAATGGCTGTGCTGAACCACGCTTAGCTCCGTACGTGTTCGAGAACTTGTTCGAGTACTCGGTATCGCTAGTGCGCGATTACCACGCGACACGTATTTTTACGCCGTCGTGAAACATTCATACAAGAATACTTTTGGATATGCCTGCTGGTTGGTCATTTGTTTTACGACACGTCGACCGTTGAGTTATATAGCGTCGCCAATCTCTCACGCCGATTGGTCGCGGGCGAAGAGTAGTGACAAGTGGGACTCGAACCCACAATCTTTCGATTGTGAGACGAGCATCTTACCCCCGAGACCACTCGTCCCCGGATATACCTGCTCATGAACTGGATTCTATGTGGAAGAATTTTGATGGGGCAGCTAGGTCCATTAGCGATGCGGGGCCAACAGGATCAACCAAACCCCCTCCCCCAGTAATACGCGATAATGTCTAATGGTCAGTGCCAGGGGATGCACTCTCCCTCAATCAGGGATGGATGCACGATTATTCTCCGAAGGCACCTCTTCAGGGACACCCATGGTAGCACTCGTCGGAGAAAATAGTGACCCTCCAGACGAATGCTCCGATATTACTGGATCCGCCCCTGCCTCCACCAGGAAATTTCCGCTGGTGGATCGGTTCCAATTATCGTCTGAGTGACAAGTATAGATGAAGCCAACATTCTGACTATTCAGTCAGATCAGGTGTGCTTTCTTCAATAAAAAAAACAAAAACGAAATAAGATTATCTGTTGTCTAATGTACTTTCTGCATCCGCCCCTGCCCAGCCCATATAGAGCCGTTCATAAATATATGTGTCAAGGATTATAATTGGAAAATTCCTTAGAAACCAAAAAAAGGAACTTCCATCATCCACAGAAAAAAAAAGTGGAAGATATAATTGATTCATTAAAGTGTTCAGGAAACTAGACACCTGGTGTTCGTAATCCACGACAGCGGCATTTTCGTGTTCGGAATACGACACGTCACCACAAAATAATCGCCCGTTTTTCAGCTGCTTCTTGTGAGTGGTTAGAGAATTTCCATCAAAAGAAACTGCATAGATATGGATAGCTTGTTCATTTTTGCATTCTGTAAGCACCATACAATTACTGGTTCGGCCATACAGAAGCACTGGTAGAGCCATTCAATGTACAATGTCTTAAGTGTTCGGCAACCCCCCCGCCTCTCCTACCTACCTAGTAGGTAGGTACGTACTAGGTAACCTACCTACATCCATGCAATGTATCTATAGGTAAGGCATCGCAATATTATCTTAGTTCACCCTTTCACACCAACGGCAATGAGAGGCATTCAATTTGAACAATTCAATTGAGCTTAATTTCTTACGTAGGACGACACCCACCGACGGGTCGACACCACACCACCGCAATTACTACTCTCACTTAAGGGCCTTGAGTCTCACTTCCCGCCTACCGGTCCATCAATCATCCAAATACCTACATCCTAACACCAGCGCACTGCACAACTAAATTTGCCAAAAGATCTGGACTTCCAATGTTCATCTCTGGACTTCCAAATTCAAACATGAAGTAATGCCTCTTCCAATGAAGGAAGCTTGCATGCGTCGCCTGGCTAGTAAAGAAAACTACCACTCTCCGGGACGGATTGGAAAATTAGAGGCTCTTGGCCGGGGGTGAATCATGCTTCTCCAGCTCCCACTCTTTCGGGAGCTTTTTAAACCACTCCGAAGAAAGGCAATTAATAATTAGCCTTTGAATACTTCCTGAAAGATTGGGATGTTCTACATCAGCTTACGGAAAATAAAAAGTGTATTTCTCAGGTTTGAAGCAAGTGCAGCTGATCTAAATAAAAGGTATCAGGTAAAATTGACGCGTAAAAATTAGCCAGATCCGTCCAAGACATTCTCCAAACATGTTAAGACTTTGTGGCAAAATAGACCACCAGATAACCAGAAATTTCGTTGTCTTTTGATTTCATGACATACATTGCTTCAGAGCGCCACATATTTGTGACACAAATACTGTTTATGCCACTCGGACACAGATAGTCTACAATTCCGCAAAAATAAAATTTGACTGTGTGGATTTAATCTGAGTGGCCCAGAGTTAAAATAATAAAGTACAGACGTAAGATAATTGAAGAAAACAAGTATTCCATGAATTTTTCTGGGGGATTTATTTTATCACAATTTATTTATGAGCCTTTTCTGTAGGTCGTAGCTGTTCTATAGCCTTTGTGTCATAGTTCCTCGCAGGCTCTGCAAATTGTCCATATCCGCCGCACTAAATACCATTAACCACAATTTCCAAATTATTCTGCCGCGTGGTGGTTACGTGGTGGTTGTGGTGGTGGCCGCGTGGTATGTAAAGGGCCTTGGTGGTTACTTCCCTTGGTTACTTCCTTCCATTGCGTTTCTATCAGGTGAGGTAAGGTTGGGTCCATTGTTCTTTCGGTTTTTGTCTGGTTGCGAATTACAAGAAAATCTGGTGCTGTAGTTTCTCATTCCTTGGACTTTGTTTTTTAATGCAATGTTTATGAATGTGCTGAACATGATTTGACCACTCGTCTCCTCTGCAAATGCATGCTTTTCACTTGCGAGGGAAAATAACACCCAAAAAAGGGCTTGAAGTTGGGTAATTACTGATATAGCTTAAAAAGTAGTGTTCACAATAACAAAAGAAGATGGGGCATAGCCTAACTTCACCTCCCATAACCTTCCATGCATACATTTCTTTTCTCTAAAAATTTCCAAACAATTTTGTTTCTCAAATTTAAAAAGGAAAGACCCAACTTATGATAGCCTGAATGTTTTTGAAAAAAAAACTTTTTTTGACAAATTTCCCCTACATTTTTATCAAAACCTATCAAAGCCTACCCTAACATAATCTAACCAAACTTTACCCCTTCTTTGTATGCTTCATGGAGGTAAAATATGTAAATTTGTGTTTTAAGGAGTTTTATGAAATCTTTGCATTTTCATTCAAATGCAATGTTTACCAATGTGACTAAGATGATGGGAGCACTATTTTGTGCAAATGCTTAGTTCTCAGATTGTGAGCAAAATAACACCAATAATGGGCTATGAGTTATGTAGCATGGCATAAAGAGAAATGTTTAAAAAATAAAATATATGCAACATAACCTAACCTAACCTAACCTCCCCTTGGAGAAAAAAAAAGTATTAAAAAAACCGCAAAGAAATTTGTTCTTTGAAGAAAAAAAAATCTAAATTTAAAAACCTAACCTGACCTAACATTAGCTGCTTTTGAAGAAAAAAATAACTTCAATTCTTTAAAAAAATCCAAAAATTTTCCAACTTAAAAAACTGAACAAACCTAACCTAACCAAACCTAACTCATTTGCTTGCTTCATGGAGGAAAATGTGTATAAAAACTTGTCTTGTTGCCACCTTAAAGCATAATAAGGTAAATTTCCAGAACTAGGTAAAATGCGATTTTGTTGAATTTTTTTTTTGAATACAGGGTATCTTAACTGTAAAAATCATGATGCGACCACTCAATTTCTCCGCAAATGATTACTTTTAAGTCAGCGACTTAAAAGTACTTTTAAGCCAGCATGTTTTGACACCCTGCGTTACAAAACACTCCCACCTGCACCTGCTGGCGCGAAAATGGCAGGGCCTCGAACAATTTGGACAAATTACCTCGTTTGGAAGTACACTGTGTTTTCTGAAAAATTCTAAGCTTGCCTGATTATCTTCAAAAGAAAGTTTAATAATTTTGTGAGGAACTGGACTGCAACCGGTGCACAATGAAGCCATTATTACACTGCCGTGTTCTGCTTACGGTCAAGAGTTCAAAAATTAAATATGAATATATAAATAATACAACAAAATAAAATAACCTAACCTAGACTAAGATAACGTAGCATAATATATAAAATATATTATATCATAATATAATCTAACCAAACCTAACCTAACCTAACCGGAAAACCAGAATTATCCGAAACAAATTTTTCGGCCATGACGTCATCAAATATATTTAAAATAAAATAATACAGCATCGCAAGGAATGTCGACGCCACCCTTATCGACGGTGGCTGGCGCGGCGTGTTGCGAGTATATGCATTCTCGGAGATAATGTCGAATTAAGGCAGAAACATAAGGTTTTCGATGTCAAAGAGTATCAAATCGAGTGCCTGAAGTGTTGAATGTCTTCTTTATCACGTCTGTGACACACCAGGTACGGATAATTATACGCGATGTGCTATGTTTGCAGAGTGAAGATTATGGTCGTGTATTTGTTTGCCAACTGAAAAGTAATCATTTGCGGAGAAAATGAGTGGTCGCATCATGATTTTTACATTAAAATACCCCGTATTCAAAAAAAAAATTCCAAAAAATCGCATTTTACCTAGTTCTGGAATAATACCCATAATAATACCAGTAAAATGTGTATAAAACTTGCCTTGTTGTTAGTTTATACTGCAATAATACCCAAACTTCTCAGCTATGCTGTGGACAAATCTTGCCAAGATTCTTGGCACTGCTGCTAACAGCACCACAGCAAAATTATGGGCTGGTAGGTTTTTGGAGTACCATGTTTATGAAGGTGACTTAGATGATGGAACCACTTGTGTTCTGTGCAAATGCTTACTTTTCAGGTTGTGAGCAAAATAATGCCCAAAAGGCTTTGAGTTAGGCAACATAGCATAAAATAATTGGAGGGTGTTTTATTCTTCATTCCAGGAAACATCCACTGCATTTTAGGAAATGTGTACCCTCCATTGCTTAGCGTTTCTAGGGTATACACCATATGTTGGCAAATCCCAATATTATACCCTCCATTATTTGGTGCTTCTCAAGGTTATACACTCCATATTTTGGCTAGCCCAAAAATTATACACTCCGAGTCTAAGACTGAGAAGTGAAAATCCAACACTGGTACAGCGACATAACGAAATGGGACCATAAGCTGGAGACCAGATTTGTACAAGTAAATTGTTGCAGGGGGAAAATGTCGCAAAGCAGTCACGATGGGGGAACAACGTTTACCGGGAAATCGCTGGAAACTTGCCCTCAGGCTTTGTACCTGTCAGCGCATGTATTACCCTTCAATGCCGCGGGCCTGGTAAACACTCGGAGGTCCAAAAGTCTTGAGTTGATGCCGTTGAGGAACGAATAGTGCACTGACCATTAAGTGGCCAAACGTACTAGGTGTGTATGAGGGATTTAACAGGGAATTAATTCCGGGTTCGTCCGATACTTAATGTAAAAGCTAGCCGGCAAGACAGGACAGAACGAACCCGACTACCGTTTGTTGCGGAAAAACGTGAGACGACTTACGCAATTAGCGAGGAGACGGTTTGAACGCCGCTCTTCCACGGGCGATAAATTCCATGGGCCCAAACGTGAGCTACGAATAGCCTCCGCCCTCTTCTCTTCGGAGGAGACAGAGGATGGCTGATAAAAAGACGGGAATGACGAAACACTGTTGGTTGAACCCCTGGGAAAACGTGCCGGAAAGACTGGGCATTCACAAGGCAGCTGGATAACTGGAGTAATTTTAGGCCGCAAATCCCTCCGGTCTGGTGATCACAGGGCACGGAAGGGCATCCCGAGGGTTGTCAGACCCGACGGGGTCCATGGGTAGGCTCGCAGGCAGCGGCACCCAATTTTGGGTCGAGATGAATCTGTGCGCACAGTGTAGGTAACAGCCAAAAACGTCCAGGTCGGTATTCCTTCCTCGTCTCAGCTATTCCAGTAGGCCTGGGCCTCTCGATTACGGCACAGACAGGGGAGATGAAGTTTGGCGTTCCGTAAGCCCCCAAGGATAGGACAGGCAGGGGATTTGAGGGTCTCCCGACCATGACCCGGGCAGGATAGGTTAGAAAGACGATAGGGGGCCATCCCGACCGATTTGTGGCCCAGCACCACCTGTGGGGGTGCCCGCCGATTGCAAGTTCGAGAATGCAAGACCTGGCAAGGCGTTGACTAATTTAAAGTGTAGGTATGTCGGCCATTATTACCCAAGCCCAGACATAAGACCATCAGAAACTAACGGAATGTCGCAGCCCAGTGTCATCGAGCCTTGAAGGCAGTAATGGAAATAGTATATCATGCCAACCAACAGTGTCGCGTCAGCCGGTCACAGTTGTGGACCTAAGCACGGGTAATTAACATTTAACTTTGGGCTAGAAAGCCCTAAGGAACGGTCTGAGGGAGTAAGACTCGCTGAATGCGTATGTACCACTGGAATGGAAAATATCGGGCCAACACTTTTAGTAGAGAGCGAATGTTCGGAATGGAAGATGGAAATGAATGGATTACGTGGGAACATGCATGAAGTAGCTATGGGTAATTAAGGACCAGTGGGAGCTGTTGGAACTCTGCGTACGCATCTTGCTATCAGAAATCATCGTTGCCAAAATTTGACCCAGGATAATTACCTAGGCCCTCAATTTGCCAGTCCGGTGACACGTGGGAGCACGCAGGTGGATGACATGGAGGCACCCTAGCACTTAAGAGGGCCCCGAAGCTGGACGAGGGCCGGTGACGGACGCATTTCCAACTCCAATGTCCGCTCATTACTCTTATGACCTCCCCCCCCTCCTAGATCTCTCCAACCATGCGGTTCCTCTATCCCCCCTGGCGCCACGACCAATCCAGGTTCACTCACGAATGGAAGTGGTGAAGTGAGAAACTTGGCCTCGCTATATAAATTTGTGTTAGGATAACGAGTTACGGGGCGCCGACAAGATGACTATACGAAGACATGATGACTGCACAAACTACACCGTGGACTCGCGGGTCACCGCTCTCTGTGGGCCGCACCGGCGGGGAGTCGGCCCACCGGAAACGAGATCGGCACGGCCCGTGTGCACAGCAAGCATAGCCGCCGGCCAGCGGCCGTGCGGAAACAACTGTCTCAAGGTCGCTCCGAAGTCAAGGACGCACCGCAGTGGAGCGAGACCCAATAACACTATAGCACTACACCACACAAGACTCCGATACGAAACACACACAAAAACGCCACCATTCAGAGGACAGAAGACCAACTACACTACACAAGACTCCAAGACGACCACACAAGACTACTCCAAACTCAGACGACTGCTACTCCGACACCACTCAAGACCTAACCTGCTAGACGAATACCAACCACTCCCCCACCTAGACCGACCCATCTATTATCCCCCCCCCTTTACCCCACCCAAGACAAGACCAGACCACCCCTCCCCCCCCTTCCAAACCACCACCCCTATGATCCCCTCCCACTCCCCCCCTCCCAAACCACCACCCCTACCAACCCCTCCCCCATCCACCCCCCACACCGACCCCGCCCCCGACCTCGCCGCCCTACACTCATGGGGTGGGGCGCCCGAGGAGCCGAAACACAAAAACAGCACATGGCATCCTCTAACCAAAAAAACCTATCCTGGTCCCTCTCGTAGGGACCATACCTATATGTCTTCGGCCCGCGTATTCTTGTCTTGAGAGGACAATCGAAAAGTCTCGCCTCATTATCGCCCTTCCAGAGGCGAGACGGGTGTGATTGCTTTGGTAAGATTATCCGCTGCGAGAAATTGAAGGACGGTGCCTTAGGGGTATAATTCGTACTGGCAGGTGAGGCGGAGAACGCATTAAAAATGTCGGAGTTTGTTTACAGTGTCCGGAAAGGTCAGAGGAAAATAGATGAAAGTATACAAATTACCATAGAACCCCACAATACGAAAAATACATCACGAGGACTGATAAACTGCTTCGATCTGAGAGATGTGCCGGATGAGGAAATTGTGGATGGCTTGTCGGAGTTTAGGGTGACGGAGGCAAGGAAAATGAAAGTGATGAAAGGCTCGGAAATGATTTTAACCTTCAACGTCACTGATCTTCCCTCTGAAATCCGTGTGGGCTACGTCCGTGTGGAGGTTCGAGTTTTTATTCCAAACCCCATGAGGTGCTTTAAGTATCAACGATATGGACACACCAACCAGTACTACCGAAATCGCCCTGTGTGTGGCAAGTGCGCATCGGATCAGCACACAAGCGAGTCATGTGCCTCTGAGATGCCTTATTGTGCGAACTGTGGCAGATGACCGAACGCTCTCACCTCGTATGACCGGACATGCCCAACTTACACAAAAGAGAAGATCATATCAATTAGGTGCGCGCAAAAAGTAACGTTTCGCGAAGCAAGAGACATTTACGAACAAACTCACCCTAGAATATCGTACGCGCCCAAAGTTAGAAATACCAAGTTGATTTCACAGAACACACAGCCTGACAGGTCTTCTGAGTTGATCGCGAAACCGTCAGCCCTTCTCCGAGCGTTTGGAGCGCCTCTCGAGTCACCAGCGGGGCGAGGGTGGCCAACCCAAAAGGACACAGACACGACCGAGGTCCCACCTACAAGTGGATGCGCCGGACATCCGGAAACGTTGGAGGGTGGGGAGTGGACTCTGGCCCAACGGCCTAAGAGGCCTCCCCGGTCCTTCCCACCAAATCCCAGCCCCTACCCATCTTCATCATCACCTACCTCGAAATCCCCACCCCCACTCCCCATTGGCCCCCCAGCCCACCCTCACCTACCACACGCCCCATCACTACCTCAAAATATATCCTCTCCACCTCCCCCCTGTCTGATCCTTCTCCCCTTCCGGTGAGCCAGACCTCACCCCAACCCTCAACTTCCACTTCCGCACCTACATCGCCATCCAGAAACACGCGAACCATCCAAATTCCCGATTTCAACCTCCACTACCAGTAGGCCGAGAGGCGTGCCCGCGAGGCGAAGCCGGCGCGCCTGGCGCAAATGGAGAGGGCTCGGGCGACGAGCCGCCAAGGTCCTGATAGGGCTCCTCTGTCAGACTTTGGTGTCTGTTGTTGGGCCGCCGCCGGGCCTGTCACGTGACCCGGTCACGTGACCCGGGCCGCCGGGGGTGGCTCGGCGGCGTGTCGTGTCATGCGAGAGTGTGAATACAGGACTCTAAGGTGAAGGTCTGTGACATGGTGGCAGCGGTCGGTACGAAACCCCGTGGTTTGTGAGGGTTAACATTCCCTGTGTTCTATTGTTCGCGACGGTTTTCTACTTTCAAGACCTGAAGTATAATTGCGTGCGTGAATATGGCCTCATTGAGCGTTTCGTTGTCAGACTTCCCGATTTTTGACGGCTCGAGCTCGCCTGCGTTATTTATCAAGCGGTGTCAGCGTTTGGCAGAGCTGGGTGGCATTTCGACCGATAAACTCAATGGCATTATGCTGACGAGATGCCGTGGGCTGGCCCTTGAACTCGTCGAAAATGCCGATGATGAGAGTAATGTAGCTGCGTTGCTCAGCACAGCATTCGGGTCCGAGCAACCGGAATTGGCCGCTAATCAACTATCGACAGTAAGGAAAGGCGACATGTCTGTACTGGACTACTCACTTCTCATCAAGAAACTAGTGCGCCAAGCCTGCCCCGAATTTTTGTATGCCAAGGAGGGCGTCAAGAAGATTTGTCATCCATCACACCAAGCGGCTCTCTACCGGCACTTCTTGGTCGGCTTATCGGTGGAGGAAAAGCGTCTCCTTTCGCGCCAAGGGGCATCTACTTTCGAGTCTGCAGTCAAGGAGTTAACTCGGGAGGAACAACTGGCCGAACTCTGCGGCACAGCGTCATCCGTCAACGAACGTGAGCACACAGTCACCTGGGCAGAGTATGCTGGGATCTCTGCTGAGTCTCCACACCCAATCAGAACGCCACAGAGATCTTCATCTCCTCCGTGGCGCCGTGCCACGGACGGAGACTGCACCAGGGCCGCGGGCAGAGCGGCCGGCGCAGGTGCGCACGGCGCAGGACGGGAGCGCTGGCGCCGTAGTTCTCCGGCTGCGCCGCGGAGTGGCGCTGCCGGCGCGGCTCATGCTGGGGGTAGAGCATGGGAGGCCAGCAGAGGCCGGGAGCAGCGTGGCGGCTCACCGGTGCCGGCACGGGCGCGGGAGAGCGATGCGGGCACGGCCGGCCGGCCTGAGCTGAGAACAGTCGACCGCGGCCAATCGCGCAGTCCGGACCGGCAGACGAGTGGACGGCAGGCCATCCAGTGCTGGGCTTGTCGCGGCTTCGGCCACCTCAAAAGGCACTGCCCAAACGGACAAAGGGGGCAGGCTGGCGGAAGGTTGGTGAACCTTCCCATAGCTCGGGTTGCAATCAATGGATTTGCGGTAAGTGATGCCTTAATAGACAGTGGTAGCCAACTGAGTATGATAGACAGCCGTGTCTTTGGCATCATTACTCGAACTCGCCATTGAAGCCGCCTGCCCGTCTTGTTTCCGCCTCTGGGCATGCTTTGAAAGCTCTGGGCACGGCACAACTTAAGGTTGCGTTGTCCGGGGAAGATCACTGGGAACTTGAAAGTGAGTTTATCGTTGTAGAAGATTTGATTCATGACCCTGTCTTGGGATGGGACTTTTTATCGGCACACAAGGCCGTGATTGATTGTTCTCCGACGCACGAGGTTAAGCTAAAGCTGAGAATAAAAAAACCTGTCTCTGTCCCGCCACATACGGCTGTTTGCCTGGTTATAAAGGTTGATCAGAAACTTTCATGCGAATCGGAATATTTGTTGATCGGCCAGCGTTCCAATAATCTCGAGATTTGCGATTCTCTGTTGAAACCTTTCTCGGAGACGGAGATTCCGCTGTACGTGCGTAATCGTTCTGATCGCACCGTGACGCTGCATAGGCGCAGCGTGATAGGGTACGCCGAACGCGTTGAGAACATTCAGCCGTATAAACCCAACCCCAGTCCAGGCGGGCCCTGTGACGCAAAGGCCCAGGTAAACGCCGTGTCAGCTGACGACGGTAAATGTGTTGGCCTGACGACTGACGAGACTCTTGCCAGTTTCGAGGTGGGGAGGCTATCTCTGGCCCACAGCGAGACAAGCTGGCTGACCTAATCGCCTCTTTCCCTGAGGCGTTTTCGCGAGGTTACGCGGATATCGGTATGTACCGCGGCGAAGCAGTCGATCTCGAGCTGCAGCCAGGAGCGCGACCAGTGTTCACCAGACCCTACCCGATCCCCTGGGCGCGTGAACCTCAACTGCAGGCGCAGCTGGACGAGGTGCAGAGCTGTGGCGTCGTCGAGGAAGGCCCTCCCTCGCCGTGGAATTCGCCTTTGATTCTCTTGGCTAAGGAATCCGGCGAATTTAGAATCACCCAGGACATGCGCGCACTGAACAAGTTGCTGTTACCGAAAGCATTTGTGTTCCCCAGCATAGACGACTTTATTTTCTCCCTGGGCGGGTGGAAGGTTGCGTCCTCGCTGGATATCAAACATGCATTTTGGAACCTGCGTCTAACTAAGGAATCGAGCAAGATATGTGCTTTCCACACGCTCGGAAAAACATACTACCCCGCCCGTATGCCCATGGGATGCTCGCAGTCATCGTATTTTCTCCATGTGGCCATGAGAGAAATACTTGGCGACCTCCCGCAAGTGCAGTATTCGCCGACGACATCCTATGTATATCGGACAGTGCTGATGAGCACTTCCAGCTTCTCCACACAGTGTTCCAGAGGCTGAGTGAAGCGGGGATAAAGGTTTCACCTAGTAAATGCAAGCTCTTCCAAACCGAGCTAACGTACCTCGGCCACCGCATCACCCCTGATGCCGTTACAATAGATACCGACCGTATCGAAATTGTGGAAAACCTGTCCCCGCCCAGAACCATCCGGGAGGCTAAAAGGATCCTAGGGTTTTTCTCCTGGTACCGAAAGTTCATCCCCTCCTTCAGCACCGTCGCAGAGCCTCTGGTCAGACTCTGCAACTCAGAGAAGTACTACTGGAGCGACGACCTGGACGCCAGTTTCGCCGCTCTGAAGGCGGAGGTGATCAGCAGCCGGGTGCTGAGCTATCCACGCCGAGACTGCCCGTTCATCCTCTACACTGACAGTAGCAGCAGTGGGGGCGGTCAAATTTTGAGTCAAATACAGGACGGTGCTGAGCGTGTCATAGCCTACAGCGGCAACAGATACAGTAAGTCGCAGCGCAAATGGACGATCTATGAACTGGAGCTGTACAGCTTTTTACAAGGCCTGAAGAAATTCTACAAGTACCTAGCCGATGTGGAATTCACGTGGGTCTGTGACTGTAGAAGCGCATTGCAAATCCTACAGAATCGCGATCAGATGAACCCGAGGCTGGTGAGATGGCGAGCCTTCATCAGCCAGTTCAGGTATAATACCGAGCACCGAAAGGCTAGCCAAATGCAGCACGTAGATATGCTGTCTCGCATACACACGGACCAGGAACAGGAGATCAGCGATGTGGCCCGGTCGGCCGACGAACCATCACATGGTTGTGATACGGCACGGGGACAGGAGACAGTCCCTGACACGTCCGGCGACAGCGGACCGGTGAGACCGGGCGCGGGTCAGTCGGATCCGCCGACTACAGAGCGTGCGGACGGCCGCGCCGCCCCTGACCCTGGTGGCGAAACTCAGCAACAGTGCACATACAGTGCACGGACGACGCGCCGATGCTACCCCGGTACGGGGACGGATTTGTACCCGGAATCTGTACGTACAAATTCGACACCGAAGTCTAACGGTTGTGAAGTCGCTAGCGAGGGGGCTCGGGAGGTTTCCGCTGTTTCACTGGTTCCTCTCAAGCCAGATACCCTGCGCTGGTACCAGCGGCACGACAGGAATTGTAGAGCCATAGCACATCGCTTGAATCATGGAAAGTGGCCACGTTTCGCCCCTCCCTGTCTGAAACGTGAGCCGTCGGAACATTTCAAAGTAAGAGACGGGATTGTGCGCCGAACGCCGGCAGGGTCGGCGGGCCCCGAGCAGGTGGTCTGGCCCTTGGCAAAACGATATGAGCTGTTTTCACCACGACACCACACACCACGCCTATGGTGGCCCTGAGAAAATGTACGAGCTGATCAGTCGGCACGCTTGGTACCCGGGCATAAAGGCAGGATGCGAAGACTACGTCCATACCTGCGAAAGATGCGAACAGAGAAAAAGTACTCGTATCCGCAATGCTCCCCTGCTGCCTCAGCCGGCAAACTGGCCTAACGAGACGCTCGTAATTGACATTGTAAATATGCCAAGAAGTCAGGTGACGAATAGGTCACTGGTGCTTACGTGTGTTGACAAATTTTCAGGGTTTCTGTCTTGCTACCCGCTTGACACAGGTAACGCAGAAGAAGTCGTCGAAGTGTTAAGCGCCCACTTTTTGACCTATGGTGCCCCAGAAAACCTCGAGAGCGATGCGGGCTCAAACCTCGTGAAAAATGCCCAGGTCACGGCGCTTTGCGAGCATTTCGGTGTTCAGACGCGGGCGAGCGTGGGGTATCACCACGAAGCCGTCGGCAAGGTCGAAAGAAAACACTTTGACATTAAACGCCGCCTACGGGCGATGTCAGACTCCAGGGGCACTGACTGGGTGCAGAAGCTACCCGGTATAGTTTTCTCGCTGAACAATGAAGTATCCGATTCGACCGGTTTTTCTCCATTCTTCATTTATTTTCTCCGCTACCCCCACACCCCATTGTCGAAACTAGCAGCTGCCCCCAGGAACCAATACTCACACGATTATGTTCACGAGAAGCTCCGTCTCCTGTCCAATGTGTTTCAACAGGCGCAGCAGCAGCGCGCCCAGAGCGCTGGCCGATACAAACAGCAGTATGACAGGCGGCACAGAGTTGCAGAGCCAGCGATCAAAGTCGGTGACAGGTTGTTGTACAGGAACTTTTCCGCTCGATCCAAGTTGGATTATCCTTGGATAGGACCTTATGTTGTAGTCGCCCTACGAGGTCGACGGCACTTAGATTTTGTTGAAAAAGGTGGAAAACTTCGACGCACCCATGTGAAAAATGTAAAAGTTGTGCGCGATCGTGATGTGTAATTGTGTGACACGTTTCACGTTTTCAGTGCAAGGTGCGAGTATTGTTGCGCATTGCGGCCGCGGGTATCACTTGTTCAGTGCCAGACTTGATGTTTGTACAGAAGATACATGGTACTTACTTGGTACGGCGACATAGGTGGGGTCAGGGTAGCCGTTCAGCGTTATCTGCTTCAAACGCGGTGTATATACTGAGCTGAAACCCGTTTTTTGTGTTCAATTGCGATTACCCTCGCAATTTGGATGAGAGGGGAAAGTGTCAGACTTTGGTGTCTGTTGTTGGGCCGCCGCCGGGCCTGTCACGTGACCCGGTCACGTGACCCGGGCCGCCGGGGGTGGCTCGGCGGCGTGTCGTGTCATGCGAGAGTGTGAATACAGGACTCTAAGGTGAAGGTCTGTGACATCCTCCCCCAAGACCGGCTACCCCATCGCCGCGAAGGCGAATTGAGGGACCGGCGGTAGCTCAGGCTACCCATGAGATGGGCCCTCTCCCGCCTCCTCCCCGGCTGGGGCCCCAGAAACGAGGCCCGCCGCCTTCTGGCTCTCCACCGGGCCAAGAATCACCGAGCACCCGGCCCAGAACTCAGTCCCTCGGATCGAGTGGAGGTTCATCGTCCGAACCACCGGCGATTCCCTCGCTGGGGCGGACGACAAAGACCAAGTTTTAAAACGCACGTTCCCCATTCTAGTCACTCCTAAACATCGTACTATGTCATCCATTCTCTCTAGTCATGTATACATTTAGTCAACCATCGAAGTCTCTCTCTTCAGTTTTACAATGGAACATACGTGGTTTAGAGCCAATTTTACCAACCTTCAGGTCGTTTTATCCCGGCGAAACCCCGCCGCTGTCTGTCTACAAGAGACAAAACTGTCACCAGGAGCCTATTGCTCGCTAAGCAACTACTGAGTATTCCGCAAGGACATACTGGCTGACACAGTTAGCACATGGTGGAACTATACTGGCAGTACATCATAGCGTACCTGCGCAGCAGGTATACTCTCTCTACCTGCTGCGCAGGTAGCGAGGTATTGCGCTGGAGATACTCTCTCCAGGAGTCTCTCTCTCAGCAGGTATACTCTCTCCACATTACTGCAGGCAGTCGCTGCCCGTGTGTCTTCTTGTGATCGCCCGGTAACCCTGTGCTCATTATACCTGGCACCCGGGCTGCCTCTCCCTTCGGTAGGGCTTATACTTTTAATGCTTGAGCTACCATCGCCAGTTTTACTTCTGTGGGATTTTAACTGTCTTCACTCAGCCTGGGGCTGTAACACTACTAATGTCCGGGGAAGACTCCTGTAACGTTTATTCATCCAAGTTGTTATTTATTTTAAACACAGGCTCGCCTACGTATTTTACTCCAGCGTCCGGAAGCACATCGGTTTTAGATCTGATCCTCTGCTCCCCACAACTAGCCGAACATTTTACCTGGTCTGTCGACAACGATCCGCTAGGAAGCGATCATTTCCCCGTGTGGTTGGACTACCGAACTGGAGCTGTCCTTGGCATGAGGCCTCAGAGGTGGAACCTCCGAAATGCCGACTGGGATGAATTTGAGGCGCAATTGGAGGAAACGTTCATTTCCGACCATGACTCTCCACCTTCGGTGGCTACTTTTACGCCGACAGTCCTCAAGGCAGCGACTACGTGTGTCCCGATGACCTCTGGGACGCCCCGTCGTGCCCCAGTTCCGTGGTGGACTTCGGAGTGCCGGGATGCAGTCCGTGCCCGGAAACGAGCCTTCCGAACTTTTGACCGCCTAAGCTCGACGGCCAACACGATCGCCTTTATGAAAGCAAGCGCATATGCTTGTAGTTCCGTGAGGGAGGCCAAACGAAAATCCTGGCAGAAGTACATCGGAGGCCTCAGCTCATTCACGTCTTCAACGGAGGTGTGGTCGCGTATAAACCGTATATCCGGCAAATTCTGCTCCGCTCCGCTACCTGTCTTGAAAGTAGCCGGACGTAGCATCATGCATCCAACTGAGGTCGCGAGTGAACTTGGCCGCGCGTTATACCAACGCAGCAAGTCCGTAAATGACCAACCCGATTTCCTGCGTCATCGCTCCCAGAGCGAGAAAGTAAGACTGGACTTTTCCACATCAAAACGGTTGGTGTATAACGAGCCATTCAGAAAAGCAGAGTTAGCCTCAGTCAACACATCCTCGAGAAGGTTTCGTAGGTATATTTACTAAGAGGGGAAGTGAGTTTAGTAGGAATATTTACTAAACTTTCGGAAGATTAGTAGGCATTTTTACTAAAGTTGCCTACGGAGATATATACAGTGCGACCGGAAATGAGGACGTGAAAGAGGTTGATTTTATCTTAGTATTTGGATACCCGTGACTTTTCTTGCGTAAGTAACAGTGGCGGGCCGCAGGTACTCGCTGTACTGTTTTTTTTAACACGCAATCTATCGCATTATATCGCAATATATATATATATATATATATATATATATATATATATATATATATAGATATAGACATATATATATATATATATATATATATATATATATACATAGATATATAGACATATATATATATATATATATATATATATATATATATATATATATATATATATATATATATATATATATATATATATATATATATATATATATATATATATATATGTACCCCGCGTATATGTGCAAGTATAATATGGCTGCCGAAACCGGCGAATGGCTTAATATGCGCGCGAAGATGCTAGATTACCGTCGGTACATCCTGCGTTGGGATGGCTTCAGTCATTTTCGGACCATCGTGTTGCATTTACCTTTGTCAGCAGCATATGATCTCCCGTTCTTCACAGGCTATACGCTGCCGCTGCTGGTGACTGTCTCCATTACATCACCGGATGTTGTTGATCGGGCTGCCATACCGAGGATGGACGACGGCCGCGTGCTGACGTCGGTGCTGACGGCCTGTGCTGTGCGTCAGACGCTAATCAGGAAAACCCGTCCGTTATATATTGCTGATGTACTGCGATTTAAAACAATATATAACTGGTATTTTGTGCTATGTAGAGCATGTTTATATGGGTCTGAACAGTCTGAACGCTGTAAATGGTCTGAATGCTATGTGGGAGAGGTATTCACTACTTTACTCTCTTCCCGCGCTGCCCACCCCTTAAGTCCCCGGGTTGGTCTCTGATTGACCGCATAGTAAATATGGCATAGGGTTTCAGTTTTTGTCATTTAACACGGTTCCTTATGGGCCCATCCAGCTGATGCTGCCAGTTCCAGTGCCGTCACATATCACCAAATGCTGCCATGCTTGAGCAGTGGGGGCCGGACCAATCCCATCAGCTTCGTGTTCGCCGGTACCCTACCCTCTCCTGGGTGCGCGCCTGGAACGTCTTTTTACTCAAAATAAACGGAAATTGATTCGGAAAATGTTCCTTCATAATCTCAACGTGCGTTCTTCGGCACGGACAATTTTCTACGATACGGGAGTTTTCCCGTGTTCTCAAGAAGGGATATTTGGTAGGGGCAAATGACCTTTTTGATGGCCATCTTTCCCGAAAACGAGTGTACTGCTCGTGCCCAGTCGGTCAGGTGGTCCGCGCGTTATCAGGCTGGCGGGCCGAATGGCCGGCCATCGATGTTTTCCCGGTGTGCTTATCAGTGAGGGGTGGATTATCAGCGACAGATAACACACAGCGCAAATAGGACGTATCAAAGGGTGCGATGCCGAAGGCAGGCTCAGCAGGTGAAGGGAAAGAGTGGACGAGAACGTGCGCCTTACGCCCCATTTCGACGCGAGAACTTTATAGACTTTAATATATGCACGCTTGTCTTGAAACATGTGCTTATCATGAAAAAAAACATTTGTGGACTGAAATGAGGATGTGATTAAAGCAGGAACGGGATCGTAGTTTCAGGATATGCACAAATATGGGACACATATGCGTCTGTTCATTCATAGCTCAGCCGGGTACAATGGTAAAGATCGAAACGTTGAGTAATATAGTATAATCTTTACCGATACATTTGATGTCAACTCAGCACCTCCTGGTATATTGAAGGTCGTATATTTTCTTTACAGGCAATGTCTAAAACCCAGGAGCATCTAAGAGCCATTCTTCGTTGTATTAAACAGGTAAAGATCGGGTCAGAATTATGTTGCAATGGTGCAAGAACTTGCGCATTAAGTATAAATGTAAGTTTTCTACGATAATTGCATCACTGTTGTCATAGATATATAATGTTACATGCGCAATATATTCATGAATAATGGAATAACATAATAAACCAGAGGCAAACATCACAAATACACTATTGCAATAGGCTATATTTTGTATCTCTTGCGTTGGCTTTGTCAGCCGGAACAAAAGTAAGAACCGTTATCCACCACTTTATTCGTCTGGAGGTACAGACTCACATATATGCATGCATATATATATATATATATATATATATATATATATATATATATATATATATATATATATATATATATATATATATATATATATATATATATATATACATATATATGTACATGTATATTATGGTGTTTCAAAAATTAATAGTTCGAAATAATAACGGGATCATCTATCGGTTGGTGACGTTGGATGAGGAAACTCCAAATATAAAATTTCGTTCAAATTGAAGAATATTTAGGGGTATCACAAGTCCATCAAAGTTTCTCCTATGTCACGGGCCGGCACCTCGTTCGAATCTCGATGTCTACACGCTTCACAAAAGTGTTTTTGCGCTGCAATTATGTGTGTTTTTTGGAACATCTGAGACTTCAGAGAGCAAAATATAGTGGAACAACAGGTTAGTCAAGATGGACCGCTTAATTTGACTAAATATACCCTCATTCGGGTATTCCAGGTCCCTGTCTGCGAGACGTCGACAAGAAATTCGAACTGCTGAGGAGTGTTTCCCGTTTTCTGATTTCTGGCTTCTTTTGTGCACTGAGCAACGTAGAAGCGCGTAACAAAGTGTGACAAGTAAATTAGATACGTACATTATGGGAGGGGAGTGTCACCATCTTTTGCTCTCCCCGTTGGTCCACGAGGAACACAATGTCATTCTCAATCGTGATCATTTTCAACGCATCGTAATGGGAGATGTTGAATAGCTTCGACAACTCTCCCTCGAGCAGGGCGGCGGACACAAGATCCCCATCCGACTTGCGCTTTTGGACCTCATGATGGTCTCGTACTTGGCGATCAAGGCAGCCAACTTGCAAGTTGCATGAATTATGTCATAAAGTGTAGCTCTCTCGATTATTTAGCCATCCGACGTCTCAAATGTTCCAAAAATACACTAATTTCTAGTGCAAACCAGTGTTGTGAAATGTCGACGCAGATATTCGAACGAGGTGCCAGTCTGTTACATATGAGAAACTTTGACGTACTTTCGGGACCCCTAAATGTTCTTTGATTCGAATGAAATTTTATATTTGGAGTTTCCTCGTCAAGTGACACCAAACGATAGATGATCTCGTGAAAAAATCGTATTTGAAAATTCCCCACATAAAATGAAACGCCTTAATATATATATATATATATATATAATATATATATATATATATATATATATATATATATATATATATATATATATATATATATATATATATATATATAATAACATGTAGTAATGTTTTTCGCCCAAGGCGTAGTTATAGGATAAACCTGATGGTCAATAGAGCTATATAGATCATGAGATCTCCATTATAACTTTTTTGTTCGAATTCCACGTTTCGTTACATTGCAACATCTCAACATCTTCAGGAGCAAAACAGTACAACAATGACGATACAAAAACACAGAGTTACACACCATTCACACAGTGACTGAAAACACACGGATGCAAGATGAAGCACGATCCGTTTTATTTATCAATCCCTCCCGCCTCTCAAACATTTTTTCAAGTGGAATGCGTTCCCAACCCACATGGTAAACTTTTACATTAAAACGTTTCTGGACTCTAATAAGAAACCGCGACATAACCAAGAAAAAGAACCGGCTGATTGAAAGGTTGAACATTGCCGGAGGCAGCAACAAGCCGCGAAGCACGTAGGTATTTTTTGGCGTTTGTCTTTAGAGCCATAGTATATGTTCGGAAGAGTCTATGAACATGAACTTAGGAAATCTGCATATTATTTGTAGTAGGTTGGCCGAGGCCACTGGTGCTTTTCCGTTTTCGCTGAAACTTGCTTTTAGGATCCATGATCCTCCCAGCGCCCGGACAACAAGCTCGAGGAAAGAAATCCAGGTATCCATAATTAATTTAGTATGTTTTCGCATTGCATTACTCCCACGTTTGATTTGAGAGCTTTAAAATGTTGTGCTGCAACAAATGTGTTTGTACAAATGTGTCAGAAAATTTCGATCAGTGATATGAGATGAATATCAAAATTTCGTTAAGTGATTTGCCTTAACGAAATTTGAATTAGCTTGTCGGTGGTCCCTCTTCACGGAGCCACCTTACTTTCCCCAATGGGCCCTAAATGACCTTGTAGTCGGCGAGCCATTAAACCCAAATAATCAATCCACCAAGCAATCAACCACCTTACTTCCCATATGACTTTCGGTACAGAATCTGCGTGCACTGCCCAAATTGGACCATACGGATTGCCCACGTCCAACCCTTTCACGGGTTCATTGTGGACTGCCATCGATGGCCAATCGCATTGTTGTTTGTTGTGTATATGTCTACCTACCTCCTTGTATACATGTATATATATATATATGTATATATATATATATATGTATATATATATATATATATATATATATATATATATATATATATATATATATATATATATATATATTTATACATATAACTATATATATATATATATATATATATATATATATATATATATATATATATATATATATATATATATATATATATATATATATATATATATACATATATATGTATCCATGTGTGTGTGTGTGTGAGTGAGTGTGTGCATGTGTAGACGGGTGACGTCATGGTCCCGCGCTTCGCCAAGGCGACGCGTGCATTCCGATTGGCTTGTTGCTTCGCGCCAAAAGATCCCCGGCCGGGGGAGTGTGAGAATAAAGCTGACGGTGACCGGACGTGCGGTCCGCCCGTGCGGGTTGGACTCGAAAGCTGTCAGACGTGTTTGCAATTCGGACCCAGCGACTACATTGGTGGCAGCGGTCGGATTGACAGCTTTCGGATCGTCTGACTCGCACGACGGAAGCCAGATAACTCGATTGAGTGTTGTGGCGGACTGAGAACTGAGGAGCGGAGGATTCGCGTCGTCGGAATCCTGTCGTAACGGAGTGTAGTGACTTATGACTTGGCTCGGTGTGACGCGTGAGTGCAGCCACTTACACAGAAGGATTGCGTGCAAGTGATGAGTTTGGGGGTCGCGAGCAAGATGGCGGCCCTGCCAGATACAGGTTCTGGTGAGTGCTGTGGCCGCCTAGCAACGACAGACTAGCGGGCGCCTCCAGTACTCGTCTGCACCAGCTGATTGAGATGACGTAACGACTCTGCGTAGCAACGTGGCATCTCGAGGACACGGCTAAGGCCCTACGCAGGACTGACTCGCAACTCCTGCGTGCGATTCTCAGCGTCGGAACCGTGAGTGCCTTGTCAAGGCGAGGCATATATGTCGGTTCAATGAGGCGCGTGGCGTGATTCAGTCGAGCCAGACGCGTTTGAATATTGGAAGTGTCGAGTGACGAGTATAAGCCGTGTTCACAAGTCTGTAGTTGAAGCCCATTGGAACTAGCAGAATGGAGCCAAGGTTTGCTATGGTTGGTATGCCAAGCTTCGACGGAGGTGGCTCGGTGCAGATATTTTTGGACGACTATGAGAGGTTCAGTAGGCTTCATGATTGGGACGAGAGCCGGAAGTTGGATATGTTGCCATTGTGTCTAACAGGAATCGCAAGGGATGCGTTCGATGCCCTTGGTGCCCGACAGAATGAGTCTTATAGTGAAGTTGAGCTCGGCCTGAAGGGGAGTTTCAGCAGTGGTAGCTCTGTGGACCACCATTTGGCCCTTATGGATCTCAGGTACGACCCATCCCAGTCGCTAGATGCGTTTGTGATACGGCTTAAGAAGATGGTGTCTCAAGCATTCCCAGGACAGGCATTGGAGGGTCTGCTATACAACCATTTCCTGTCGGCACTTCCAGGCGACCTGTACTCGCCTGTTGTCGCGTCGGGAGCGAGTACTTTTGAGGATGCAGTGGTAAAAGTACGTCACGTGTGCAGTGCCGCTCGGCACGTGATGCAGCCGGTGCGCCAGATGGCTGCAAGGGGGGCCCAGCCTGAGGCGTCAGCTGTTGCTCGGTTAGAGAAGAGGATAGCCGAATTAGAGCTCCAAGTCCAGACTGGACTCAGGTCCAGTGGACCTGTGCGTAGGCCGCGCGAGTGTTACGCCTGTGGCCAGCCTGGTCACATGAGGTATAACTGTGACAAGCGAGATGTTAGGTGCCCGAAATGCGGTTGTCAGGGGCATGTGCCAGAAGTGTGTGGGAGGTATTTGGGAAACTTCCGCGGGTCCACCCGAGGGGCCATGGGGGGACCCGGACCCAGTCAAAGGCCGTGAGGAATGGGCTGAGAGGATGTGATTCCGGAAGGGACAAAGGGACCTGGAGAGAAACCGAGAGGGAAGCGAACATAACCGACGGTGACCCAGGCGACCGATGGGTTTCACTGAACGAGGACATGACATTTGTGGCTAAGATTTCGGGAGTCGACTGGAAGTGTCTGCTGGACACAGGCAGCAACATTAGTATTCTCAACCAAGCAGCGTTCGACCTTTTGCCAAATTCCCCGCGGTTACGTAAGACTGCAGTGCGGGCCAAGACGGCGTCATGAGATGAGCTGCCACTGGCAGGCAAAGCCACTCTGTGCTTCCATGTTGACGGAATGCCAGTGAACATGAGTGTTTTCGTGTCGGACCACATAGATGTGCCGTGCCTACTGGGGCTCGACTTTCTGCGAGCTTGTCCATGCGTGATTGATATGAAGAGAAGGAGATTGATATTGACCCCGGCTGAGTCAGTTCGCTCGGTGTCGGCGGAGGCCGTGTCAGTTGGGCGTTTGGTGATGTCGAGTAGTGTCATAGTTGCACCGGGTGAGGAGACTGTTCTGAGGGCATGGGTGCCCAATTGCGACTACATTGGCTTAACTGTAGTGGAGCCGTCGTTGGACATTTGTGGTCTCGAGTTTGTTCCAGCAGTGGTCGATGTAGTAGGGAGTTCTGTCCCATTTGTCGTCCGTAATATTACGGCGGAGCCGATTAGCATTCCTAAGCGCTCAGAAATTGTCGAACTTGAGGTGGGGTTTGGCGAGCACAGCTTGCACTCCTGGGATAGTGATGGCGAGCCAGCTTCGAAATGCGCAGAACCACGTAGACATATTGACCTGAGTAAGCCCCCATTGTCAGACGCACAGAAGGAGGCGGTCAGACGAGTTATCGACAAGCATAAGTCGATGTTTGATGGTCATTTGGGCCACACCACGGTGACGACGCATACGATTGATACTGGTGACCATGCGCCCGTGAGTCAGGGGCCCGGCGTGTACCACCCCATTTGCGGGACGAAGTGAGGGCGCAAATCGAGACATTAGTAGAACAAGGAGTTCTCGAGGAGTCTGATGGAGGGGGTTGGGCTTCCCCCATATGTTTGGTAAGGAAGAAGTCTGGGCAATACAGGATGTGCGCTGACATGAGACAGTTGAATGCCGTGACGACGCCCTCGTCATATCCGATTCCGAGGATTGACGACACTATTGAGATCTTGGCAGGATCAAAGATGTGGTGTGTCCTAGATTTGAATAATGCGTATTTTCAGGTAAGCATTGATGAACGGGATAGAGATAAGACTACGATTGTGACTCCATTCGGTGCACATCGGTTTGTTCGTATGCCATCCGGGTGCAAGTCGGCCCCGTCTACGTGTGCGCGTCTGCTGGATATAGTTTTAGGTGATTTGCGTCCCCTGTCGTGCGTGAACTATTTTGATGACGTCATAGTGCATGGAGCAGACTTTGATGATGTCCTGACTAAGCTGGATGCTGTGTTGGAAAGGCTACAGCAGGCAGGTCTTACGTTGAATCCGGGAAAGTGCGAGTTGTTCCGAACGGAAGTAACATTCCTGGGTCATGTATTGACCCCCGAGGGTTTGTCTGCTGACCCTGAAAAGATCCGGCAGCTGGCTGAGTGGCCCACTCCACGCACCCAAAAAGAGTTGAGTAGTTTTCTAGGGCTAGCATCGTTCTTTCGGAAGTATGTGCGATCGTTCGCTGAGATGGCAGCGCCGCTGTTTTCGCTGACGGGGAAAGACGTAAAGTTTAGTTGGTCAGAGGAGGCGCTAGCATCGTTCGAAGCACTGAAGGTGGCGCTGTCGACTTCGCCTGTGATTTCGCTGCCCAGGTTCGGCGCGGACGCTGGTATGTTCATTCTGGACTGTGATTGTTCGGACTTGAGTGCTGGAGCCGTTCTCCTGCAGGAACAGGATGGCGAAGAGAAACCGCTGGCGTATGCGAGTCGGAAGTTGTCCAAGTCTCAACGTAATTACAGTACAACTCGTAAAGAGTTGCTAGCGTGCGTTCTGTTCGTGCAGCAGTTTAGGCACTATTTGTTGGGCCGTAAGTTTAGGATTCGTACCGACCACGCCAGCCTGCAATGGCTCATAAACTTCAAGCAGCCTTCCGGCATGCTCGCTCGTTGGTTTGAGATCTTGTCCGAGTTTGATTATGAGATAGTGTTTCTCCCGGGTGTGCAGAATCCGGTGGCGGACACGCTGAGTAGGCGTCCGGCAGACAGAGTGGATGCGGAGACACAGACCGGCGAAGTAGCTGAGTCAGTTCGCGAGGTGGATGCTTCCTCCTGGTCCCTGAGTTATCTGCGACAGGAACAGGATAAGGACCCTAGCATAAGTGAAATTGGGAAACATTTGTCGGCTGGAGTTAAGCCGCGACGAACCACGGTGTCAGGTTCCTCTAGGCCACTGTTTAAGCAGTGGAGACGACTGCAGTTGATTGATGGCATTTTGTATCGAATGTACAAGCCACGCGCTGGTGAGAGCGAGCGGTTGCAGCTGGTGGTTCCAAGGCAGCTGGTGCCGGGAGTACCAACCTCGCTTCATGCTGGTCCAACAGGAGGACATTTTGGGGCCGAGAAATTGTTGGCCCAGGCGAGGATTCGGTTCTGGTGGAGTCAGATGTCGGCTGAAACCGAGGAGTTTTGTCGCAAGTGCCAGAAGTGCACCTTACACAGTCAACCGATCCCGCAGCCACGTGCATCCCTTGGTGAGCTCTACTCAGATGAACCTTTTGATACGATTTCCATTGACTTTTTGACCGGTCTGCCGATTACCGGAAGCGGGAACAAGCATCTGTTGGTTGTGTGTGATCACTTCACCCGCTGGTGTGAGGTGTATCCTCTTCCGGATATGAAAGCGACGACAGTGGCGACGACCATTGTGAACGAGTTTGTCGCTCGGTTCGGCTGTCCACGGCGCTTGCACTCCGATTGCGCCGCGAATTTTGTAGGGTCAGTCATGACGGAAACCTGCGGTATCCTCGGCATTGAAAAATCACGGATCTCCGCGTACCACCCCGAAGGTAACTCAAAGGTGGAAAGGATAATGCGGACTATCATCACGACGTTGGCGAGATATATAGATGACAATCATTCGGAATGGGATGTTCATCTGCCGCTGTTGATGCTCGGGTATCGGTCCCAGGTGCATTCGTCGCTCGGCTATTCGCCCTACTTTCTCATGTTCGCTCGAGAGCCCGGGCTCCCAGCGGAAGCGAATCTGCACGCGCCTACGGTGGCGAAATCTCGGACGGTGTCCGAGTACGTGGACAACCTGTGTACCAGTCTGCGCAAAGCGAGAGAGTTTGGGATCGTTGCGTCGAATAGGCGACACGCGCGCAACAAGAGAGCCTACGAAAAGAAGCTGAGCGAGCATACCTTTCAGGCTGGTGATCAGGTCCTGTTGTATAAGAGTGTCGTGCTGAGAGGTCAGTATTATAAGTTTGTCCGCCCCTGGAAGCCGGCAACAGTCCTAAGCCGAGTGGGTGATGTAAATTATCGGATACGTCTGCACGGGAGCAGAAAGACGATTATAGTGCATCATAACAGACTGCAACCAACGACCACTCAGGTGACCAGGGATGCAGTGCCTGGATGTGCAGCTGGTGTAGCAGACACACCAGCAGGACGTGGCTTGAGTGTGGATGATGAGAGGCAGGGCGTCGGTGAGCCGCTCGCCCCGGCGTCCGGGGTTGGGTCACCCGCACCACCCGTTCGATGTGGCATATTCCGACCTGGCGTGCTGGAATCTGGAGGCGAAGGGAGTTCACATCCTTCCTCCGGAAGCACCGCTCTCGGAACTCGCGTCGTTGGGGAAAGTGGGGATCTCGGCGCGGATGCGTTAGCGGCTGGTGGTGACGACAGTAACAGCGGCGATCTGGGTCCCACCCAAGCAACTTCCGTTCAGAGGGAAGAAGGGGATGTGTGCCCCGCTGTCAGGAGAGAATCGGCGTTGACGGGCACTACGGTTAGCTTAGGAATAGAAAGCCCTGATGTTGTCCCATCCGTGGAGGGAGTGGGGTCAGAGACAGGTGACCCCGGGCCTGGACTTCCCCCGAGTGTACCGCCAACTGTGTTGCGACGATCGAGTCGGGTTAAGCGAGCTCCTGGTTGGGTGTTGTTAGAATAGTCGTTAGTTACAGTGTAAACGCGTGTATGATGTGAGGTTGCGCGATGTTAGAATAAGATGCTAGTGTACCAATTGTTATAACTAGCGTTGGGCGGAAATGAGGATCCCGCCGGGGATGCGTTAGTGGATGGGCGGTTTGTTTCGGGTCTACACCACATTGTGAAACTGTGTAATGTCTGTGCGGATTGTGGAACGCTTCAGTCGTTTGGGCGCCTATGGCGAGTGCTAGATGCCTTGTGCTGAAATCTAGTGCGTACCCTATTAAGACTTGCGACGGTCTTGCGCAGTCGTGACATCAGTCTTTGTGTTGCGGATAAACCCGTTGCCATGCTGCTGACGACCACTTGTGACGATAGTTCGAACAGCGTGGCGATACATCGTGTGCCATTTCGCCCCGGTGTCATGTCTAGGTCATGTGCGTTGAGTGCGTGTGCACTCCGTTTTTTCAAGGTTTATAGAGTGTAGACGGGTGACGTCATGGTCCCGCGCTTCGCCAAGGCGACGCGTGCATTCCGATTGGCTTGTTGCTTCGCGCCAAAAGACCCCGGCCAGGGCAGTGTGAGAATAAAGCTGACGGTGAACGAAACGTGCGGTCCGCCCGTGCGGGTTGGACTTGAAAGCTGTCAGACGTGTTTGCAATTCGGACCCAGCGACTACATATGTAATTGTATATCCACTACATAATGCGACATTGGCCAGCGGGTAATTGCTGAGCGGCGCGGCTCAGCATGGTAACGCACACAACCAATCAGAAGCCAGTAATATTTATTTCAAGCCGAGCATGCCGCAACCGTGAGGTCCCAGCTCGTCTAGACGTCGTCATGCCACGTGGCGAAGCACGTGTGAGATGCCGCTACAGGAACCCAACCGAAGGGAAAGATGGGCAATCATCAATACTCATCTTTCTGGTGGTGATTACGTCGAAGTTGCCAGACAGTGACATAAAACGAGGAACCACATGGCCCAATGTTGTTAAATACGTCCAGAAAAACGGAGTATGCACAAGAACAAGAGGTGGGCGAACAACCCAAAAAGTTGACTAAGAATATTGCGATTTATTCGTCCTATGCATCGAAGAACATCCGCAGCTAACACTGAAGCAGCTCAAGCAGCTGTGAAAAAAGTGGTGCCGCAGCCGACAGAGAAACTCGGAAAGAATCAAGCATGATCGCTATCAGTTTGCGAACCGGATGATGATGGATGGAATCGCCCGACACCGCGTTTATTTTGACGAAACTGGGTCTAACATTCACCTGATACGCTCTCGAGGACGAGCGGTAGCCGGCGAAAGAGCCATTGGCACGGTTTGTGGATCCCGTGGCAATAACGTCACTGTCATCACGGCCTTCAGCGACCGCCATCGGGACGGCATCATCCACAAACAAGTTGTCAAAGGTGATGTCGATAAGCACAGATTCGCTGACTTTTTGCAAAACATCAGCGCCATCGTTGGAGAAGACGAGGAGGCAACGTTTCTCTTGGACAACGCGCCGTCACACTGGGACGTGGAACATGACGTAGTGCTTCCTGACGCGCACCGGATCCGTCGGCTGCCGGCGCATTCACCATTTCTGGATCCAATTGAGAATATTTTCGGCGTGCTGAGGTCGTCGGCGAAACAGCATCTGGCTGTCAACCAGCACCGGATGGATGACAGGAGGGCGACAGCTCGTGACGGCGTCACCCTGACCAGCTGGCGATTCAACATTCTTAGAGAAGGCATCGCTGTCGGGGTGTCCGACGATGACGTACGGCGTCAATATCAGCACTCGAACTACCTCCTGTCAGCCTGCGCAGTCCGTGAGAACATTATCGACTAAGCGACTGTCACCCACGGACTAGGAGACTTTGATGTACACCCTGTGCTCTGGCGTGTAAGTGCACGGTATGTGCCCTTCATTGCGAAAACTTCGTTGTTTGTACCCTTCTTTGTAAGACGTTCATGCGAAATTAATGACATTTTCAAATACATGTTATTTGTATATCTCGATATTTCTACATATGCACAGGTTTAAAGTGCATACGGTTTCAACATAGCCAGCAGTGATATTTTGTTATACAACAGAGAACTTATCGTCCAAAAAGACCAAACTTTAACGTTTTATGTACACAATGCGATAGCGATCAGTGGGGTGCTTCATTAGCCATCACTTCCAGATAGAAAACGAGGGTGGGGGGGGGGTTAAAACCACCCTCTAGTCAGTATTGTTCTGTTCAGTATCGTAGTACTTGAAAAACGGGTTAACGCATCAGAATATGTAGAAATAAGTCGTTATCGTAAAAAGCCAACTAGCATTGGAAGTAATACGCAGATGCATCTATATTGACCAAACTTCTCACTTTTCAACCGTGATTTGTGCGTCGAATTTGGTTGCACACAGCCGAAATTGGTTGTTGCCGTGGCGAAACAAGCCTGCATGCCGAATACCATGCTCATTTTACTGAATTATAATGCACTATGCCGAAATTGATTGCACTATTTTTTTTAATGCACGCTGCCCGGCCGAATTTCTCGGTCTTGCGTCATATTCGGACGCAACGTGCTGAAAATCCGAAATTGGATGCGCTTAATATTGAAATCCGTGCAGTTTATTCAAACTTGAACGCAAAAAGGTGTACGTTCGCCTGATGAAGATGCATCAGAGCAATACATGTTGGAAGGTCGGCGACCCTCTTGGCCTCGCAGCCGACCGCACCACACTTGAGGGTTGCTTGATGCATGCGCTGGGCTGGTCGACTCTTGACTTTCGTTCGTTAGTTATAAATCCAAGAGCAGGATAGAAACGATATTTAGGTGCTGAATTTTATTCAGCACAAAACTGAATGTTACTGGATTCAACCTGGACTCACACAGAAAGAATACACGCAGTCAGTATAACGCAGAACCAGGTGGATATACGTATAGATCAGGTCAGCCCGACACCCTCCCAATATTTTCAGAAACCGACACCCACACGTCAGCTACATTCTGCCAGCGCGTCAATTAAGGGTGCGTTCTTTGTCCCCTACGTTCCGCGGATTCCGTTGACTGTGACGTATAATATTTCTTGGATTGCAGCCACGAAACGTTCTGTGAAATTTCGCGCCGGATTACTTATGTGAGCCATTTGTGTCGCTGTTCGCAAACGTTCCTACTAATTCGTATGATTAGCATTCATTTCATGCTGTTACATTAAAGCAATGTGGTTGAATCACTTGTTGGCAACACCAGTAATTATACAAAGCTCCGAACTATGATCTTATTGTTATTGGCCACTGATGCCTAATTTAATGCTCATGGTGTCAACAATAAAAAGGATAAAAATGCGAAACTATTCTGAGATGGCTCGTGTTCTAGGTAGATGAATGTCAGACATGTCCAGGGCAGGCTATGACAGGCATGTCAAGGGCAGGGATGAAATTTGCATTGGTCATTGCACAGTGAACATGCCGACAGCGGACCGACGTCGTTCCGCTATCTGGACGCCAGTGGCCCGCTGTCGGCTGAGGAGTGGAGTGTCCGCCAAGCCGATATGCAGCCGAAACCCAGCCAACGTGGGACCGCTGCCAGGCTGCTGTCAGGACGCTTGGGGCCGCTGTCGGCTGGGTAGTGGGATGTCTGACAACGGCCCGACGTCAGCCGGCCGCTATTGATATGCCGAATTCAACCCAACATATGTTGATATTCCAGATCAGTATGCCGATGTCGGGCCGAGAGCGGTCCGATGTCGGCATACCGTTTACGAGATGACGAGCTCGCCCCGACACGTGCGGACAGCGGGTCAACATCGGCATGTTTACTGGGTGGAGTTGCAAATAATCGGAAAAAGAAGTTTCTGAAGGTAGTGTCTAGCTTACTGCTGTTTCACCTTAACAGTTGAGAATTTGACTACACTGCAACGGAAAACCCTCGCCGGTGGGAACATGGGATTTATTAGTGACATCTTCGCACAATCTAGCCCAATCGTAATCCACTCTACAACTTTACTTGCGAATTTGCAATGTCTTCCTTGGCCCGCACATCACTTCCAATGTGCGTCACCATCTTGGAAGAAACCGCACAGAACGGGGCTGGACGGCTTTTTTCAGTCCGCGCGTTCCCCGGGGAATCCACGAAATCTGGCCGCGGAATTCGTGCGGAATGGACAAAGAACGACAGATGACGTCAGAGTCAACGGAATTCCTGGACGGAACGTGACAAAGAACGCGGCCTAAAGTGTTGGCACGTGCGACGCTTTTGTGAAGCATGCGCCTCATAAAAACAAAAGTGCAGCTATCGCAACCACCGGCCACGAACTCGCAAAATATTCTTCCAGTCCCGGATGGAATCTGCCGGGTGTATGATATATTATTTGTCGTCCGGACGACTCCGAACGACTAAATGAATGGAATCTTTCGGACGGGACTAGATTATTAAGGAATCATCGCCGGCTGCGTGGTTTCGAACGCAAACCAGCTCAAGAGTTCAACAAACAACTGGATAACTTGGTAGCATTTGGCAGCAATTTGCAGAAGCATTTGCTAGGTCAGTGTTTCATTTATGACGCAGAAGTCTCACGAAACATCATGTTCACACAAAATAGCCCAATCATTTCGTTGGAAGCTTTTACTTTGAATCGCCAATCACAGATCAGTGCTTCATAAGACTAGGCGTTGATTGGTGAAAGAGGAACAAAAGTAATATAGATTGTAAAAGAAAAACATAATGTGGTACGACTTCGGCATCGAGAAGCTTCACAGATGCCGCATTTATCGTGCTGTCGTCCGTGCTCTGTGGTGTTGAGTGTCGAGTTCGTGAATAGTATGGGTGAATTGTTACTTCGGCCTGGCATTTAGATATATTTTAGTAACAATTGATCATTCTGATAATCAATCCAACGTTCTGCTGGAACGTTTTTCTTCTCAAGCTAGCTGTGTACGAGACAACTGCATGATAATTTGCTCAAATAGACGTACCTAGGAAGCGCGGTTTGCTTCCCCTTACCATACTCATACCAACGGCGATTGCATACAGCTACGTAGGTATCTACAAGCGTAGAGAACCTCTGTTTCGTCGCAATGGTGAGTATGACTGCATTTGTAGTTTGCACCTACTTTCCAGAAGTGCATCTTTGTCTACAGGTGAGACATTGGTATTTTTGCATTGTAAGGTAGGCACCTAGTTTCTGAATTCTCAGAATGTCGTTTTCCATTGCAATGATTAGGAAGGTGGTTAATATGAGGTGACCACTCATTTCCTTTACAAATACATACTTTTCAGTTGGCAGGCAAAATAAAATAAAAAGTGGCTGGCAGTTTGGTAATGTAGGATAACAAATAATATTAAAGAAGGAAAAAGTGGAAGAAATCATATCTAATCTACCCTAATCTGTAAATTTGCAGATCAAGGTAACTTGATTTTTGGGAATTTTTATATGATGCTTTTGAACATGATTGAGATGATGCAACCACTCATTTTCTCCACAAATGATTACTTTTAAGTCAATGGTGGTTGATGCAATTGATGACATCGGTATGGTATGAAGGAAATGTGCTACAATATTAACTGCATTTTATGAGTTAATGCTGGAAACCTTTACATACCCTAATGGGATGGTCCAGGCTGTGGCTCATATGTATGTACCTCAATGGTATCTGACTGATCAGCACAGTGCTCAGACTGTGACCTATAAAGCTTTGATGCTTTGGGATGAAATTATGAATCTTGGGGCCATGGAATTCTTTCAAAAAGAAATACTGGCAGACCCTGGAACAATTTTGGAATGACACTGTGTTGCAGGACAAATTATAAACTTGCTTAGTTGTCCTCAAAAGAAAGCTTAATACTATTGTGAGGTATTGGTGTGAAACCTGTACACAGCAAAGCCCAAGGGCAAAGCTGTCCTTACACTGATATGCTTGGCTGCATATGGTTTGTCAGCTGACTTCAATCAAGAATTCAAAAGTTTTAAGACAAATTTACCAAAATATGTGGTACATTTTGATAAAAGGTGTTTTTTTGATTTTTTGGAATTGTTTTTGGAATATGATGCTTATGAATGTGACTAAGAAGATGCAACCAATCATTTTTGGTGCTGATGCTTTCTTTTCAATTTGAATGATGACATCACATCGGTACTGTGTGATGACGTCATAGGTATGGCACCGAGGCTTTGACTGGCTAATGCTACAAATGGTTCACATACCTTAATGAGATAGTTGAAGTAGCTTAACCTAACCCAACCACATGGTGCATTATATAAATTATAGCTATGATAAACAAAGAGGTAAGCAAGTTAGGTTAGGCTGGGTTAGGTTAGGTTAGGTTAGGTTAAGCTACTTCGACCATCTCATTAAGGTATGTGAACCATTTGTAGCATTATCTAGTCAACTTAACCTCATGGCACATTATATAAATTATAGTGATGATACACCAAGAGGTAAGCAGGTTAGGCTAAGCTAGGTTGGGTTAGGCTAGGTTAGTTTAGGTTAAGCTACTTTGACCATCTCATTAAGGTATGTGAACCATTTGTAGCATTAGCCATTCAAAGCCTCAGTGCCATACCTATGATGTCATTACACCATACCAATGTGATGTCATCATCCAAATTGAAAAGTAAGCATCAGCACCAAAAATTAGTGGTGACATCTTCTTAGTCATGTTCATAAACATTGTATTCTGAAAAGGTATTCCCAAAATTCCCAAAACACCTGTTATCAAAAATTTACCAAATATGTTCTATTAAAAAAATTCCAAAGAATCAAAAGTTATCTTGATCTGCAATAATACCCCTAATCTTCGAAGTTGTCAATTTATTAGTGAGTATTTGCACAAATGTGTTTTTCCACACAAATATAATAAGAAAAGCCTAACCTAGCATAATTGCCTTGAAGAAAAAAACCTTTGTTTTTCATTGAAAATTTATCCTACTTAAAATCAAAATCTAACCTAACCAAATGTAGCTGGACATAACCCCTTTGTTTGCTTCATGGGATAAAATGTGTGCAAAATTTGTGGTGTAAATACCTTGAAGTGCAATAATACCTGCAATTAGATGTAGTGAATTGGATGGCATTGAAGTGAGAGACTTATAATTTATATATTTATATTATAAATATATAGAAAAGCCCCAGGTAAATTTTTGGTCACACTTTTTCTGATGCTTTTTGTCATTTCGATGAGTGTGATATTGAGCTCTTTGGGAAATTGTGAAAATACAACTTATCAAGTTATGAGCAGTCCAAGTTCAAGTACTTTTGCCTCAATAAGTAGTCAGTTCACCAAGAAAAGACCATCAAATTCATTCTCATAGCATTCCACAACACCAGAAAAAAGGAAATTTGCAGTTTGAAGTAATTTCTGATTTCTTGAAATTTCTTTTTAAACCAATGTTTATGCAAGTTTATTACCATCCATAAACTATAGGATTGAGTGAACAAGGCTTGGGTAGATGGCTTCTTTGAAACTCAGATTGGGATTTTGGGTTGGGGTTATTGGTTTGGGTGTTTCACATTTTTCATCTCATAGTATGTTACCTTTATACAGTGATAGGGATATTCATGAAATAGGGTGCAATATACCACTTTCTGAAAACTCATGAGACATAGAATGATCAGACTTCATAAGAGACACAAGGGCCATTCCAGGTTAAGTCTGTAAAAGGAAAATACCATAACATTGGCAAGAAGATGCTCATCACCCCAACCAACACCACATCCATAATTCCAAAGAATCTATCCACCAACATCCCACACACTTATCAATGTCTATCTGCCTTACATATCCAGCCATACTCACTCAATCCCATGTAGCATATGTGGCTTGAGTGCCTTACCAATAATTTTCAGGCTCCAGCCATGCCTGCTTAAAGGGGGCTGTACAGGGCATACCTACTGAGCATATATCTCTCCCCATCCACCAGTACTTAGAACTCAAAACAAGATTTTCCGAGGCATACATATGCACATACATATACATACATATGCATATAACAAGACTTCCATTGACCACAATCCGTTGACTGAGTACCTGTTGTCACTGAGCTGTCCTACACCGTGATTTCTCTAACCTTAATTGATGACCCCTTTGTGATTGTCTAAATAAAAGGGCGTCATTTAGATTGACCTGATCTAGCCCTTTAGTAAATGTATGCATTTCAATCATATCACCCCTTAATCTCATATACTTGAGTGAGTGCATATCTATATCTAATGCCATAAGTATTTCCCCTTATTCTGTTACCTAGTCCATTGATGAGTCTAGTGGCTTTGAGCTGCATTCTTTCTAGCATATCTGTATATTTTTATATGTAGGGGCTCCATGCCTGTAGAGAATATTCCAAGTGTGGTCACACATAGGCCAAGTACAGCATTTTCATCACTTCCTTGCTCTCATACCTCACACTCCTATTAATGATTCCCAGCATTCTTATTGCCCTGTTTCTAGCTGAGATACATTTTTTTTGCTTTAAGATCATTTGAAACTAGCACATCTAAATATATTTCCTCTTCAATAACATCCAGTTTCCTATCTCCCACTGCATATTTGAAATTCTCACCTCCAGACCCCAGATGCATAACCTTACATTTTGCATGGATGAAAGACTTCCATTGATCAGCCAACATATTTAGGTCCAGTTGAATATTACTAGATTGATCACTACTGTTAGCCACTCCTACAAAATTTATATCAACGAATTTGAAAACCCTATTCCTCAGCCCTACCTCAATGTTATTCACAAAGAAGATAACGAGAAGGGCACTAGAACAGAGTTATGTGGCACTCCACTCAGAATGTCCTTCCATTCAGATTTACATCCATCTAATGCTACCCTTCGTTTCCATCCCCTTAACCATGCTTCAATCCAACCTAGAGTCAAGTCAAGTCAAACCTAGTAATCAATCCCATGCTGCTCTAGTTGCTGAATTTGATTCTCATGTGGAACTATTGTGCCAATAATGTAAGCTAACCTAACCTAAGATAACATGACCTAACCAAACCTTTAACCTGGCCATTTTGTGCTTGAGACTATGTTTATGTACTCACTCAAGTATTGGAGATTAAGGGGTGATATGATTGAAATGTATCAAATTGTTAAAGGCTAGATCAAGTCAGTCTGAATAATGCCCTGGTATTTAGAGTATCACATAAGGGTAATCAATTCAGGCTAGACAAATCATGGTGTTTGGCAGTTAAGCATCAACAGGTCTTAAGTCAAAGGGTGATTTATCAATAGAATAGGCTGCCTGCTGATGTGGGGAGTTCCTCATTGAATGTATTGAAAAATAGGGTGGATTTTTTTTTAGGCTAGATAAACTTATTTTTTTAGTTCTAGTTGGTGGTTGATTGGGTGAGATTTGTGCTAAGTGTGTGTGCACTTTGCAGGCCCCTTTGAGCAGGCCAGGGTGGAGTTTGGAGATTATTGGTGGCTCGCTTGATGCATGCATGTTACATGTGATATAATGCATAGGGCTGGATAGGTGGGGTAGATAAGTACTGATGATTGCATGTGATGTTGGATGGTTTCTTTGAAATTTGGGATGTGGTATTGGTTGGGTTGATGCGTGTCTTTTTGTCCAGGCTTGTGGTATCTTCCATTTACAGACTTAACCTTGCTGGATGGGCCCTTGTGGCTCTTATTAAGTCTGAACATTTTATGACTTGATGAGTCTAGCCTAACATCCTTTCTTCATTTTTGTTAATTCTTGTTTAGTTTTCTTTCTCATCAATTCCTTTAACATATAAAAAAGTACATACATATATATACAAGCCTTTAGGCCAATTGTTGGTCACAAACATGTTGCATTTTAGCATTTCATGGCATATCTAACTTTAACCATAATATGTTTTCAATGGGGCATCATAATTGATAGAAATATTGTTAAAGATCATTGCAATAACATGGACAGACAACATGCAAGAACATTATATATGCTTGTTTGTCACACTTCAGCAATTCTGCAACCCATACCAACCACTCAATATGCTTTACTCAACAATTTCAAATAGTTTATTGTCAATGTTTTTCCAGCTTATGGAACAACACAAATTGAGAGCCCTCACAACTTTTCCGAAAATGTAGCGAGTTCCATGTGGCGATGCAACATACAGCAAAGAGTTGTGTAGCATATTAAACTAAGAGACAAGAGCATTGTGATGATGACCTCTGGCACTGTAATGTGGTTTTGGGCCATCCTAGGTGTAAGCTTATATTGACCCTGAGCCATCTTCTGATCAGGAAATCCCAGTTTTCAAAACAGAATTTCAACTGAGCATTTAACCTACCCACATATAACCTACCCACACAGTCGGACACAGCTATCTGGTGCCTTCATTCCCTGATGTACCTCTTATTGATAGCATTTCAAGGGGTGCATTTGAGTGTTCCTGGATGGTTTCCTGCTCTGTTCAAAGGGTCGCCTTCGGCTGAAAAACATCAATGGGGGTGCACTTCGGCATCCCTGAAGCCTCTTTCTAGTCGGATGCGCGTCATGTTTCCATGAGGGGTGGCAAATGTTCCTTGTGCCCCCTGCCCTCTGCCTGCTATGCCTACATTTGTATATCAATGTCAAATTGCAATAACCAAGTTATACATTTTCCTAGGAACTGTTTGGTCCGGTGGGATTTTTCTCTTTCAACCAGCTTCAATCACATGCAGCTATTGTTCTGCATTGCATATGCACTCCTCACCTTGTTAAGCTGAACACTGCAATAATATCCTTAATATATAGGGTGTTCCCATTGTTCTCTTGCTTGATCATTGCCACTTGGCTTTTTCAGCCGATGCTGTTTCCATTGTTTGCTAAGCACTTCTTTTCTTTTATACTCTTGTAAATATAGGGTGTGATTTTAAGCAGCTCCGGGCACTTCGTGATTTTGCATTGCCATCGTCGACTGGCTTTGCCAACAATTTCCGAGTTCATTTAATGCCTCACCGTCGCCGTGTATGACTAACAAATTTGTGAACCGCAACATTTCGTATTTCAACACCTTCTGCCTTCTGCAACAGTCAAGTCAGTTGTTGTAATATTAACTCTATGACACCCTGCCTTCTCTCTCTCTCCTATTGTTTCTTAAGTGTATATTGATTCATTGTAAGAGCTAAGTGCTTTGTACTGTGATGTAATTCATAAGTGCTGTGTACTGCCATGCACGTGCTGTGATGAAGTGCTCAAGATTCACGGGAAGGTGCAAACCGGTATTATGATATGCTCGAAGAGAATATCCTCGCAATATCAGACTACCTATAAAAACGCGCTCTCCACGTCGAAGGTTACAAAGTACAACTGGGCCCGTGTCCCCAGCTGCTGCGGATCCAGTCGCCGGACGGCACCAGGCGGGTGGAGATCCGCTCGGGGACGCCCACCAGCAAGCTGTTCGAGAAGGTGGGTGGCCGGTGTCCTGCAGCCGCCAGGACAGTGTCGCGAAACGCGCTTCTCGTAAAGTGGGAGGATGTCAGGTGGAGACATGGAAGCGTGGTGTGATATTGAAACATGGCATGACTTTGGAATGATTGAGAGTAAAGTAAGGTGAAACGTTTTGGCCCACATTGACAAGGAATGCTGCGCTTTTAATGAAAATTAGATATATTAGATCTCAAACTTTTCGATCATGGATCATTTTCAAGACTCTTGAAAATGATCCATGATCGAAAAGTTTGAGATCTAATATATATAATTTTTATTAAAAGCACAGCATTCCTTGTCAATGTGGGCCAAAACGTTTCACCTTATTTTACTTTAATCATGGCAGGCAAGGGGACGAGTGGTCTAGGGGTAAGATGCTCGTCTTGTTACAATCGAAAGATTGTGGGTTCGAGTCTCACCTGTCGCTACTCTTCGCCCGCGACTAATCGGCGTGAGAGATTGGCGACGCTATATGACTCAACAGTCGACGTGTCGTAAAACCAATAACCAACCAATCATGGCAGGCAAGGAAATCGTCCATTTCTTCTCACAATTAAATGACTGGAACATGGTATGACATGGAAATATGCTATGACGTCAACACATGGTGTACCGTCGAAAGGTGGTATGACGTCAAAACATGGTGTGCCATCGAAACATGGTATGACGTGAAAGCATGGTGTGACGTCGAAACATGTTGGGACGTCGAAACCTCTTGTATCATGTAGCCTCAACAATTTTCGAGTTCATTTAATGCCCACCACCTCTGTGTATGACTAGCAACTTTGTGAACCAGAGCATTTCCTATTTCAGCACTCCTGTTCTTCTGCAGCCTCTCCTGCATGTCTCCTGTTGTTTCTTAAGTGCTGTTCTTCTATCCATAGGTGTTGTCCGGTTTCACCCACTGTCTAGAATAGTCGGAAACAACTTACCGTACGTCCATGTCGTCTGATTAACGCTCATCGTCGTCCGCTGCAGATAAAGGATACGTTCGACTTCAGCAGCTTGGATTTCGCCCTCTACAAGTCACGCGGCCAGAAGGATGAGATATACTCCAGCAAGTCCAAAAAGGCGAGCATCTTTTGTTTTCGTCACGTGGGTGGAACGTTTCGGTACAAAACAGTGTTCGTTTTGTCATATTGAAGTCCATTATAGTATTTCTTCTGGTCTGCCTACCGTGTAGCTGGTGTAAGACTGCTGTGCAATTGTCAGGATGCTGTTTAAAATCAAACAAAATGTAATGCCTTTTCTGTGCCAATACTGGGATTTGAACCGGTGTCCTTGCGGGTCGTTGCTCAGGTGGAGGGGTACGGTCTGCACCACGGCGATATGCTGTACCTGGTGCCGCTCAGCACGGACCTTGCACAAGCCACCGACACCATGGACGCCCAGAGCGAGCCGGACAGCAAGGCGTCGTCCACGTCCGGTGAGAAACTGTGAGAATAGCGAGCCAGGCGGTAAAGGGTTATCGACATCTGGTGAGAAACTGTGAGAATAGCGAGCCAGGCGGAGAAGCGTCTCCAACATCCGGAGAGAAACTGAGAGAACAGCAAGCTGGACGGTAAGGTGTCATCTTTATCCGATGAGGAGCTGTGCGAACCAGGCAGTAAGTTGCTGTCTTTACCTGGTGACGAACCGTGTAGCAGGCCGTTGTCTGCATTCGATGAGTATTGCCAGAACATGTCGACAGCGAGCCGGACAGCAAGCTATAAGCTACATTCGGTGAGGAACAGTCGCATGCATCAGTACACGGTTAGAGCAAGGCAGTCGCATGCTAATGTGCCTCCTCCTTAGTGATACCACCTCGATTAAGGTTCATCGTATGTGTCGGTCTTATAGGTGTATGCCAGGTCATGTGTTATTCAGTGGGTGCTGGGGGGGGGGAGCTCAGCCGCACCAGTTATGTTTCGTTTGTGGCACGATTGGCAGAGAGAGGGAGTGAGAGAAAGATACAGATGGAGATGGTGATAGAGAAGGGGCTGGGTCAGGTTGGGAGTGAGCACGCTAGCCGCTTTTGTCGTTATTATTGTACCACCATATGATAATCTTTCACATCAGTGGAGCTCCATTGACATGGAGCTATCTCACAATGTCGTAACAAATGTGAAACCTGGTGTGTGCATCAGCTGATATGCATGCGGTCGGCAGTAACGTACACACCTCTAAATTACATGAGTACAATCGGCATCCAAGAAGCCCTAGTTGTTTACGTGTTCGTCGGGCGAATTTACAGTGATAATAAGTACTCAGCATGAGAGTCAGCCAGCCATTGGTGCAAGGAGCAATGGATTACTTCAGCAGTGTGGTGGAATTGAATTACCTTGGTCATGTCCCTGTCCTGTGAACTGGCATCTACCAACAACACTTGTCTGTTGTGCTTCGGTGGGTTGGGGACCCCTGTCATGTACCCGTCTGTAGCTGTCTTGCGCTGTGGCGACTCCATTCGATGTGTGTGAACTCATTGTCGAATTCCTCTCGTGTTGATGTCTGATTGGCTGATCGTCAGGCGTCGTGTTTGTGGCTGATTGGCTGATCGCCAGGTGTCGTCGTGTTGATGGCTGATTGGCTGATGGCTGCCGTGCTCTGGTCTCTGATTGGCCGCCGCTGTTGCAGCGTCGCTGGCTCCCAGCCGGTCGCAGGCGTCGCTGTTCGCCAAGAGCGACGTGGAGGAGGACCTGGTGGACCAGGTGCTCTGGCGCCAGGACGGCAAGATACCGCGCTCCAGGGACGAGCGCCTGTGAGTCCGGCTGTTGCTGCTCGCGCGTTTGCGTCCGTTTGGAAGCACATCGCCATTTGATGGGACTTGGAAGAATGCTTGTCTGAAACTGACGGAATCAGCTGATCGCCGAGCTAACTTGGTGTTGAAACCAAATGACTAAGCCTCATAATTGATGGATGATTGATCATAGTGGTGCATAATTTGGCACTACGAGGATGGAGTTACGGAGAAGATATGCTTCCTCGTGCTCGTGCATTGAATACATTGTGATCGTGGTAAGCACAATGATATCGAAACAAAAATTTCAAGCCAAACCATACACGATTTTTTATTGGTGCATTTTATCCATTCTTGACTGGTTGAATGCCATCATAAGTGAGTTATTTCCATCTCTGATAGCCTAATCAATGCCTAATTTTGCTAGGTAGACGCGCTGTCAGTAGCACGTTTGTACACAATCTGCCCATATGGTAATGACGCGCGCACATGCTCCGCGGTCCATCTGTGTGCGGCTGACACACTTGTGTTTGTCTCGGTCGCCACCAGGTGTCGACACGGTGTCAACGGCCGCTGCATCCACTGCAGCCCGCTGGAGCCGTACGACGCCACCTATCTGAAGGAGAACAACATCAAGCACATGAGCTTCCACGCCTACTTGCGGAAGCTGACCGGCGGGGTCGACAAGTGAGCTGGCTGTTGATGTTTGGCGCTGTGTGTGTTGGGTTTGTGACGTCCGCATGGCCGTCCGTGGTCGCGGTAGCTCAGTCGGTAGGGCGTTGAACTCTTGAGTAAAGGCAGTGTGTTCGAATCCCACATCCGGCGGGATTTCCGAGTCCACCGGCGATCAATCGGCGTGGGAGTTTGGCGACGCTATGTGGCAGAACAGTCGAATGCATGTTAAAATAATCAAAGGTGTTCCTTTTGCATCGTGCATCCCATTTGTTGTTTGATGAACAGCTCGTGTGGTGTTTTTTTTAGCGACGCTCTCGATTGGTTGGTTGTATTTATCCAGTTGATTGGCGGTATAGCGTCGGTGATTTTTTTTCACGCTCACTGTCCACCGGAATGCCGGAATTCAGAGCGGTCCGGCAGAGACGAATTCACACCGTTTGTTTGCGACATAGGCACGCGTTTCACGCTATTTCTGCTCGTTCCTTTCTTTCCCCAGTCATGTGAAGCAAGTTGCTTCGGTCGATACCTGTTCCCAAGCATGTTTTGCCGTTATTTGTATTTAATCTAAGTATGACTTTTAGCCATTGAGTTCTCCCGTCCTGTTTCGTATCTGTGTCTCTTTTTTGCAGTGGCTGGTCATGAAAACCGGGTTTTGTGAGCACGACGTGTTGGGAAATTATACATTCTGGACTAGTTTGGAATAATTCTGGAAACATGGAATAATATATTAATTGCTCCATCTGAGAGGGTTCGGATGTCGATCTGTCTACTCACCTCTGCAGCACTTTTTATAGGACTCTGAAATGCTGAGGTGAACGTTATGGGCACTAAGCAATCAGATCTTTTGGTAGAACCGTCCTTAATCTCGAATAACGTCACAACGTTATAAGTAACTCACTGTGATGTTGAGGTTTTGGTGTGTTCGCGATCTGATGTCTCGAAATACCTCTTCAAGGGGTTTAGTGTTTCCGAGCGCTGCAAATGATTGTCTTGTTGTGTACACCATAGTGTCAGTGCAGTAGTGCACAGCTTGTAGTGTCGGCACTAGGACCTGTGTCGTCCCGCACCACAGGTGGATTTTGGTGGCTGGTCTTATGGGCTGAAACGACCAGATAGACCCGGTATTTTGCAGACTATTCCCGGGCTTGTGTTTTGTTGAGTTATCACGGCGAGGTTATGTGCCCGTGGATCCGTTGATGCCCCTGCGAGCAGGGTTGGATTTGTGCTTTGCCATCCTGAATGTGGGAGGAAATTTGTTGGGTAATAGAATATGGAGGGGATATTTTTCCCTCAAGCCTGTGACAGAATCCCGGTTTGCACATTCCACTGAGTCTTGAATGATGATCACAGAGAAGTTCAGTGTCAAACAGTGCCACTCGATATCCTGATGAGAAAATGAGAGGATAATTTTTTTTTTGGAGAGTATATTGTTCTGGAAGCGCTAAAACCCAGGAGGAGCCTGTTTTTTTCGACCCTGCTTGCGAGTGACCTGTGCGTCGTTTGCAGAGGCAAGTTTGCTGCTCTGGAGGACCTCAGCTGCAAGATAAAGCCCGGCTGCTCCGACCATCCGCCATGGCCCAAGGGAATCTGCTCAAAGTGTCAGCCCAACGCAGTCACACTCAACAGACAGGTGAACATCGACACGGGTGTGCTTTTTCGTCGCGGTAGCTTGAGTAGTTTTGGCTCTGTTGAAGGTGTTTACCCTGTTACATGTAATGTGAATAGTTGTAGTCATTGGAAGAAGTTGGATAAAGGCACGGACGATGTTTTATAAACTTATTATTTTTATAATACTTATTATATATTATATAATACTTATAATATATATAATATATATATAATATATATAATATATAATATAATATATATAATACTTATTATATATTATAAACTTATTAAGGGTGCTATGCCATTTTCATTTGGAACATGATTGAAGCACTCGCAAGTATCATAGGCAGAATTTAGCTGCATGTAGTCGATTCTTTCATCGGGAAAACACTGGGAATATGCTAACCCTTAAGAACACGTCAGTTGACCTTTACCCTTAAAAACGTATGTTAACCCTTATGAGCGCCCTTAATAGCACGTAAAATGATACCCATGCAAAGGGTGGGATAGCAATGGAAGCGATGGGAGTCAGGAGCATATTCCCTGGTTGCTGGAGACCTGGTAAGCTGGTCCATTGACACATTGATGCATATATATATATATATATATATATATATATATATATATATATATATATATATATATATATATATATTGACGTGGAGTGAAGCCAAACTCTGCTCCCGACTCACCCTCAAATAGTGTAAAGTGGTCTGTGAATTCCATTATCTGCCCACAAAATGTCAGATGCAGATGGCCCACAATTTAATGCTCCAAGTTTGTCCATGTATCCCAGCCTTACAGATGTTCATGATCAGATGTCAGAACAGATGCCAGAACATGTTTGTCACTGCCTTGGAATGAAATGTACATCACAAACTTTCTCCGCCGGCAGGTGTATCGACACGTGGACAACGTGATGTTTGAGAACCCCACTCTGGTGGAGCGGTTTCTCAACTACTGGCGCGTGACGGGCCACCAGCGTGTCGGAATTCTGATCGGCAAGTTTGAGGTTCACAAGGACGTGCCGCTGGGCATCAAAGCCACCGTTGCTGCCATCTATGAGCCGCCACAGGTAGTTGAGTTTGATAGGGCTGTCGCTATGTGGAAGCCTGAAGTGGTGATGTGTGGGGCATTGTAGGGAAGTTGATGGGATGTGAACGCTCCATCTAGTGTGGATGTCTACTCCTCCCCTCTCCATGTGTTTCGCTCTTGAATGAGCATTCCCTCGGCCTCCCATCTCCATGATGTTCTGCTCTCATGTGAGGTCAACATCTGCTGATGTCGCTCGAATATTGTTGGCAGATCCTTCCGTCCACTTTTCATCAGTTTGGGTCCCACACAGGGTTGCGTTTATGCTTTGCAATGCTGGATGTGGGGAGCAAAATTTTGACGGTAACCAAATGTGGAGAGGATATTTTTATTCAAACGTGCAAGATCAGAATCTCGGTTCACACTTTCCAGTGATTAGTAAGCACTTTATCACAGAACAGTTCGTTGTCAAACAGCAGGATTTAGTCTCCAAATGAGAAAAAGAAGAGTATAATTTTCCGGAGAGGATGATGTTCGTGATCAGAAAAATTCAGAAACGGCCCATTTTTCCAGCCCTGATCCCTCGCCAGCAACGAGTGACGTCGGTTTCGGGGTGCACCGTGAGCCGTCGTTTCTTGTCACGGTACGATTATGTATGTACGACAATGGAAGGGATGCGTGAGGACACTCTGGAACAGCACTGGATACGTGAGGACACCCCTCCCCTGACCACATAAATTTGACAGAGACTTCTTGAATATGCTTGGGAGCCCTTTTGTGGCCAGTGTGTTGCTGATCTGTGCGATCTGTGCTGATCTGTGCTGATCTGTGCGATGAAGAGACATTGTGTGAATCCTGAGTGGCATTGTATGACATGCATGCCTGGTGACCATAGGGGAGCAGCTGGGACCACGTGAAGCTACTGGAGGAGCCACACTGTGACCTTATGTGGCCTGTGTGTCCGGTGGCCACAGGAAAGCACCAAGGACCACGTGAAGCTGCTGGAGGAGCCACACGCCGCCGTTGTGGACGAGATCAGCCAGGCGCTGGGCCTGCAGAGGGTCGGCTGGATCTTCACCGACCTGATCGCCGAGGACGTGGCCAAGGGCACGGTCAGTGCTGTCAGATACGTCGATACATCGAACAGACAAAGGCCGACACGGGCCGTGCCCGATTACAACAATCATTTACTGTCTACAAACTGGCTCTTGCAATCAGCTATTTTGAAGAGTATGTGCGTTTGTTTTATCAAACGTGAAAATATGCTTGCTCGTCCAAGCAAGGCGAAAAGGAAATGACAGCAATAAATTGGAAATTAACTGAACAAAAGATTATGAAATCCCAACTAAATAATCATGTTGAGGGGCAAGGCATGCTGTTCTTTTGTGCATTTTCTTTTCCTTGGCATTGGCTGTGAGGATCGTAGTTTGCTTTCCAGTTTTCCTTCCCTTTGACAGACAGTCATTATATGCTGTTGAACCATATACAATAGGGAATTGCAAGCCTGTCAATAGTCATGAACATGGGAGTTAACTTCTTTTACTCGTATTTGTTGGCGGAAAATGGAAGACCATCACACAAGTACCAGGCAATATTTTTCTGGGCGCAATATAACTTTGACAGTCGAAGCGTCCTAAAGCCCAAACAACTATCTAAGGGACAAATTTGTACACAGTACTTTGCTAACTGCCTCTAAGGTTACCCGATGAACAAATCTCTGTTTTCGGACTTACTTTTGTTTGCCGATTTTGGGGTGCTCTAAAGTGTACACCTTACTGCATGTTTGTAAATGTAAAAGTGGTTCGGACACGCTCTTTAAGAGCGCGCGGAAATTTGGCGCGCTCCGGCACTGAAGCCACTGGTGACATTTCCTTGTGGTGAGTTGAAGGGTTGAAGGGTGTAAGTCAGTGCATGGCAGAACCAAAGAGCAGCGTATGGCAGCATATGGCAGCAGCACTCAGAGAGGATGTGCAGGTCTGTCGCAATGCCCCGGTGCTGCGGGAAACCGTGGGCTACCATCGCCACGAGGGTGCAGACGGTACTCTGCACTCGTTTGCGCTGTTACGTACCGGTGACTACGTGAACACCACGTTTGCATTTTCTGCACTCAGGGTTGGACAATTTGGCTTTTCTGTGATTTTTCTCATCCGCAACCCCCGGGAAGTTATCCTCTGATTTTTCGCATTTGGGGCTTGCATAGCCATGCTTGATGATGAATTGCTGTGTGATACAGTGCTCAAGATCCACTGGAACGTGCAAGCTGAGATTCTGATGGCACATAGGAAATACAAGTATCTTCTATGTATTCAATTGTTGAGGTAAAAAATCCCCCCTGCATCCAGGATTACAAAGCCTAAATCTAACCCTGCCTGCACTCCTTGTTCGCATTACAGTAGAATAGTTGTTGTTTTTTCGCCCACGGGCCTGCGGCGACACACCGGGGGCGGCGCCATTAGCGGTGATCATGCATAAAGTGCATCGTGAAACACCCAATAAACAAACAATAAACAGACGGGCATACAGTGTCGCATCCGGCAAGGTCGCCTAGGAGTGTTTGATTCATGATTGGTGTTTGTTTGAGCCGTGTCCTAACCGTTGGCAGGTGAAGCACCTGCGCGGCATGGACACGTGGTTCCTGTCGTCCCAGGAGTGTTTAACTCCTGATTGGTGTTTGTTCGAGCCGTGTCCTAACCGTTGGCAGGTGAAGCACCTGCGCGGCATGGACACGTGGTTCCTGTCGTCCCAGGAGTGTTTAACTCCTGATTGGTGTTTGTTCGAGCCGTGTCCTAACCGTTGGCAGGTGAAGCACCTGCGCGGCATGGACACGTGGTTCCTGTCGTCCCAGGAGTGTTTAACTCCTGATTGGTGTTTGTTCGAGCCGTGTCCTAACCGTTGGCAGGTGAAGCACCTGCGCGATATGGACACGTGGTTCCTGTCGTCCCAGGAGTGCCTGATGGCGGGCCACCTCCAGTCGCAGCACCAGAACCCCTGTCGACTGGCGCCCAGCGGCTACTTCGGCTCCAAGTTCGTCACCGTCGTCGTGTCAGGTCGGTGACGTCATCTGTGTAGTGATGTTATATATGTATATATATATATATAATGACGTCATATATGTAGAGACGTCATCCATGTAGTGATGCCGTCCGTTTGGTGACGTCATCCATTTAGTGACGCCATCCGTGTAGTCCGTGTAAGTTTGCTCCCAAGTTGTATTTTGTTCGATTAATTTCTGCTACAATTGTACACTGTGGCATCAGACGTTGAGTGTGCAGTTGAACCTCCAGCCGTGGGCTGACGAGGCCGTCGCGCCCGCTGCATGCCCACTGCAGTCGATGCGCCCCTCAACTGTGACTGTCACGCTGGCAGGCGACCGCGAGAACCAGGTGCACATGGAGGGCTACCAGCTGAGCACGCAGGGCACGGCGCTGGTCAGGGACGGCTGCTACGTGCCCACCAAGGACGCGCCCGAGCTGGCCTGGATCCGGGAGTCGTCCAACCAGCAGTACGTGCCCGACGTCTTCTACAAGGTGGGCGGCGATGGGAGCGGTGTGTTAGGTGGCGTGTGAGGCGGTGGTGCGATGTATAATTAGGTGAGGTGGTGTGGTGAGGTGAGGTGTTGTGGTATGTGGGGTGATGTGCGGTGTGATGAGTTGAGGTGATGTACTAATGCGATGTATGATGAAGTGAGGTGATATGATGCAATGTGTGGTTGAGGTGCGTGCTGTGATGTGATGAGATGAAGGGGGTGTACTGTGAGGAGGTGATGTGCTATGATATGATGTGTGATGTACGACGTGGTGTGATCAGATGGTATGATGTACTGGTGTAATGTGTGATGAGGTGAGGTGAGGTGATGTGATGGGTGATGAGGTGATGTGATGTGTGATGAGGTGGAGTGATGCGGTGATCATCGTCTTGTCTTGATGGTATATAAAGCGCATTATTCGACCGCAGGAGATATCGAGTGCACAAAATATGAACGCTATTACGGCATCAAAAGGGCAGCACTAACAGAAAGGCTTTGTTCTTTACTTCGCATTTCCCGGCATCCTCCTCTTGCGCATGCGACAAACTGAGCTTGTTGGCTGAACTCCCGACTACACCGCCTTCTCGATAAATTTCCTGTTCCCACAGTCAAGGAAGCCGGGCCCTCCCTCCTATGTGTAGAGTGATGTGATGTGTGATCCTGCGTGTGATGTGTTATGTCCCATTTTGTATGTGAGGTGTAAAGTGGAGTGTGATGTATTATGTCCCATTGTGTGTGTGAAGTGTAAAGTAATGCATGATATATGTGTGTGATGTATTATGTCCCGTTGTGTATGTGAAGTGTAAAGCTATGTATGATGTGTGAGCTCTATGTGATGTATTATGCCCTGTTGTGTATGTGAAGTGTAAAGTGATGTGTGATGTATTATGTCCCATCATGTATGTAAGGTATAAAGTGATGTGTGATGTATGGGCTCTTTGTGTACTGTGTTATGTCCTGTTGTGTATGTGAAGTGCAAAGTGATGTATGATGAGTGATGTATGATGTGTGACCTCTGTGTGTGATGTATTATGTCCCATTGTGTATGCGAAATGTAAAGTGATATGTCATGTGTAAGCTATATGTGTGATGTATTATGTCCTTTTGTGTATGGGAAGTGTAAAGTGATGTGATGTGTTAGTTATGTGTGATGTATTATGTCTCTTTCATTCACTACAGTACTAAATTCTGGTGAAAGTATGTGACTTTGAATGCATTAATCAACAAATATTGATCTAATGTTTTTAGCATTGATCCAATGCTCTTATTCAGTAATTTACCTCTTCTCTTTTGTCACATTATTTTCCTCAGTGATAAATTATTCGTGAAATAAAGTGGAATATGCCACCTATTGAACAATGAGGAGACATCCTTCCCAAAGAAGTAGTGACGTCATGCCTCTTGGTGTGTGTTTATGAAGTCCCCATGCCTTGTTTCTAATGGTGGTTTGTGTGTAAGTATCATGCTTATGCTCATCATTACATATTGTAAACATCTTGTGCGTAACGTGATTTCAAGTAATTAAATTACCCATGATATGGTCTACTGTTCAATACAATTTGCTGATAGTATGGCCTTCTAAGCATGTTCATTAACATAAGCATCCCTAAACAACCATAATTATCCCTATATTAGGTGTCTCCCAAGATAAATGAAAAAGATGCACATATAAGCAGGCTATAGGCTCAACATTGAGTTTGAAGGACTTCAACAATGTTCTAAAGGACATCATTTCCATGGGGAATTTTGACATCTTAGTGGACTCGTTTCGACATCTCACACAACGAAAAACCAATATTTTAACGCTAATTTGCCTGCTCTAACCTGATACAACATTGGATAATTGGCCTTCTTGGTGAGCTGCTGGCGACCAGCGTTGCTTTGCCCTCTGCCTGCCTGGCGGTCTAGTAAGAAAATTGGAAGCCTGGTCTGCTCCTTTCGTCTACCTTTTACTTTGTGGGAATAACCTGGTGAACCATAAATGTATGCAGTTTGTATTGTTTATATTGCTAATCTCGTGTTCCATGACATCATTGGCTCCTCCCATCCGGACTAATTTTGACGGTGCAAAATTGATCGGTTAGCAGGGAGTGCCACGACTTTCTTTTTGTCGTGGAGTGTGAACGAATTCCGGGTGGTGGCTTAAAATGTATTTAAGAAAAAGCCAAGTATGCGACGACACTCTTGTATCAGTTCACGTAATGCGCCCGTCTAAATATTGTATGCAAGTGCCAACTGCACCAGGGAGCCTCCCGCCACAGACCCTCAGCAATTGACGCCGGCGTTACTAACACGTCGTGGCGTGGATGGCCGCGTGGGTAAAGTGTTGAGTTCTGGATGCCGAATGTCCCGGGTTCAACACTCGCACCACCCGGGACATTTGCCGATCCCGCGGCCCACCGGCGAAACAGTGTGGGCGGCGTCATTAGCCGTGATCGTGCATAAAGTGCGTTGTGAAACACCCAATAGACAAATGCTGACGCGTCACTACACCGCCAGGAGAAGGACAAGTACGGCAACGAGGTGACCAAGCTGGCACGGCCGCTGCCCATCGCCTACCTGCTGGTGGACGTGCCCGTGTCCACGCCCCTGGAGCCCTGCTTCACCTTCCCGGTGCCGGTGCCGCCGCGCACGCAGTTCCCTGTGGAGAACAGGTGGGTGGTGGCGCGCTCTCGGTTCCCCGTGGAGAACACGTGGGTAGTGGCGCGCTCTCGGTTCCCCGTGGAGAACACGTGGGTAGTGGCGCGTTCTCAGTTCCCTGTGGAGAACACGTGGGTAGTGGCGCGCTCTCGGTTCCCCGTGGAGAACAGGTGGGTAGTGTCACATATTTAGTTCCCCATGGAGAACAGGTGGGTAGTGCTACACTCTACATTCAGAACTCGGCACCATGATCTGCCTTGCCCTGACCTGACCCGACCTCTCCATGGGCTGGTGGACGGCTACATGCATAACTCGGCACCGTAACCTGACCTGACCTGATCCGACCTCTCCACAGGCTGGTGGACGGCCACATGCAGAACTTCTCGGCGTTGTCGGCGTACCTCCAGGGTGTCACGGAGGACGACTTCCTGAGCGCCGTCAGCGACTTCCATCTGCTGCTGTACCTGGCCACCATGGACACCGTCCACATCAAGGTACGAGCCGCTTGTACCTCGAGGGAGGATGAGTCATCTTCATCCCCCAATGAGTTGTCCATCTCCGGGGGCATATACCCCACTCCCACTCTCCACCTTCGGGGAGGATGAGAGCCATCTTCATCTGAGTTGTTCGTCTCCCGAGGCAGAGCCCCCATTCCTATTCTCCACCTTCGAGGGAGGATGAGAGCCATCTTCACCCTCCAATGAGTTGTCCATCTCCGGGGGCATATCCCCCACTCCCCTTCTCCACCTTACAGCCCCGCCGCTCGCCGCTGCCCCCGTGTGACGCCGTTTCTGCCGGCAGGAGGCGCTGCCGCCGCTGCTGTCGGCCGTGCGCCAGCAGGACCAGCTGCTGGCGCACGAGTTCTACCGCGGCGTCGAGTGGCAGACCGTGCTGCAGCTGATGGACGCCTCCACCGCCAGCCCGTCCGGCTCCGGCACTCAGGTGACCGCTCGTGGCCTGGATAATAGGCCCGTACGTACCAAGGCGGCATGAGTGGTTGGCGACGCTATATGACCCAGCAGTCGAATGCGTCGTAAAAGAACCCAAGTACCTACCATCGTGATTTCAGGATAATCATCTGTCTTTGAGGGTTTGTTTAGCCTGTTTTGTCCATACCAACGTATTGCAGAGGTCAGGATGGTTCGACCCATTGTTTCAGTACCGACAGATTTAACATGATGTGCGTTAAAAGACTGAGTGTCATCGGCGTACATGGCAATGTTGCCCGTGTGTCATCTGCTGTGCGTTTGTGTGGCATGTGTTGTGCGTTGGTGTGTCATGTTGCATACCCTTGTCTTCATTCGGACGGCAGTGTGCTCTAACAACAACGCATTGCTCACCATCATTAACTCCATTAACTCCGAACCAGCGAAGCAGATTTCACCACGTCGATTGCAATACAACGCTAACATACAAACCGCGTTCGGTGAGAGTGGCTGTGTGTCGGGGCGTGTCTGGTCTGGTCTCACCGTGACTACGTTGTGTCCCATCAGATGTCGCCCTCGGCGGGCCAGGGCGCGTGGGCCTGCCAGCACTGCACCTTCCTGAACAGGGCAGAGAGTGGCAGCTGCGAGATCTGCCAGTTGCCGAAGCTCTAGAGCCGCCGTTAGCGTCGGGCGTCGGCGCCGTCTGCCGCCGGGCGGGACAACTGAGGAAGAGCGGGTGACTCGGACGGGTCTGCTGGATCTTACGGCATCGTTCGACCAGTGTGTCTAAATTCGATCGCATAGACGTTAGGTTGTAAATAATGCAAATTGTTCTTGGACACTGTGCTAGACATTAGAAATTGAGCTCCATTCAGCTCTTTTCCTACCTCAAAATAGGACCAAATTCCGATTTTCAGAACTGTATTCCTCGGGATTTGAATGCTATCTCGATTTGACATGGTATTTACATCCTTGCCTCTACACACACAAAAAAAAAAACGATAATTTGGACACACCGCGTTTGACCGTGCTTCATGCTGGGACGGACGACGGCTCCCGGTCGGTCGGCGTCGCGTTGTGAGGGACGGCCGTCGCTGACAACTGCATACTAAGGCTGTACGCCCGCCCGCGACGATGGCGTATCACAAGGTTGTATGTTCGCTCCATCTGCCAAAGATGGCGCATGCCAGGGATGGACGACGGCTCTCGGCCGGTCGGCGTTGCGTTGTGAGGGACGGCCATCGAGTGTCCCCGCATCGTGGCGGATGCCAAGCCAAGCCGGCCGAGCGGAGGCGAATGCGGTGGTTATCTGTGAGTTGACCTCTGCCAGATCTTTTTACACAGCCCAAAGAGCCCACAAGCGACCCTGCGTGACCCGTTTGCGATCTGTTGAGTCCTCGGTGATCGCTGCGAGTGTTGTGCTTGATTGCGGACTTGCGGCGCAGTCTGCAGGGTATCCGGTGGTGACAGTTTGCTGACCTCTACCAGTGACTGCCAGTGGACTACCGGCGCTGACCTCAACCAGTGGACGGTGGTCGGGTACTGGCGCTGGCGCCGTGGTGCGCTCACATTGTGTTCTTCGTCGGGATCGACTTCGTTGTTTCCAGCTAGTAACGAATATAGCAGGTGATCAGCCAGGTTTTATCGCGATGACTACGGTGCGGGACTGTGGAGTTGTCCGCCAACTACACGGGTGGACCGTTCGATTCCCTGGCCGCGCGTCGCAGAGCCGGTTTCCATGTCGTCTGCGGACCTAGTGCACCGGGGATGTGTGCTGTGTCCGCCTACGAGCGGCAGCGGATGCCACGGCTGTCTGCTGAACTAGGCTGCTGACAACTGTATATTGAGGCTGTATACTGCGCCCGCCTGCGACGATGGCGTATCACAAGGTTGTATGTTCGTTCCATCTGCCAAAGATGGCACATGTCAGGTGTGTATCCTAGGTCCGTTAGCGAACGGCACGTTCGGCCGTGGCTGTGCCCTCATGTCCCGGTCGTTCCGACAAAGTGGTTTGTCGGATTGTGCACTTCTCAATAAATTGCGGCGAGTGTGATGTGTCATGTTTTCGTGAGTGCGGTACGTGAGTCTTCATGTCAGCGTTGTGGTTGGAGTGGTCCTTCGGTATCGGCGATTGTGGCGGGACTTCAGTTGGCGGGAGTTGGAGTCGCGTGTGGGCACGGTTGCTACAGAAATTCAATTCAGTGAAGGTTATTCTGTGTGAATTGGTGGACTACGGGCGCAATTGGTTCGCTCTGCAGTTCGCGTATTGCTCCTGACATTGGTGTTTACGAACATCGGTGAGTTGTCTGTTCCTGCAAGCGGGATCGAAGGCTGCATACATTTTACGTGGATGAACATACGCGTAGTTAGTGGAGGGACTAGTCCCATCCCCACACTTCGGCCACGCCCCCTCTGAGTGGATAGAGGCTGGAATTGACTGGAAAAAGCGTCCCGCCAGGGTGTTTGACCTCCAGCCATTTAACTTTTCAGCAGAAGACACTTCTGAGTACAAAAAACGCCCACCCAGTGGCACTCGAATGCATCAGCCTGCAATTTTCTCAGTCGGTGGCGTCCCTCCAAATGAATGGCGCCCCCCCCCCTCAATCCCCCTTTTACTGTCGCTCCTACATCCCTGTGGACGAGCAGATGTGTTGAAACACGAGCAACTTGAATGCAATGCAACATGGTCGATGCGCCCTAAAGCCCAAATAACTAACGAATGCAATGCGCTTTCCTGGCTTGTAACTGCAAACTGATACCGTAGCACAATGGGGCTCTCACATAAAGTAAAAAGTCACATAAAGCTAAATGAAATGTGGTGAGCTGGACAGCAGGTCAAACAGTTCTCAAAATGATGCTTGTCTGCAGCCCCGGGAACGCTTCCTTCATGATCACATCGGTTTGTGTGTGGCATCTGTGTAATGCCATTGGCTTCGTGGTTGTGCTGTAACGAGTTTCTGTTCAGCCGGCTGTGGAGTGCAAAATATGACTGCGACTAAGATCGTTCTGGGGAATAAAATATTTACATTCTGTTGGATCCCAAGCCACGTGCAGATATGGCGGGCAAGGGACGTATCGACGCCGTGACCCGGTGTCATAGCGTCGACCGCAAGCTGTGCCACCACGCCGCGGCCGGATATTGCCGCTCCCAGCCAGAGACCAGCAGCCGCGCTTCCGACTTCCCCCGGAAGGGTAACGGATGCATCGGGACGAACGTGCCGCGAATGCGCAAGGCCGTCAAGCCTCTTCTCAGCCAGTGGATCTTGGCTACCGTAGAGCCAGCTAGGAAGAAGAGTACCGTCGTGCAGTTTACGCTTTGGGTATACCTATTTGGTCTGTCGCTGCCCCCTCTCCCTGCGGAGATGTTAACCGCTGGGTACCTCGTTGCCCCGCACCACCGTCTGCATGTCGTATCTTGGTATCCTGCCTCCTTACTCAGCTGGCCAGAGGTCGCTCGCGCTGTCTGTGAGCAGCTGACCAGCTGTTGAGTGAGTGGAAGTCAAACTGCCGAGGGAACGGTCGCTGGCCAGAGATCGCTCGGGCTACTGCAGTCGCTTCGTAGCGGCATGTGGGAGCACGGATGTGTACGCGGGATCTCGTTTTAGTCCTCGTACAACCCTGAACCAGTCCCATCCATCGTTAACCGCGTTGTACCACGTTGCTGTTGACCACGAATGCATGACGTCATTTGGTCTGCTTACCGCGAATGTTGCCAGGTCAGGTGACATGTCGATTGATTTGTGCGTACGGTGGGTGTAGGCTTCTGAAAACTATTGGGAGGGCCCAATGCGTGAAGGTAGTGGGCGGGCCCAAATGGACTGTGGGAGGTATACTACATAGGGTCCCATGTCAGAAGGTGAAATCATTTGGAGGGCAAAGCCAACATTGCAAGGTCGTGCGGTAGATCAACATGGATTGAATGACTCCAACTCCGTATGTTAGCTCCGAGTGTTAACAAAAACAATTTCGGATGTTAGAACACCGGCAAGTTCCACGAAATATTAAAAGATAACATCGGATAATGAGTTAGCAAATCACATTCAGCTGCTGGCCGACCAATTTTACGGTCGAACTGTGGACAAATTCCGACAGTTGGCATATGAGCTTGCTGTCGCCAGCTAAGTTTGAATCCCCGAAAGCTGGCAGCGACATGGAAAGACAGGAATTTAATGGTTCAGAGCCAGGGATGTTGTTTTGTATGCTTTTCAGGGGTCAATTTCCCCACTCAATTTTGGCTTTGCTCCTCGCCCCCCCCCCCCTCCAATAATTTCAACATTTAACATGGGGCCCTATGGAGTATACCTCCAATCCATTTGGGCTGCCCATTGCCTTCATGTATCCCCCCCAAAAAAAAATTATTTTCCGAAATCAACACCCGTGTTCTGCCCCACTGGCGCCGGGCGCTGCACGAATGCAAGCAACCGTAGCCTGAATAACTGGCCCTCTGGGCCCCGGCCGCGCCAGTCAGCAGCACGCATTCCTTCACCCCACTACGCCAGGAGCGCGGCCCACACTCTGCCACGCAACCGTCGCCCCGTTTCACGCGCTAACACCTGTTTGCATCACTGAAAATCGTGACGGACGACGGTCCGGCTGAAATGTTCCGCGCGACTTTTTCAAACATCGTGCATAAAATATGCCACATCGGCTCCAGGGGCCGATCGCCGCGTCAACACGCTGAAAAGCGGATATCATGGCGACCAAATGCGCGGGTCATACACAGGTGAAACAGCCCGGAAATGTTTGAATTGATTCTACAGCGTGGCACTTCCGGTTCGCCTTAGCTTTTAGCCTTCGCCGTGCGTAGGGTGTGAATGAGAAATTAAAGGGTTCAGCTGGCCACAAAGCGCCAGTCCATTTCCTTGTAACACTGACTGTCCATGCTCAGTACTGCTCCGGGTGGGTTTGTGGTTTCCAATTTCATTGCGGGTGCCTTCGTGAGAATGTGTGCTTCTCCATGAGTGGGAAGGGATGACAAAGCCAACTGGAATCCCGCGTGGGCTCCCACAATATTGCTTGGTGTCTACATGCCGCTGTCTCGGCCGTGCAGGAGCTGCACTGCACACAGGCGCACACGCCTTGCGCTTGTGCGCACGCCTCTGGTGCGTGAGTTACGTCGCACACCCGGCCAAGCGTTGCGTGTGTTACGTCGCACACCCGGCCAAGCGTTGCGTGTGCTACGTCGCACACCTGGCCAACCGTTGCGTGTCCGTGAATTTGAGGCGCGTCGGCCGGCCGCGACGTGGTGACAGCTGCGGCGGCCGGCGCGGACCGTCGGCCGATGACCGGAACACTGTCAGCCGACCATCGATCCCGACGCCGTCCTGTCGGCGTGTCGACGCCGGAATGGGGCCGTCCAGTCTGTCACGCACACCATGTCCGCAGTGTCGCACCACACTGTCATAGTGTCGCACCACACTGTCATAGTGTCGCACCACACTGACACAGTGTCGCACCACACTGCCACAGTGTCGCACCACACTGACACAGTGTCGCACCACACTGTCATAGTGTCGCGCCACACTGCCGCACCAGCCGTCCAGTGGCTGTGTGACCTGCATGACCTCTAAAGGACATAGGTCGGCTTAAGGCAAAACACGGGGTCGTTACCGGAGCACACTTTGCCACGTATAAATTGTAGCCAAATGACGCTTGGGTTATGCAACTTGCACTGAAATGCGGAAAGACGTGGCAGTGTGGTGAATAATTGATTGAACCATTATATATATATTACCATTATACCATTATAATAATTGATAACCATTATAATAATTGATTCGACTCGACTCGACCCGACCCGACCCGACCCGACCCAACCCGTCCCGATCCGACCCAACCAGACCCGACCCGACCCGACCCGACCCGACCCGACCCGACCCGACCCGACCCGACCCGACCCGACCCGACCCGACCCGACCCGACCCGACCCGATTCGACCCAACCAGACCCGACCCGACCAGATTCGACCCAACCAGACCCGATTCGACCCGACCCGACCCGACCCGACCCGACCCGACCCGACCCGACCCGACCCGACCCGACCCGACCCGACCCGACCCGACCCGACCCGACCCGACCCGATTCGACCCAACCAGACCCGACCCAACCCAATTCGACCCAACCAGACCCGATTCGACCCAACCAGACCCGACCCGACCCGACCCGACCCGACCCAACCCGACCCGATTCGACCCAACCAGACCCGACCCGACCCAACCCGACCCGACCCGACCCGACCCGACCCGACCCGTTTCGACCCAACCAGACCCGACCCGACCCGACCCGACCCGTTTCGACCCAACCAGACCCGACCCGACCCGACCCGACCCGACCCGACCCGACCCGATTCGACCCAACCAGACCCGACCCGACCCGACCCGACCCGACCCGACCCGACCCGACCCGACCCGACCCGACCCGACCCGACCCGACCCGACCCGACCCGACCCGACCCGACTCATGATTGGAGAGGCCAATCGACGCCGTCACGCCGTCACCTCGGCGTGACGGCGTGACGGCGTGACGGCGCCGGAGTGGGGCCGCCCACTGTCACGCCGTCACGTCCGCAGCGTCGCCGGCTCGCCGCCGTGCGCCGGCAAAGTGAAAACAGCGGCACAGCGGGCGCCGAGCTGACCGCCCAACAGGCCGGCGCCGGCATATCCTCAAGACATGCGCGGTGCATGCTTATTTGTTGACGATGCGAGACAACAGTATATTGCGAAGTGGACTGGTGGAAAGTTACCCGTCTGTCAACGGGTGTTTGCCAAACAGTCCGGTTTGTCGCCAGCACATGCAGCTGATTCTCATTTTTTGCTTATTCTCAGGTACGAACGGTCGGCTCATCACGTCGTAATATTCCAGATGATTCAGGATATTATTCCAGATATTCTAGATAATTCAGGATAATGCTTCAACCTAGAGCTTCGTTTCGAGGCGCAGGGATTAACGTGATACCTCAGTGAAAATGAATGTCCTCTGTCCCTGATAATGAGTATACACAGTTATATGTATTTTTGTACTTTTCAGAGTTGAAGCCATGTCCACACTGAAAGCAGAAGTCAGCAAGATGTGACCATCCCGTGGATCTAACGGGTTGCTCTGAACACATTCAGGGACGGATGTATCGGGGGAGGGGGCACTGGGGGAATGTGCCAAATGAAATGAAAATGAAGGTGGCACCCCTCCGGGAAGAAAAGGACCCTCTTCCGGAAGGTTCGAGTGCCCCCTCCACCACATAACAATTTTGTTTTCTGCCGAAGGCAATCCTCGGAGGAAATGTACCCCGATGCAAATTCAGTGGCCAGCCCCTGACCGCATGCTCTCCAAACTTACCAAGTTGAATTAAGACACTGATATGTGTTATAGAAATGTGACAACTTGTTCCAAATTCGGATGTACTTGGGCCTGAATCACTCCAAATAAGTTTCCCTTCAATATTGAGACACGAATGGTGGACTACCATCCCCGAAATGGGAAACGAGTCTCAAAACAGATGACGCATCCGCCAGACACGTCAGCTGACCGTTTTCCTATTAATGGACACTGCAAGTCGAATGCTAATCCGACATTGCTCCCTAGCCCTCAGGAGCGGCACCGCTCTGCGATTTTTCTTATTTGCAGGATGGGAAGTCGCCAATTCTGGAGATTTCTGTGATTCTGGAGAATATGATGACAGATGTTGAATGTGGCACCACCATTCCAGGATATATCCAGGCCTGCCCACATTCCCGCAGCTGCCAGCTAACTTAACCCTTAACCCGTCACTCCGGTTAGATCCTCACACCCCGTCTCAGATACGGGAGTGGCTAAAGACCCTCTAACGTCCAAACTAAGTGGTGCATGAAAGCGAACCGGGTATCATTGGAAGTTCCTCCATGCGGCCTGAAAATGGCTCATTGTCATTGCAGCATAATTTTGGGACTCGAAAGGGCGGGGTTTTCAGAAAACATTGACTTTTAAAACATTTTATATCTCCATTTCTCCTAAAGACACCGACTTAAAACGCACACCATTTGAGAGCTCATTACATAGCGAATGCCACAAAAATAGTCACACTGAGCCATCATGGGCCGTAATTGGCCGTGACCTTTAGGTCACTGACCTGACCTCAAACACAAGTAAAAGACATTCGTGTTGTAAGCACAGCCAAATTCCAATCATGTGGTACGCTTCATTTCAATATATTTTCACGTGTATGAGCCTAAAAAATACAAATAAAATGTTATAGGACGATGGCCTAGTATGAGCTTAATCTTCACTATAATCCATAGCTTTGGTTCCGTGCGATAATTTCGGTCGTGCAATGTCAGCTTGATGATATTTAGGCCATACAACTGATAATTAACCATAAAAACAGGAGTTTCTAAATAAGTTGTGCCCACTTGGTGCACCTTATTTTCACCTGGCCCCTTGTCACTCGACGGAGGTCAATCAAATTGGAAAACAAGAGCTTCTCCTCATATGTCCGCATGTACACCAGATAAAAAATCCGGTTGGAAGAACATGCATATTACAACAACAAAAATAGGAAAACTGATCCGAATTGGCTGCGGCCTCAGGTCACTGACCCGACCTCAAACAGAAATCCGAGAAGTACGTTTTGTAGACACTGTCTAATTGTACTCACATTCCAAGTTTGAGTTAAATATGTCTTCATTTGCTTCTTCCTTCGCTGACATCGCGGAAACGAGTTGCATTGTACTCAGACTGATGCTAGATTCCATATGTGCAGTCCGAAAGCTCAAGCTCAGAAGTGCAACATTGGAATGCATGACGCTGGACTGGATGCCACAAAAGGCAGTTTGATGATGACCTCTGAAGGTTGAATGCTGCTTCATTGAATCCCAGTTAATAGTGAAACTAATCCACTACTAATCCATTACTAATCCACTACTAATCCACTACTAATCCACTATTAATCCACTACTAATCCACTACTAATCCACTACTAATCCACTACTAATCCACTACTAATCCACTACTAATACACTACTAATCCACCACTAATCCACTACTAATCCACTACTAATCTACTACTAATCCACTACTAATCCACTACTAATCCACTACTAATCCACTACTAATCCACTACTAATCCACTACTAATCCACTACTAATCATGATGCATTAAGCCAACAGTATTAGCTACCGTGTAAATGGTCCAAATCCTATGGAACACCTATATACAACGGGAATTTCTACTGAGGGATTATGACTGGGAAGCCACGGCCATTGGTGGTGGGCGGGACAACTTCCCGAGCCAACCGGACACTGCCCATCCCACCTCCACCCATCCGAGCCAACCAGACACTGCCCATCCCACCTCCACCCATCCGAGCCAACCGGACACTGCCCATCCCAGCTCCACCCATCCGAGCCAACCGGACACTGCCCATCCCACCTCCACCCATCCGAGCCAACCGGACACTGCCCATCCCAGCTCCACCCATCCGAGCCAACCGGACACTGCCCATCCCACCTCCACCCATCCGAGCCAACCGGACACTGCCCATCCCAGCTCCACCCATCCGAGCCAACCGGACACTGCCCATCCCACCTCCACCCATCCGAGCCAACCGGACACTGCCCATCTCACCTCCACCCATCCGAGCCAACCGGATACTGCCCATCCCACCTCCACCCATCCGAGCCAACCGGACACTGCCCATCCCACCTCCACCCATCCGAACCAACCGGACACTGCCCATCTCACCTCCACCCATCCGAGCCAACCGAACACTGCCCATCCCACCTCCACCCATCCGAACCAACCAGACACTGCCCATCCCACCTCCACCCATCCGAGCCAACCGGACACTCCCACCTCCACCCATCCGAGCCAACCGGACACTGCCCATCCCACCTCCACCCATCCGAGCCAACCAGACACTCCCACCTCCACCCATCCGAGCCAACCGGACACTGCCCATCCCATCTCCACCCATCCGAGCCAACCGGACACTGCCCACCTCCACCCATCCGAGCCAACCACTCACCCATCCGAGCCAACCAGACACTCCCACCTCCACCCATCCGAGCCAACCGGACACTGCCCATCCCACCTCCACCCATCCGAGCCAACCGGACACTGCCCATCCCACCTCCACCCATCCGAGCCAACCAGACACTGCCCATCCCACCTCCACCCATCCGAGCCAACCGGACACTCCCCCTCCACCCATCCGAGCCAACCGGACACTGCCCATCCCACCTCCACCCATCCGAGCCAACCGGACACTGCCCATCCCACCTCCACCCATCCGAGCCAACCGGACACTGCCCATCCCACCTCCACCCATCCGAGCCAACCGGACACTGCCCATCCCACCTCCACCCATCCGAGCCAACCGGACACTGCCCATCCCACCTCCACCCATCCGAGCCAACCGGACACTGCCCATCCCACCTCCACCCATCCGAGCCAACCGGACACTCCCACCTCCACCCATCCGAGCCAACCGGACACTGTCCATCCCACCTCCACCCATCAATGTTAAGACAATGGAGGAAAGTCATTGATTGCGGGCCATAGCCATGCGTGAGGGTGAGGGACGCTTCCCCTCCCACAATTGGCATGGCAGAAGTCTTGATACACGCCCGACGCTTCTCAGTAAGTATACGTAAGCAAGGGCGGTCAACTGGAACCAGCTGCGAAGCTGCTGTGGGTCGCCGTGCTAAACACGGCCGGTACAGCAACGCCGCTCCACTTTCGTGGCTGGAATTGCTACGTAGTTGCTGCTTAGGCTGAACAGTAAGTCAATAATCCATGGAAACTATGACCACAGCCAACACTGCAGCCATTTCATGCGGATGACGTCATCAGCATGCTGCGGTTTGACGCTACTTGGCCGGCTGTGTCCAGGGTGCCCTCTCGAAACGATGCAATTGAGTGGCCTATCTTATCGGGCCATGCTCCGGGTAGGACTACCACGGACGGCCGTTGAGAAGGTAGGCTGTGCCGCTTGACAGCTTTTATTGGCACGGTATACTGCGCCGCTTCACCTCGAAGCCTTGCGTGACAGTCTACCAGGATGATCTCGAGCCAGTGTCGTCCACATGAATGTTATGCTGGAAGTGGTGTTATCTCTTTACAAAAAGATAGCACCACTTTCAGCATAAGATTAATATTTACACAAGTATAAATAATAAGCTAAATGTAACGTAAATATAAATCGCACGCTGTAATTCAAATCCGCCACGTCAGATTATTGCTACTCTACTGTTGACCGATTGACCGTAGCTTATCAAATAATTTGCCGACAGATGGGAATTATTTTCTGTCCTCAGCACCGGATTTGAAGTGGCTTCCGCACTCAAGTCAACACAAATGGCAATCTTTGACATGTCATGATGCATAGTAGACGGAAATGTGATTTTCGAAATTGTACCACAATTCTGCATCGCATACATCTGGCCAACATAAGTCCTCCAGCTAGAATGTGCTATGACGAGCTCCCTCGGCAAAACGACTTTCAAATTGTTACACTTTAAACATCTGAATATCGTGACCGTTTGCACCCAAACAGGCTACATACTGTCCCGGGGCAGCGCTTGAAGCCTACTCACGCCTGCAGTGTGCATTCTGGTCTTGCAGGTCAATCATTTTTTTATGGCAAAATCTTACAAACAAATAATGAGCCGGCAGCGCGCGATCCCACGTTGACGGATGAGTGCACCGAGTGCCCATGTTGACGGACGAGTGCACAGAGTACCCATGTTGACGGATGAGTGTACCGAATGCCCATGTTGACGGACGAGCGCACCGAGTGCCCATGTTGATGGGTGAGTGTACTGAGCACCAATGTTGATGGATGAGTGCACCTGGTACCCATGTTGACTGAGGAGTGTACTGAGTACCCACGTTGACGCATGAGTGAACCGAGTACCTCTTGGCGGATGAGTGTACGTGTACCTGCTGATGGATGAGGTACTGCACTCTGGATGTGACTCTTGCCGGATGATTGCACGGAGACTTGTTGGCGGATGAGTGTACGAAGTGCCTGTTGATGCTGTGTTTATCGGTGGGTAGCAGATGTCAGCGACACATGGTGGCGAGGGAGCTGGTCGGGCTGCAACAATCGATTGGCTGGGAGGGGGGGGCAGCCTCGACTCGGACGGCTGGTGGGGAGGGGGGGGGCTATCGCGTGTGAGGTGATGGCTCTGCAGGTGTAACATCCATTAATCATCATTAGTGTGACAGAACAAACAAAAAGCTTGAACGCGGTCACTTTGTTATTATTTCGACGTATGCACCGTGAGAAGAATTTCGCATCTTTTGTGTTAATTTCTAAAGATATTTAATGATCATTATTCGACAATCACCATCCGATGAAAACAACCTTCCCTGTTCCAAATGCTTTATCCTAGTGACAATGTTAGAAAATATTGTGTTCGTGGCAAAGGACTCACGCTTCGGCAGCATCAGGCACATCTCGGGTCTTATGATTGCCTGGTGTCGAAGCGTAAAATTTACTGTAACTAAGTACTAACGCAATGTTTTCCAGGTTTTACACTGAAATAACTCTCCCTGGGGTGAAGAATGTCGCTACATTTGGTATCAAGAGACATAGTGTGACAAGAACCCAGGAGCTATTTACGACAGTTTAGCGTCACAACAATTTTTTGGATGACTTCCGGATTTTCCTGGATTCTAAGGATGGATGTTGGAAAGGGTTTGTACTTTGGCTTGTCTCATCAAACCTTCAGTGAACCATGCTCGGAACATCGAACGATGCTGAATGCAGCATACACGATCGAAATGCAAGCTTTACATCATTGAAGGACGTTTAAATTATTGCACGCGCTAATTAATTTGGGTCACTCGCCTCCCTTCGGGTCTCACATTTGAAACAACATGAGCAACTCGCTTCGAAGCATGCAGGCGCATTTGCAGGGGAAATTAGCAGTTGGGGCGACAGTGTAACATGCAGTCCTATATCGGGTTCAGGGAGAACTGCCTCACGCTTTGATTCAAAGATGGCGATTGCAGCCTTATTTCAATGGCCTCTCTCACTATACGTCTGCTCCAGGAGGACTCCACTGCCAGAGTGTCAGCCTTATATGGGTCGAACGCTTGGCCGCACTGGGCCAAGTGCTCCGCCAGTGAAGAGATGTCAGCATATACATACTTAAGGGCAGCCACGTGTTCATTTAAGCAGACGTATTTGGGGCGGCCGCTCTCACCTATGTAAGTTGCCCCGCACTGGCATGATGTTCTGCATACCACGCCTATTGCATTTTCCTTTAGGATGTGGTCCTTCGGGTGCACTAGTTGGGCTTTGAAGGTAGACCTGGACCGGTAGCCAACTCAGATGCCATGTCATGGCGGCCATGCCGGATGCCATGTGCTGCGAGAATTCGCGAGATCCTCTGACTGGTGCCCCTCACTTGGGGTAAGCCGACTTGAGTTCACTGATGTGCTTCTGTGTGTTTGTTGATGCGTACTTGTCGTTTGTTTGTGATCTGGCTGTTGCCTTTTCTGTGAAGGAACTTGGCTAAACGCATCCAGACTTGCTTGAGGCAGGAGATCTGAGCTTTCTGCGCGCTGTCGTCGGCACAGATGTTGTTGGCCGTGCAGTGAGACGTTTTATCACTCCACTCTTTATGCAGTTGGCGTGGCGTGAATCGTTTTTGATGCGAACCTTCGGGTGAATGTTTGGAGGAGATTCGAAGCAGTCGAGTTTGGAGGAGATTCGAAAGGGTTTCAGGGAGGTTGTGTTGGTGGTAAACAATAAGTATTGGTGAAGTTAAATCATATTGGATGGCCTTTGATGGGAGAACCGTAACGGGACCAATTTTTTCCTCAAATCTGCACAGGTGCAATGGAGAGTATCAGGTGTGAAGCATGCGAACATTAAGATCATACAGAGCATACGAAGCATACAGAAGCACATGGAAGCATACAGAGCATACGAAGCATACAGAAGCATGCCGGGCATATGAAGCATACAGAAGCATACAGAATCATACAGAGCATACTAAACATACGAAACATACGAAACATACATAGGCAAACAAAAACGCACGAAATCATACAGAGCATACGAAGTCTGCAGAAGCATGCAGAAGCATTCAGAACATACGAAGCATACGAAGCATACGAAGCATACAGGAGCATACCGGAGCATACAAAGCCTGCGAATCATACGAAGCATACAGAAGTATGCAGAACATACGAAGCATACGTAAGCATACAGAAGCATACAGAAGCGAACATAAGCATACGTAAGCATACAGAAGCATACAGAAGCATACGTAAGCATACAGAAGCATACAGAAGCGAACATAAGCATACGTAAGCATACAGAAGCATACAGAAGCGTACATAACCATACCCAAGCATACGAAACGCGCATGTAGATAGCAAGCATGATAATACTCAGCCACTATTGGGCGCGGAATGACGAACGCAGTCGATGCGTCCCCCCCCTCAGCCAAAATAGCCAATCAATCAGTTCAGTCATGATGAGATTCGTTTAGCCAGGACCTTTTAAGGGATCAAATTAAATATGGGATGGTAGGTGGCAAACAGTTCACCTCCACTTGACCACGTGTTGGTAGGTATGCAGAGCGAAATTTCTTGTCCTTGCTTGGAGCGGGTCAGCTGATTCATCTGCATCTCCCGGTGTACGCAGTGCCGGATTAAGAAAAAAGCTGTGTGTGACCTTGCTGTGAGCGGAAATCTATAAATTATACATTCTTAATTAGAAATGACGTGATTTGGATAGCTACCGGGATGAGCGTTCTTTTAAAACAATGATTCCCATAAGACGCGTGTCTAGATTTAGAGAGAGCTGCTGATATATGTGCCGTAAAATCTGTCCGTGGGGTTGGGGTATCGAGGGATGACCCGATGTTTCTCCCTCTGGATCCGCCAGGGTGGCTCCGTTTCTGGATGGAAATTTTGAATTCCGGAACGATATTTTTCAGATGCCTTTCCGACACGACACGACACGTCCGGCTAGTCCCTTCGGGAAAAGACTAAAAAGGTCAGTATTTTCGACCCCGCCCCTGTCATGGACCGGATCAGCCAGCATGAATGTTCGGCCCGCCAACTCGAAGAACTCCTCCGCCCACACGCCTGCCACCTGGCGAGCGCCGTGCGAACCAGTTGCCTGGCTACGGCGGTCATCACAAACGGGTGGACAAATTCCGACCGCCTCGGGCGCTAAGCGCTCGGCTCAGTTGGTCGCAGTCGCTGCCGCCCGGATCCTCTCACAGGTAGGTCGTGCGTCCGGGTCAGGGGTCAGACGAGGTCACGGCGCGAGCTGGTGAGTGGTGCAGTCGCTGGTGAGAGGGGCGATAGGCCGAGGGGCTCGGCCATGTCCAGTGGTCAGGTGATCACAGACTGGGTGCGTGGGTGGGGTGGGGGCTGTCTTCATGCAACACCCACAGACGTTATGATCGATTTTCAATCGTTTTTGAGTGCTCGTTCTCTAATGGTCGCATACAAAACTTTGTTTTTAACAAAGACTAAGAAACAAAATCAAAATACATGGTATTAGCCATGCACATCGCGAAAAAATGTACAGAAAAACGACATTTGAGCTTCCACCGAAAGTGACACAATTTGAGTTGTCAAAATATAGGCAATGGAAGGTGACTGGTGGCATATTACGAAGCATGACAGGAAAATAAACGACAACGGAAATGCGTATAAAAAGGAAATCACTCAGCACCGGATGCGATGATAAGACACTTCGCTCCATCTCCCCGCTTACGTCATGTTTCCGGCAAAGATGTCCTTGCCGTGAAGGAAAACTACTCAGATCTCATCTTTTCCTCTCCACGCCAGGCCACGGAGGGCGTGCGCGCCCAAAGTCATCCTGTGCCCATCGTCACCGCGGTCGCCTGCCCATCCGGCGTCCCAAGTCCGTGACCCACCGTCACTGAGGTCGCCTGCCCATCAGGCGTCCTCAGTGGGCGCTGTATAACCAATGCAGTTGATGCGCCCTAAAACCCTAATAACCAACCAACCCATCAGGCGTCCCAAGTCCGTGATCCAGATACTCTGCCAGATCGTAATCCATCTTCTTTTTTACACGTTTCGTCAGCACGCCACCGTCTTCCCGCTGTTTTGTGAACATCTCACTGGATGGGGATTGGGCCCCCTCCCCCCCCCACCCGAGCGTTTTGCTATGTTTATCCCGACTTCTCAGTCTGTCTTCCCTGATCTCCAAACCCTGGTGATGCCGAATTTCCTACCCATTAGACAGCTGACACCGTCGTCCGTGACAGCTGAGGCCGCCGAGGTTTTTCACCTCTAATATGTCGTGACCCTTAAGCCATCCATAGCTCCGTGGGCAATACACTCATTGCCCAATTAGCCCATTATTTCCCAATAAGTCAGCAATAAGCCCATCGATGGCTTGAGGCATCGCCCAAACGCTCTCCTCAGACCTCAGCTCGTGTTGTCTCGCGGGCCAATTTTCCGCATGTCCTGTCATGTTTCCCATTGTTGCCCATGTTACCCATGGGACCCATGCTTGCCATGCTGCCCATGCTACCCATGTAGGGCCACTTCATTGTACAATTAGCATAGGCTTAACATTTTGGTCGAATAATTTCGTGTTCTCGTTCGGTTTCCTGTTCTTTCCTGAATGCCTTCTATTTCCAATTGTTGGGTAGCACAGCTGCTTGGAAATATATTGGAAGTGAAATCAGGCTTTCTGCAGCGAAAATTTATCGGCATTTGACACCACACCCTCTGCCACGCGATGGGGGAAATGACCACATGACATTCATTCCACACCGTGAGTCATCCCTTTCCCACCGCCCCCTCCCCCCCCCTACATGCACCCACATTCCCGAAGCGTGACATCACAGTCAATACGGCCCACCGCGAGAGGGGGGGGACCTCACCCTTCCATTGATCTGACCTTTGTAGAGCGACGGACTTTTCCATCGGGAATGCACCGGACGTTTGCCGTCAGCGTTTTGTTTGGCGCGTGCCTACAGCGCAAAAGCGCTCCACTTCAACGTGTACGATATGGTCCTAACGAGCAGTCGGCAAAAACAAGGAACCCTCGCACGCACTTGGCCTCGTGACCTTGCAACCGGTGGACTGTGCTCCCCACGACGTTTACAGGTTCCCCTTGTACGTTATTGCGTGGCAATCCGCCGAGCGGCGGGATTAATTACAGAAAGACAGCACTTGGTTGCCACTTGGATACGAAAGTCCACAGCGAGGTGCTACACATGTTGCGGGCACGTGCGGTCTATTTTCCACCACGCTGAATGCCGTCATTTCTCCGTCACAAAATCCGGCTGGCTGACTGGGCGGTAACTGGCTCAAGGACTCAATGGCAAGTCCTCAACGTCTCGAAAGTAGTGAATGGAGAAGAACGAAATTAATTTGGGAAAAACAAGCCTATGATATCGCATGGCCGTAGGAACCCTGTGAAACATGTGACGGCATGGCGATATAAATGAGATAAAATGGATGCTACCTTAGCTACGTGGCCCCAATCACATTAATTATGTATATATTTTAACTGTTCGATGAATAACAGAACACGTGTCAGGCTGCATCTGTGTACGAGGGTCGGACGTATTCCAGCAGGTATTCTGTTTTCGTCAAGAACGAATTTACAGTCGATTTTCGTTCTTGTTGTTTCTTAGAATTAGACCCGATTTTCTATCGTTCGACTGTTTTGCATCTTTGTGGCTAACCTAGCTATGACGTTGCATCTGTGTGGCTAACCTAGCTATGACGTATTGACAGCAATGGTTTCTGCGCGATGCAGAGTACTGGTATTGACCAACCTAATGCATAGGCTGAGAAGAAGCTATGTCGTTTGCTCTAATTCGCGTCACATGCTCTTCTACTAAATGCACCACATAGTGCACCAGTTCTACTATGCACCAGTTCCGTCATTCCGTCACGATAAAATGCTAACTGTTAATGGCTACGTTCTCCATTTCGTCAAACTTGCGAAGCTGGATTTTCTACATCGCTACTGAGCACAACGGGAGGTTTCAAAGCCATTCTTCACGCATTTCATAAGCTAGAATAGTTGCTTGAAAATTTGCATCAATATTTACCGTGAGTCCCATTTGTGGCCCTTCAGGTGACCATGGTGACCACCAAATGCATACCCGATGGTCATCGGCTAGGGTATGCGCCCTACGCTTGAGCACCTTACTCCTAAGAGGCTAGGGCAAGAACGGCGTGATTAGGTGACCAGACTCCACCATGCGGCGGCTAGCTTCATTACCTAGCCGGTATCAGTTTATATATGTAAACATTTACAAAGCTAGTGATGTATTCAGCAACGTTTTAGACTAGTCTAAAATCAATTCAGATTGCAAAATATGATTGTATTCAAGACACAGCTGGGAACGAAGTTCATTTTTCCAGGGTTATCGTTCCCGATTCTCGACCTAAATACTAGAGACGAGCATCCACCTGTCGTGTCCACGTTGCCTCCCTGTACGTCTGAGCGACGCTTGTCACCAGCATGTATGTTCGTGTCTGCTGAGGACAAGCGCACAATGCAGGACGGTGGACACAAACACTTAGTGGCACTGGCACCTGTGACGGCTCGTGATGTGACGAGGGTCTGGTCGTGCCACAGTTGGGCCAGTCTTTGCCAATGTTTGTATTCAGACGGCACACCGGCGCATCGACCTGGTATTGAACGGGTTTTGACCTCTCCACTGCATTCGTTACGATGTTTGTTTCGGTCGGCTGCAAACCATTTGGCCAACAAAGCCTTGGGTCCAAGTTCTGCTGATACGGGAGGGCTAATTAGGATAAGCAACGGTCTGTTGTGTTGGTAATGCAACTGTGCAATGCAATATAGTGACCTTTGCCGTGCAAATGCGGCAGGTCAACGAAACCTTGGACCAGCCGTACATTTGCAATTTGCTGACATGAAAGGCTAATTCATGGATGAGACATATTTTCACACTTGTAATCAAACCGCTTCACATAATATAAACATGTGCGCAGCTCGACAACCACATCGGTTTCTTCTTGCTGCGAGTGACGTTTTCCACACGAGCAGGATTGATATAACAAGAAATATTCCATGGTAACTTTCGTTCATTGTATGAAGGCAAATCAAAACAAGTCGGCCATTAGCCGCCTGGTTAGCTCAGTCGACAGAGCGCAGGCATGCAGAGGTGGTCCCGTCGGGGCACAACGGCTTCGGGTCGCTTCACGTTCTCGCTATTAACGCCTCCAGCTGGAGTGACCAGTTGGCAACTGGCCAGGCAAGGTCAGGGGGGGCATAGGCACCAGGCGGCCGAGCCCGCTGTGTGGGTATGTTAAGCTCTCAGTGAAAATTGTGCCTTTGGGTTGATATTTCTGGATCGGGAGGTGGTTCTGGGGTCAGTGCGACAAACTTGTGCTTAGCACTGACGCTGATTCTGTGAAAAAAAACCTTCCCAGTATCAACTGGAATAGTTTAAAAAAAGAAAGAAGCAGAATTCAAAATTGATGACAATCAATTGTTCTTGTGGCCTTTCCAGGTTGGTTGTAGAGGGCAACCACCATGAAAAATCTGCAAAATAAATCAGTGGTGGTCGGTTCCGACCGATTTCCGATCATTATTAATACCATGAGTGAATGCTAACTTCGAGAATAATTCAGGCGACGTTTTTTTAAATAAAGTTAATGAGGAGAAACCATAAAAACGCACCAATGATTGCCTTAAGGGAGAGGAAAAGACGGTTCGTGCTACGAAAACGGTCTGACTCTTTTCGACCCCGGTCCAATTCGAAGCACCCCCGGATTTTGAGCACTTCATTTTAACGTTCGACGTATTTTCTTTTTTCACGCTGCAAACATTGTTTTGCTTCGCTTAGGGAGTGGGGCGTACCTCTGGTCCCTTGGGTACATCTAGGAGCAAGCATGGAACGTCATATACGACACACCAAGCATTGAGGGATCCAGCACCCAATGTGAAATCCGGAATAGGTGGGGGGGGGAATAAACTCTACCATTTGGTTCACCTAAGCGTGTGCAAAATGACACCTCTGCTTCTTACATCTCTGCCATGATGTTGATGGTGTGGATGATGATGCTGGTGTCGGTGCCTTGTGCATGGTGACGCCGCCTCAGGTGTGTTCCTACCGCGGTTCAAAGTACGGGCTACCATTTAACGCTTAGAGTGGAGCTAACATTAACATTTCACGGATATTTGTCGCCCGAAAACTGATGCGAGAAGTGCCGACCATTTCTCCGATTCCAATGGAGCTTGCTTGTGATTCCTTACCGGAGCATCCTTCTGTAATCACACCGCCAGATGTGTTTGTGCATGCGACCAACATGTGGTCTTCTATAGCCTTGCACGAGATGCGACACACAGTCCGACTGGTTGGTTGGCTGATGACTGCAGGCTCAAAGTATTCATGGCAAGTCCTCAACATCTCGAAGGTAATGAATGAAGAATAATAAAATGAATTCCGGAAAGAAACGAAGCCTATAATTTCGTATGGTTGTAGGAAACATATGAAGCCTATGACATCGCATGGTTGAAGGAGACATGTGAAGCTTATGACTGCAAGGGTGGGGAAAGATTAGGTGCATTACGCGGATACTACCTTGGCTTCGTGGTACCAAACATATAGTAATTATGCATGGATTCATAAGTATTCGATGAACTGCGGTACACGTACTAGGCTGTAACGATGAATGGAGATCGGAATATATCCTTGATACTTGAGGCATTTTGCGCTGAAACTGCACCTTTGCCTGTTCCCTGCTGGTAATGTGCTGCAATGATTGTTCTGTAATGTCTACGAAGCTCTCATACCACACTTCCTCAGCGGTGGCCTCAGACCACACACACAGAGAGAGAGAGAGAGAGAGAGAGAGAGAGAGAGAGAGAGAGATATATATATATATATATATATATATATATATATATATATATATATATATATATATATATATATATATATATATATATATATATAGATAGATATATAGATATATATATATATATATATATATATATATATATATAGAGAGAGATAGAGAGAGAGAGAGAGAGAGAGAGAGAGAGAGAGAGAGAGAGAGAGAGAGAGAGAGAGAGAGAGAGAGAGAGAGAGAGAGAGAGAGAGAGAGAGAGAGAGAGAGAGAGAGAGAGAGAGAGAGAGAGAGAGAGAGAGAAGAGAGAGAGAGAGAGAGAGATATATATATATATATATATATATATATATATATATATATATATATATATATATATATATATATATATATATATATATATATATATATATATATATATATATATATATATATATATATATATATATATATATATATATATATATATATATATATATATATATATATATATATATATATATATATATATATATATATATATATATATATATATATATATATATATATATATATATATATATATATATATATATATATATATATATATATATATATATATATATATATATATATATATATATATATATATATATATATATATATATATATATATATATATATATATATATATATATATATATATATATATATATATATATATATATATATATATATATATATATATATATATATATATATATATATATATATATATATATATATATATATATATATATATATATATATATATATATATATATATATATATATATATATATATATATATATATATATATATATATATATATATATATATATAGAGAGAGAGAGAGAGAGAGAGAGAGAGAGAGAGAGAGAGAGAGAGAGAGAGAGAGAGAGAGAGAGAGAGAGAGAGAGAGAGAGAGAGAGAGAGAGAGAGAGAGAGAGAGAGAGAGAGAGAGAGAGAGAGAGAGAGAGAGAGAGAGAGAGAGAGAGAGAGAGAGAGAGAGAGAGGGAAAGAGCAACCAGCCAGGACAGTTACCCCAATCAGACGATGGACTGGTGCGACGTGGTTGACCTCAACAGGCCACTTCGGCCGAAATCAATAACGCCGTTGCATGCCGGTGGCATTAATTACTACTCGGTAATTGTTAGTGGACGGAATCTGTCCGTGCATTGCGTGTCACATGCATAATTGCTGAGGAATCCTCACTGCGGAATGCTTTCTAATTTGGGTGCCGTGAAGGGCCTATGCTGCGAACTCCACACCACTCACCGAAGCGAAAATGGTTCAGGTTTCTGGAGTTACTTCAGCGGTGATATCACAACGGGTTTTTTACTACAAGGAAGCGTCAGACAACCACACCCGAACAAATTTCCAACGCCTTTAAAAATAATCAATTTTTGTTTTGCAAGGCCCAAGCGCGAGTTCAGGCGTCTGGAGCAGGAGTATTTGTTTATATTTCTTCCGTGCATATTTTGTTTTCGTTATTGAGTGGCCGTGCGTGGACGTTTGAGTCCCGTTATTGTTTGCTGTTCAGAGGCACCGTGTTGAGCTTGCATGTGCGTAACATCAAGCGACAACTGTCTAGATTCCAGTCGAAGCACACTGGCATTAATCAGTGCACACCAACCTTGAAAGGACACACACCAAACGCCAATGTGTATCCATCGCCTGTGTACTGCATTTCCCGGCTTCCCCAGTGCAGGATGATATGGGCAGTTGCGTTCGCTAAGCGTTTCTAAAAGAGGGCGCTGGCGGCATGAACAATAACCGACCCTCGCCACATCAAGCAATAACCGACGCTCGCCACATCAAACAATAACCGACGTGCTGCAATTTACGAGATGTCGCGATTAACGGCAAATTTATATGCCTGTGGGTACTGGTTGACCTTTCATGTCGGTTTGAAGGACACTATTTGTCAAAACGGGTAATTTTCCATTCAGTCGGCCACCGTGTAATACCATTGGCCCGCATGCGCATGAAATATTCAGCATAGGACTCGTCATCGTCTTGGAAATCTAGCGATGTCACCCTTTGACGAACCCTCCAAGTGTCAAATATGAAATGCAGTATTCGCCACTGTCTTGGCATAACAACGATGTTACGATGCTGCGAACAGGCAAGTTGGAAATGAGCGATGGGCTGACATCGTTTTGGAAACTTTCGAATTGGCGCCCGAAGCCACTATTTTCTTGTACCGAATGATGCAAATTGATACCATATTCAGCTTTAAAGTTCTAATTCGCTCTGGAGTGATTCATTGGAGAAGGACTTAGGTGTTATTTTGAACACAAAATTGGGGGCATCGGAACAGACCAAAGAAGCCAGGAAGAATGTACTAAGAATGCTTGGGGAAATACAGAGGAATGTGTCATACAAAAGTGAGGAGGTCATCAGGAAGCTCTACTGTGCATATGTCAGGCCACATTTGGAATACTGTGTCCAAGCTTGGTCCCCTGGTTATGAGAAAGATTGTTGGCTTTTAGAGTTTTAGAGAGAGTACAAAAGAGGGCAACAAAAATGGTTAATGGTATAGGCAACCTGGCATATGAGGAAAGATTGAAGAAATTGAATATGTTTTCACTTATATATAGAAGGCTGAGAGGAGATCTCATCGAGATTTTTAAATTTGTTCATGGCCAGGAACAGGGATATCTCAGGAAAATGTTTGAATTTAACAGAAATGATGCAATTAGAGGTCATCAATTCAAAATTAAAGTTAATCACAGCCGGACAAGGTTAAGACAGTCTTTCTTCACCAACAGGGTAATAGAACACTGGAACCAGCTGCCAGGAACCATTGTCAGAAGCAGCACACTGAACATCTTTAAAAACGGCATAGACAATCATTATAAGAATAGGGGGCTTCTCTTTCTGTATTCCAGGGAGGGTTGATCAACAGATTTGGTGGGCAAGTGGTTCAGTGTCAAAAGTGCAACCAAGAAGGGCCCTTGTGGCTCATAGTTGCACTGATCTTTTATGTCTTTATGTCTTTATGTCTTTATGATTCAAAACCCGATGACGTTTAAATCGGTTCAAGATGCTCGGTGACGTTGAATAACCTTGGAGAAGGCTAATTACTTATGTAATGAGTTGAGCTGCGTTTTCCATCACCGCTTACATCACCGCTACATTCAACGCTGGATTTTTGGGGACAAGCTGAGGTTAATTGCTGTTAATTTGTGATTGCGGTGAGATAAAGTGTTCGTGTGGGTGCCCACTCATAAAACTGGCAATGCTACGCTTGAGTTTCCGGGTGGGTCCCTGAGAAAGAAAATCGATGTCAGTTGCATTTAGAGAAATGAAAGGAAGAGTGTTTCGCTTCTTTCCCAACTTTAATTTATTCTTTATTCTTCTTCATGCATTACCTTCCACATGTTGAGAAGTTGCCATTCAGTATTTGAGCCAGTCATCAGCCAACCAGCCAGCCGGAGTGTGGTGGACAAATGACGACATTGAGCACAGTGAAAAATAAAATGCACGTGCCTGTAACATGTGTATCAACTCGCTGTGCATTTTCTTATCGAAGCTGCAACTAAGTGCTGCCTTACTATGAAAAGCCCACCTCCAGAAATATCCCGTTGCTGGACGGCTTGGTATAATTGACCATTTCCGGTGTTCATAGGTGATGCATGTTACGCACGAGTAATAGATACGATTAATACCAGGACCTGTACCAATAACTATATTAAGTGGTGCGTCACGTTTCGTGTCGTATTCCACTGGTTTCGAGAAAGTCGCTTGGCAGCGTTGGGTCCAGTCCTTCCGACGGCAAGCGGTATAAAACTTATCTGAACCTTCGACTGCCTTGGTTTATTTGAAAATACTCGTACCGTGTGAACACGAAGCGTTTTCGTGGTGCCCATAATTAATATTGGGTGTTTATGTGGGATTGTGTTTGTGATACCGCATCACACGTACAAACACATTGATTCCAGTAATTCCAGATGGATGCTTCGGCAGGGAATCAGAGCCAAATTCCATCGAGATCGGAGAAATAGTCAGCACTTCTCGCATCCGTTTTGAGACGGAAAAAAAGTATGCGAACGATTAATGTTAGCTCCACTTTAAACGTCCATGTTCAATATTAGTGTGTGTGTGTGTGTGTGTGTGTGTATAAATTTGGCCAGCCTGCCACCGTGTGGTGATGTCGGCTGTTTCCGGTTGTTGTTGTTGTGTTGGTGTTAAGCGGTATAAAGGGGTGAGGGGTATGGTAGGAGGATTAGTCGAGGGGTGGAAGAGGGTGTTGATTGGTTGAGCAGTGTCGAAGTAGATTCTTGTCGTGTAGAGTAGAGCTGAGTAGAGTAGAGTTGAGTAGAGTTGGGTTGAGCGGAAGTATAGTAGAGGTGGTCGGAGTCCGAAGATGTTGCGGTTGAGAAGAGTCGCCAGTCCGGACGGTGCCAGATTGGGGTACGGGGTGTAGTGGGGGGTTTGGGGTTGGGTCTTCGCCTTGGTTGAGACATTGCAAGAACGTTGGGTTTTGGGGTATATTTTTGTTTTTCTTTTGTTGTTCTTTAATCAGCGTCATGTTTTTCGTTTTTTTGGGCTATTTTGTTCATTTTTTTGGAACATCTTTTTGTTTTCGTTCCATCTTTTGTTTTGTTTTTGTTCTTTCTTTTTTTTCTTCTTTTTTTTCTTCCCCTTTTTTCACAGTTGTTCTAGTATGCGTGTGATAGAGAGAAAGTGGAAGACATGTTCGTGTAGTGCTGGATGTTCGTCGTTGAGGAGAGTAGTGAGGTTTAGTGGGATGTTGTGTGTGGCGCAATAGTTGGTGATATGTTGTCTTTGGTGGTTGTATTTGGTGCAGTAAATGAGTATGTGTTTGATTGTGAGTATTCGGTGACATGTTGTGCATTAGACAGAGACAGTTTGGACCAACCTACCACAACCACATTCGGCCCGGTTGGATTCTGAATCCATTTTGCGCGCTGACTTTAGAACTGTTTTTGTTTTTGCTCTAGGGTCATTAAAAGTCAAAATGCTTAACTTTTGTCATTCGGCAAAGTATTAACTTGTAATCTATCGAGTAGCAAGAAGGCACATATATTGTGTAATACATAAAAAAACATTGGTAAATCATTATCCATATAACTCAGCAGTTGAGCTCCTCCTTCTTGCCCCTGTACTTGTTCCTGTTCCTGGCCTCCTGCCTGTTCCACGTGACCATGTCCTGCTGCCAGGCCCCGCTGGCCATGGTGGCCGCCTCCGTGGTCATCTTCACACCACTCTCCACTGCAGTGGTGGTGCAGGGCAGTCCTGGCTCTGAGTAGGGCTCCTCCAGGAACTGTTCCAGTTCCTGGTCTGTGTGTTGGAACAGGATGGGAGGAGAGGAGGTCGCCTTCTGCAGGTCCACCAGCTCGGACAACTTGGTGGCCGCCAGGTTGATCTCGGGGTTCCTCACTTTCCTAACAGTCTTCCTCTTGCTCCTCTGCTCCTTCTTCCTCAGCTTCTTGACGATGGCCAAGGCCTGCTCCGTCTCCTCCCTCTCCCTGGAGGCCAGCAGGGAGGCCAGCACTACCTCATGTTGGGCGAAGTAGGCGTTGAACTGGAGGTAGGGCTTCAGCATGTCCACCTCCTCCTTGGTGCAGTAGGTGACGACCCTGGTGACGATGGTGAGCAGGTGGCGGGGACCCTCCAGCAGCAGGTTCCTCTGCCTGATCTCCAGGAAGGAGGGCACGTAGACGTGGATGATGAAGGAGGTCATGCGTCTCTGTGCCTCGCTGGGGGTGGCCGTGCTCATGTACACCCGCAGCTCCCTGCTCTCCGTGTTCTGCCACCGGGCGTTGGTCATTGCACCAGCCCGTGCCCTGGCCCACCTCTCCTGCAGCTGTCCAGACTCCACTGCCCCGGCCATCTCCAACAGATATCTGGTATCATGGGTGAACTCCTTCATGACGGCGGGGGGGGGGGATGACGTCCAGCAGGGCCCTGAGGGTGGGGCTGGGGATGGCCTCGAACTCCTCCACCTGCAGGTCCCACACATTGCCCTGGAGCCTCTTGGCCTCCTCCCCACTCCAGGAGGCCGGGCCGGTGGTGGGGCCGGCGTAGTGGATGAACAGGTGGTTGAACACCTTCTCCAGGCTGTGGACGATGCAGTGGATGTGGAGGAGGGGGCGACCCACCAGCCTCTCGAACTCAGCGATGAACCCATGGTTGTAGCCGCCCATCTTGCTGCAACCATCGCTGAAGACCACCTGCAGGCTGGCGATGTTGATGCCCCGCTCCTCCACGAACCCCACCAGGCTGGTGGCCAGGTCCACCCCCCCCCCCCCCACCGGGGCCACGTGACCTAGGAACTCCTCGCCGGGGTACTCGATGACAGCACAGTCCTCACTCCTTACAGTGGCAAACCTTTTATGGTTCTTCTCTCCTACACCAACCTCTACTTTGTTGTCATTGATCCTTTCATCCACCATCAAACCTTTAGCCTCAAACTCCCGAAATTTGTCTTTCTTTTGCTCCCTAGACTTCTTCCTTACTCTCTCAACTGTCTTGGAATTGATCACTTTACTCTTATCCCCTGCAGTTATAGTGTTGTCTGCCACTCTGATGGTGTTTGTGACATGAGCCACTGCATCACTGGATATCTTGAACCTATCTGCTGTTTCACCGAGTTTAGCCTCTGCTTCCTTCTGCTTTTTCTTTTTCTCTGTTTTCTCTTTCTTATTCACCTGGCATTTGTACTCATTGTCATTCACATCCTTTTCTTCATTGTCATCCTCGCTCTCACTGTTCTCCACTGCCACTTTAGACATCATTCTTTTCACATCATCATCACTTCTCCTCTTCCTCTTTTCTGTCTTCTCTTTGTTCTCAGCATTTTTCTTGGCTGCTTTTTCTTCCTTCTCTTTAGTTTTCTGCAGCCTGGCGGACTCTATAATGTCTACTTCACCAATACAGCCCTCCCTCCCACGCTTCCTCTGGGCGACCAGAAACTCCTTCTCCATCTCAGGAACGTTGTCATCATCAGCTATATCAAACAGTTCCTCCTCTATATCTTTGAACTTCCTCTTCACTTTGCCATTCTTCTTCTTCCTTCTCTTCCTGTCCATACCAGTCTGGCCCTTGGCTATCTCATTCAGACTCTCTTTCCTCATCTGCCACATCTTCTGCATCTTTTCCTTCACCTTCGTCTTGCTTATTGTAGGGATGTTGGCAGTCTTGTAGACTTCTACAACCTTCTCAGTGACCTTCTCACTGGCGTCCTTGCAATCAATATCCTTCTTCCCTTTCTTCATCCTCTCCTGCTCAGCTTCGAAAGCCAGGGCACTTCCTATCTCTTTATTCAGAGGCAGCTTGTTGATGGGCAGGGGCCTCCTGATCCCGAATATCTTGTCAGGTCCAGATCTGAGCTTGGCAGGAGGAGCTTTGCTCCCCTTTGGGCGTCTCATCGTGCTGCCAGCTGTCAGCAGTTATACTGCCCGTCATTGACTGGACACCGCCACTTCCCCGGTCTGTCAAAGGATTCACTTTTGCTTTCAACTCATGGATTAAACAATACTTCATAGAAGGCGGATTACATATATGACAAAAGGTAGGCTCAAAAGTTAAGCATTTTGATTTCTAATGACCCTAGAGCAAACACAAAAACAGTTCTGAAATCAGCGCGCAAAATGGATTCAGAATCCAACCGGGCCGAATGTGGTTGTGGTAGGTTGGTCCAAACTGTCTCTGTCTATTGTGCATTGTGGTCGCTGTTGTCGTAGAATGAGGTAGGAGTGTGTGAGTGCTGTGTGTCCTGTTCGTATGCGTGTTAGTGTACGTTCTTTTTGTCTGGTGTGTTGGTTGATGGAGTGCCATTGTTCGTGTTTTGGGTGTATTTCGTGGAGTTGTGTTATTGCTGTGTCCCAGGTTTGTTGTATGTGTTTGTTGAGGGCTTGGCGTATTGTGGGGTAGTAATCGGATTTTGAGTATGGGCATTGCGTGGTTTGTTGTAGTGTTGTGGCTAGGTTTGCTTCTGTGTCTGCGTGTTCGTTACCGTGTATGTTTGTGTGGCTTGGGATCCAGAGAAGTAGTGGGCGTTGTTGGATGTTTAGTTTGTTATGTATGTAGAGTATTTTGGGAATGAGTGGGTGTTTGAATGTGGTGTATGGTGTTATGCTTTGTAGTGCTGATTTTGCGTCTGTTGCTATGATATTGTGTTGCATTTGTGTGTTATAGATGGTGGAGTATGCCGAGAAGATTGCGTAGAGTTCTGCTGTGTATGTGGATGCTGTGTCGTGCAGACGGGCACGTAAGATGACTCGGGGCGGTGCTGTATTTGTATACAGCACCGCCGCTGTGCCCGTCTGCTGTGTATGTGATTTGGAGCCGTCTGTGTAAATGATGTTGTGATTTGCATATTGTGATGTGAATTGTAGGAAGAGTTGTTGAATTTCTGCGTCTGTGTATGTGTGTTTCGGTTTGTCTATGAGGAAGTGTGTTGTGGGAGCTTGGTGTTTCCACCATGCTGTGGGTGGTGGGAGGGGTTGTGTTGTGGGGAGTGTGATTTGTAGTCTATTTGCGTGTTGGTGTATGCGAGTTCCTATCGTGGTTTTGAGTCGTGTTTCGTTCATGAGTATGTGTCTGCGTTTGGTGCGGATTTTGAGTGCTTCAGTGCATGGGTGGTGTTTGACAAGTTGTGTTTTGTAATGATATCTAAGTAGTGCTTCTGTGCGTCTGTGTTTGAGTTCTGGTATGTGGTTGTATATGTGCAGTGCGAGATAAGGTGTAATGATGTATGCTCCAGTGGCTATTTTGAGGCATTGGTGTTGTAGTGAGTCTAGTAGGTGGATGTTTGATTTAGCTGCATTTTCGAAGAGTGGGGATCCGTATTCCAGAATTGGCCGAATGAGTGATTTGTAGAGAGTTAGAAGTGTGTTTCGATCGGATCCCCAGTTTGTGCCAGAAAGTGCTCGTAGTAGGTTGATTCTTTTTGATGCGCGCTTGTGGATGTCTGAGATGTGTAACCGAAAGGTGAGTAGTCGATCAAATGTGATGCCGAGAAATTTCGCACTGGTGACAAATGGTATGGGTGTCTGGTCTATTTTTAGTGGTTGTTCATCTGTGTGTTTGTGGTAACCGAAAAACATACATTTAGATTTGTGTGGTGCGATGTGTAGATTTAGTAGGGCGAGTCTGTTGTGTAGTTCTGTTAGTGTGTTCTGTAGTATTGCTAGTGCGTGGTTTGGTAATTTTTGTGTAGTCCAGATTACTATGTCGTCTGCGTAGATTGCAATTTTGGCCGGAAGGTTGTCGGTGATGACTGAATTTAGACCTAAAATAAAGAGAAGGGGACTAAGAACCGAACCTTGCATTAGGCCGGTTGTGGGGAATTTAGTGTCTGAAGTGTGTTGTCCTATTTTTACTTGGAAAGAGCGGTTTAGTAGATAGAAATGAAGGTAGTGTATAAGTCTGCCCTGTATGTCTATGTTGTGTAAGTGTTCTAGGAGTGCTGTGATGCTGATAGTGTCATATGCTTGTTTGAGATCCAGGAAGACGGCGACGGTGGAGCATTTCCTGGCCGCCGCTTCCTGGATGTGTGTGGTGAGATAGGTGAGGTTGTCTAGACATGAGCGATTAGGAAGAAAGCCTGATTGTATAGGAGAGATTAGTTTTTGTGTTTGAATAATGTAGAGGAGGCGTTTTTTGACAAGGCGTTCAAAGAGTTTGTGGAGACAGCTGGTTAGTGCGATAGGGCGGTAGGAGTCGCATAGGGTTCGGTCTGTGTTTTGTTTTGGGATAGGAATGAGCAGAGCGTGTAGCCAAGATTGTGGGTATGTATGTGTTGTCCATGCGGTGTTGTGGGTGTCCAGTAGTGTTTGTAGTGCTTGTGTTGGTAGGTGTTTGAAGAATGAATAGTGTATGTTGTCTGGTCCTACGCTTGTGTTTCCTGTTTGTGTGATTGCTATTTGTAATTCTGTGAGTGTAAACCTAGTGTTGTAAAAGTGTGGCCGTGTGTGTCTGATTGGTGGTGGGGGGTGTTGTGCGAGTGTGGATGACCTAATGTGATAGTTGTGTGCGAAAATGTTTGCTATTCTTTGTGGATCTGTGGTGGTGACGTTGTTGTGTATGAGTGTGATGGCTTTGGCTTGTGGTCTTTGTCGATTTGGAATGTTCCAAGAAGTGTCCAAATTTCGCCGAGAGGAGTGAATCTGTTAAATTGGGTGCAAAATGTATTCCAGTACGTTTTTTTGGCATTTTTAATGGTTCTTTTGCAGGCTACTCTGAGTTGTTTGTATACTGTGAGTGTTTCTGGTGTGCGGTGTCTTTCGTGTCTGTGTCGTGCGTGGTTCCTCGCGCGGACCGCCCGGTGGCATTCGTCGCTCCACCAGGGTGCCGCGCGAGGTTTGTGTTGGTGGCGTGGTTTTGTTTGTGGTATGTGTTGGTGTGCTGTGGTGATGAGGATGTCTGCAAATTGTTCTGGTGTGAGGTGTGGGTTGTGTGCTGTTTGTGCTGCTATAGATTCTGAAAAGGAAGTCCAGGATGCTTTTTTGAGGTTCCATCGGCCCGTGGGTGGATGCGGTGGGCCGATGGTCGGGATTTGGTTAAAGGTGATGGTTATGGGTGCGTGGTCACTGAATTGAGGATCGGGGTCGGATGTCCATGATAGGGTAAGGGCTATGCGTGAGGATGCCAGGGTTACGTCAGGGGTAGTGGGGAGGGTGTGGCTAATTGGGACGAGGTATGTTGGTGATCCGGTGTTGAGTACCGTGAGGTTATGTTGTGTAGCCAGTGTGATGAGTGTGAGTGCTCTGTGATTAGCTATGCTTGGAACAGCGATAGGAACAGAACTGAGTCGGCGTCACTATGCGCATGCGCAAGGCATCGACACCAGCATCACCATCCGCACCATTAACATCATGGCAGAGATGTTAAAAGCAGAGGTGTCATTTTGCACACGCTTAGGTGAACCTTTCTCCCATTAATTGTTTAGTTTATCCCCCCATTGCTTCTGGATTCCACAGTGAGCACTGAATCCTTCAATGCTTGGTGTCTCATATGCGATGTTGCATGCTTGCTCCTGATGCACAGGTGTATACAGGGGTGTATCTTGGACAGGTGTATCCAAGGAGCCAGGGGCACGTCCCGCTCCCCAAGCGAAGCAAAACAACGTTAGGCAGCGTGAGGAAACTTCAAAATTGAGATACGTCGAACGTTAAAGTGAATCGCCCGAAATTGGAACGTTCTTTCGAGTTCTCAGTAAAAGGAACCGATTTAACTGTCTAGCTGCATGGGTCGTTATATTGTGTCAAACAGTTCGATTACGAATACGAAGATATGTCATATCCATGAATCAGCCTTTCCATATCAGCAAATTGCAAGTGTAGGACTGATCCAAGGTTGTTCCGTTGACCTGCTGCATTTCCACCACACGAGTCACTGTAATGCATCAGACAGTTGTATTACCAACACAACAGACTGTTGGATATCCTCATTATCCTGCTCGTATCAGCAGAACTTTTGTCGAAGGCTTCGTTGGCCTAATGCTTGGTAGCCGACCGAAGTAAACATCGCAACGAATGCGGTGGAAAGGTCAAAACCCGTTCAATACCAGGTCGGTGCGCCGGTGTGCCGTCTGAATGCAAACGTTGGCAAACACTGGCGCGACTGTGGCACGACCAGACCCTCGTGACATCACGAGCCGTCACAGGTGTCAGTGCCACTAAGTGTCCGTGTCCACTGTCCTGCATTGTGCGCTTGTCCTCAGCAAACACGAACATGCGTGCTGGGGACAAGCGTCGCTCAGACGTACAGGGAGGGAGCGCGGACACGGCAGGTGGATGCTCGTCTCTAGTATTTAGGTCAGGAATATGGAACGTTAACCCTGGAAAAGTCTGCTACTCTATGAAGGTCCGGAACGCGGACACATCGAAATTTCAAATTAAATTAAATTCGGACTAGAATTCGGACAAGCACAGATCCGCTATGGGCCTTGCGCGGCAAACTGTCTCTGCCAATGGCCATGCACCACAGCAATTTAGTTGCACGTAGTCCATGGGGATCGGTGGCCGCATGGTTTGGCCGCGTCCTCATTGCCGGCTTGCCGTCGACGTTCCACATGGGACAGCCGGTGACGTGGTGGACAGCGGACTGCTGCGGCACCGTAACGCTCCGGGTTCGAATCTCGCCACCGGCTTGACATTTCGTCTTCCGAGCAACGCCATCCGGCGTGAGAGGGCGGCAGCGCTACGTGGAGTACGAAGCTGCATGAGTGATACATGTGGGCGACTCTAGGAATTCTCAAGGGGGCATTTCCTCCGAGGGGCACCTTCAGCACAAAAATCCGCTGATTGAGATGGAGGGGGAGAGGGGGGAGGGGAGTACACTCGAGCATACTGAAGTCGTCTCAAAGGAACGTCTTTTGCTGAGAAGTCCGGTGGGCGTGGGGTGCCTTCTTGAAAGGGTGGCTTTCCCGGTCGGAGGGGCGCTACCTTTCCATGAGGGGGGCAGAGGGGAGAGAGACTAGAAGCACATGCCCCCAGTGCCCCATGCATCCGCCTCTGGTTATAGAAGCACCCAATGCTCTTCTTCGTGCCTTCACATGGGCTGAAAGGTGACGACTTTTTATGCTTGCTGAAGGGGTTGGCAATCGAGCCACAAAGACCCAATGTGCCAGGTCGTGACGTCACATAGCAGCATTGGGCAAGCTTGGCGCTTCGCCAAGCTCAGCAGGTCACACCCAGAAGCTGGTCTTGAGAAGAATGGGGTGTTCAAGTGAGGTGCATGAAACGAAATGTAGTCGGTGGAGCGGTTGAAGGTAGGAAGAGAGCAAGGAGGAGATGGTGCGGTACTCTGTTTCCCACCCAGATAGAACCAGTTCAATTACGCTGGTGTATTTTCCCGCATCTTGCGGCGTTCCGTTTTATACCTATGGTCGTCCGATGATTGTCTTTTGTTGCACCATTGGGTATGTGCAGAACTTTTGGTTCGTGAATATCATTGCGCGTGCCAAGCATCGTATTTCACCAGTAAGCAAAATAATCGGGAGTGGGGCGGGCGCACATCGATTCCCATGCTAAATTATCATAACAACGGGGAAACGACGAACCAACATTGGACGGGGCAGCTGGTCCCCTCACAGAAATATAAATCAGCATCCATGGGCACTTATAGACAAGCAATCTGCCTTCGTCACGCCTCACCCCCCCCCCACCGTCACCCCCTGCATGCAGCAACGGTGGCCAATGCTGCCTTGCGTGACAAATATTCACCTCGCAGCCTATGCACAGCTGCAAAGTTCGCACAACATCGGAAATAGTCAGATCGCCGTGTTCGCCTTAGCCCAGGCCAGCGTGTTTGATGGGTAAATGGCGTGATTCCTTAACATAAGTGCACAGTGACATGCATTCTTTTCAGGTCGGGAGCCTGGTAGAGCACTAGTTCAATCGCGAAAGCTGTTAGACCTGATATAATCCATGGTAATAGGTCGTTTCCAGCGTTGAGTATGCATTTGGCGACATGCTCGGCACGTGGTCGGCATCTTGACCGGGTCCAACATCCTTTTAATGCCCCCTAAAAATACACCTTTACTTTGAACAATTACAGAAGCTCGAAGTTATGAATAACAACTTTGCGCCACAAAATTCGCACCTACAAAATTCCTGCACAACGTCATCGAAGTAATCGGACCAGGAAAGTCAATTATAAGTGATCGCAAATTGTGATATCGGGAATCATCACTGCGTCCAATTAGATCATCACACACTTTGGCTGCACTAGTTGAAATTCCATCCTCCCGACACTGATCTCTCACGAAACCGCAACTCTATAACTGTGGACAAGGGGTACGGAATGATCCAGAAATGGAATCAATAGCTTCCCCATCGTCTGAATCCGACCAACTGTGATACAAAATACCTGGAATAAAACGAAGAGAAGAACAGCAATCACGAGCGGCTATGGCTTTGTACTCCAGGAGTCAGCCGCTGAGAACAGCACATGTACCACGGGTGGCCTGAGAACAGCACATGCACCACGGGTAGCCTGGGAGAAGCACATGAACCACGGGTAGCCTGAGAGCAGCGCATGTACCACGGGTAGCCTGAGAGCAGCACATGTATCGCGAGTAGCATGAGAGCAGCATATGCACCACCGGAAGCCTGATGCCCACGGGGCAGCCTCCCGTCATGATTGCCTGTGATCGAACACATCGACTGAGGTGCACTGGCGGATCCAAGGGAGAGGGACAACCGGGTCATAGGTTGACAACCCCCGTAGGTAGACTTTTGCCGAACTTGAACGCTAAACTGGCACTTTATCGAAATATAACCATGTCGTAATACATAAATATAGTTTTAAGCAGACCCGACGACTGCTAGCTGCTCAAACTCGATGAGTTTTTCGAAATCGGATATCTGTAATGGCCGAAAGCCAGTCTTTTGGTTCCGCCCTAGTTGAAGTGCATAGGCTTATCGAAGACGGTTGCCCTGTACTCTGCACACAGGCTAGTTATTGTTCGGGATATGCAGAACGACACAACCTGCACACAGGCTAGTTATTGTTACGGGATATGCAGGACGGCACAACCTGCACACAGGCTAGTTATTGTTCGGGATATGCAGGACGGCACAACCTGCACACAGGCTAGTTATCGTTACGGGATATGCAGGACGGCACAACCTGCACACAGGCTAGTTATTGTTCGGGATATGCAGGACGGCACAACCTGCACACAGGCTAGTTATCGTTACGGGATATGCAGGACGGCACAACCTGCACACAGGCTAGTTATCGTTACGGGATATGCAGGACCGCACAACCTGCACACAGGTTAGTTATTGTTCGGGATATGCAGGACAGCACAACCTGCACACAGGTTAGTTATTGTTCGGGATATGCAGGACGGCACAATCCAGCGACAATAATCGGATGCGAAAACCCCATAACGCCGTTACCATCGCATTGAATGCATCCCATGTTTTATGCAGTGAGATATCAGGTTCGCGCAACAAGCGATGACATAATAAACGCGCATGAATGAAAACTTGAATGATCGCATGTATTGGTCATATAGTCAGTAATTGCGTTGACTGTGCGGCAATGCTAGGGACGAAAATTAATTCACCTTGCGTAGTAAAATGACAAAAAAAGGTCCAATCCTAGTCATGTCTGCAGCAGTTTCTTGCCACGGACCGATGCACATACAAAATGGATTCTTTCGTTAACATCGCGTTTTAGTGATGCGGAAGCAACTCGCGCCGACATGCTGAATTCTCGGCATGCGCCACCGCCCGGTCAAAGCAGCCATTTCAGCTCACGAACAGTTCATTTCCGACCTTTGAACCACATAACGCGAGCCATTTCGTGGTGTCAAATGGTCCGGCGTTCGGCCACTCGTTCCAGTGGCTGAGCTCACCACAATTCTAGTAGTTTAGTTCCACCAGCCAACGACAAAAAGTAATTAGTGAACAGCGGCGGCGATCGGATAAAAGGCCCAGCTCAATTATGCTTCGCGGTATCAGCTCAACGGAGGTGCCCGCTGCATCACTGGCGCGTGGTCTCGTGCCGGTAATGTTCGTCAGATGACGCGCGTTGGCGGCAGTGGGCAGACGGATGGGCGTCGGCTTGTCACGTGTCTGCGGGCCCGGAGTCGACGGGCGGGCGCTGTGACCTCATTATTTACCTGCGGCGACAGCGCGAGAAATGGCAACAGGTCACGCCGGCCGGCGTCCGTCCGTGGCGGTGCAGTTCCCGTCCGAAGCGCGCGGTGCTCGACCAGCAGTGAGTCGCCTCGAGTCCACTGGCGGATCTAGCCCACAGGTTTGGGGGGGAAACTTTCGGTTTTCGGCATCAGCCCCACCCCTCCCCCTCCCCCAGTGGCGTACCTAAGAATTGCATCAGGGGAGGGGTCGAACGGATTTGGAGGGTGCCCATTCTCCCACTATTTTTGGTAAAAAGCACCGGATTTCGACCACTATTTGGCAAAGGGGCCCATGTTTGAAAATAATAATTAAAATTAAAATTAAATAATAATGGACAACATAATTTCCGGTGTAGGGGCCCCAACCTACCTCCACCGTTTCTATGTTACCGGATTTTTGTTCTTGTTTACCAAAACGTTCACGTTCACGTTCAACGTCTTGTACCACGTCGACGTTCCTGCACGTGTACACACTGGCGGATCCGATTTTGTCAACTCTTGCTGTAAGCAGAACTTGAGCAGCATGGAACCCTCGATGTGTGTCAGAATCTACTATGCTACCATACTGGCTTCCAAACAATTATTTTGAAGTAAAAATCTTTAAAATTGGACATTCTTTCATCCAGACGCTATTTTTTAACCTCGGCAAAGGTTACTGCATTTTAATTTAATTGACTTCTGTTGGTTTCGGGGGGTGGGGCCAAAAGACACTATAGCCTCCCTTTTAAGCGCTTCGGGAGGGGGGGGCATGGCCGGAATGGCCCCTCCCTGGATCCGCCAGTGCTCGAGTCCAAGTTGCAACTCTGGATCCTCCAATCCAATCCGGATCTAATCCTCCTACTCAGTTCTCGGCTTGCGATCATCCTGAGGCGAGTTATCCGCTGGAAGTTCTCTCACCCGGCCACAGTTTTGGCAATCAAGTGGTCCCGGACGCCAGTATTGCGGTTTGGTCGCCCCGTCCAGTTTTGCTGGACAATGTATTCCCGTCTACCTATGTTCCTGTCTGTGTAACACTGATAACGGTATGCAGTTGTTGTTATTCAGTCGGGATAGAGCTGGAATCCTCTTCTTCAGGAGCGCATCCGGAGCTTTCTCAAGGGAAAGGGGAGACGATATTGGGGAATGACTAAAACCTCCGTGCGCGTACCAGTGAGGGAAACAAGAAACGGCTGCTTTCGTGAGGATGGCATAGGGAATCCTCATTCATCCCGCTTCCGGTGTGGCTGCCTGCTATCTGCTATCCTGCGGTCGGCGTGGCTGCGTGCGGCGCTACTGCTTGTTATCTCGGTGACTTCTCACCCGATTATGAAGTTGTTTTCGGACTGGGAGAGGATGTGAAAACAGCCTTGACTTGCAGGTCTATATATCTATATGCCAATCTGTATCACCCTATTATCGATATATATATATATATATATATGTATACACACACACACACACACACACACACACACACACACACACACACACACACACACACACACACACACACACACACACACACACACACACACACACATACGGACCACGGAACACCCACAGTAACCGGCAAAAGTCATGAAGACCGTGTTGTAACACGGAACACCCGTAGTAACCGGCAGAAGCCATTCATTTTGTTTGGTTACTTCCAGCTGGTGCTATTGAAGAGGTGGTTCTCGCTATTGGCTATTTGTCCTTGTTACTAGAATGAAACCCTAATCCTCACTCTCCAAAATTTCGGAGATGCTCAAGCAACTCAAGATGGTGCTTAAACGCCGAGTGTTTACAATGTAGCATCACTCACTTCCACGAATAAAGTCGATGTGAAATCGAATTCTATGTTATAATAGCCTAAAAGTTAATACTTTATCTGGAGCCATTATGGGCATGCACTAATAGTTTGCTGAAGCAAAATATAACAAGCAACAATCAAAATACTCTGCTCCTTCATTTGTGAGACATGTATATACATGAACGAAGGAACTGCCTGGCACGTTGTGAACGAGCATCATGTTTCTATATATTTGCCCCTTGAACCTGAGCAAATCGACTCTGTCCATGCCGTTTACCAATTCTCTATCAACTAGGTTGGTTGGTTATTGGCTTTACGACACGTCGACCGTTGAGTCATGTAGCGTCGCCAATCTCTCATGCCGATTGGTCGCGGGCGAAGAGTAGCGACAGGTGAGACTCGAACCCACAACCTTTCGATTGTGAGACAGCATCTTACCCCTAGACCACTCGTCCCCCTCTATCAACTAGTAATTGGTTTGGACTTATATATTGGTTTGTAGTAATTGGTTTGGTCAAACTGCCAATCTGTGCCACAGCGAGTCCGGTTTGTCTAGTTGGTGCACGTGCAAGGAAGGGGCGCTGGCCAGGTGCCCGTGCAAGAATATTTGGCGTCCATGTCCGCCATCGCAATGTGCTCAGCCCATGGCTGAGTGTTACTGGCCCATTAGCGTCCGTTATTGCTAGGAAATTGCGTTCCTGAATAGCACGTTTACTTGCGACTCATGGTACTTGCAGCCGTTGCACGATACCAGGTCACCACGGTACATTCCACAGAAACGCGATGTGTGCATGATAACCGTTTCTTCCTGTACAATAGCCTTTTATGGTATGACACTTGAGTGTTGACGCTGTGCATTTTCACTGCTAATATTTGTTTCCCTTTGTTTCAGTTCCTCTACAAGTCGACACCGAAAACACTGTCGGACCTAATTGAGGCGTCCGGGTCCCGAACTACGTCACTATGACGTCAGGCAGGTTGCCAGTGCTGTGCCTGGTAGCTCTGGTGCTAGCAAGTAAGTCGGCCGATTCCCGAGCCCAGCACTCGTATTTCTCACCCGTTTTCAGACACGATCATGAGTTGGTACCCCCTCGAGTGCTTCGGTCGTTAAATCCGGCGGGCATTGACCCTCACTGACCTGGCGAGGCTGGTTCAGGTCGCTGCATGAGCTCGGGTTCCGCCCCGACCGAGAGGGCCAGCTGGCAGCTAATCTGGTGAGGCGGGTTTGGCGTCACGACATAAAGTTCATAAAGTGTTAAGGCTGAAGAAGGGCAACAGGGGCCCATCTGGGTTTAGCCTATCTAGAAGAGATACTAGAAAGTACATGCTCACACCCCAATCAATCCATTGTCTCAAGTTCCAAGGGTCAAGTTCCAAGTTAAACTATATATCCCAGCCTATCTAGCACCATTCACCTGATATTGCATAACACACTCCTAATAACAATTAACACACCTATATAACACACTCCTAACAACAATTCCAAACTCTTCCAATCATGCCTCATTCTGCTACCATAGACAACCTCATCAGTATCATATCCCGAAGGAGCGCACAGCAGCGGCGAGCGGCAGAGCATTGGCAGCGCCTCAAACTCAGGGATAAAATTTAGCCGTTCAACTGGAATTCCGAGGCCGGGCGAGCCTGATCGGGCCCCCCCCAGACAATCAGGTTGCTTGGCACAAGGTCTGTGGAGCAATCCCAGAAAATGGCGAGATCGTGCCAGTGCAATGCAAATCTGTTCCTTTCTAGCAATCCTGAAGTTTCACCTGGGCGGAGAGGAGCCGTGGCACTTGAAGGAGTTTCGGGTTGATGCAATATCGAACCTCGGCGGAAAGTCGCACCTGCTTTGCTCCTTCCCCACGTATTGAGCCGACCGCCATTCGAACGTACGACAATTCCTTTTCGGAATGTTGCGACCCTACTGGACATTCAGACTGGTGTGCGACATCCAAAGTTGGACACATTCAAAGCCAGAAAGCTGCAGTAAAGGAACTGGGGCACAGACTATCACTTAATTAATTGAAGTAGCCGTCGTGCAAATGCATGCACTTTTCATTACTCAGGCTATTCTACTGGCACACTGGTACTTCATATCTGACCGATACGAAGATATAGGATTACGTGTTATCGAAGCAGCGCTGTCCCCACTGCTTGTCGGTGATCCTCAATAGCACTAGGGCTTTTATAATTTACTTTGGGTGGTTACTTATTAAGCATTGATGCTGTGTCGAAAGTGAATACCTCACATTTGAGGTATAACGCAGGCAAAGCGGGCAGTCACGGATGGAGAGTGCTATTGTCAGCATGTTGGTCGCTATGCCAAAGTTTGGAGAAAAGGCCTTGAAGACAACTAAAAAAGGTTTTCCCGCTTAGCCACACCAACGTGCTCGTAATATTCAGTTCATACTCACACTGCAAAATGGAAGAAGTTCCCTTTCACAATGCATGCTGCCATTTCTGGTTGGATTGGGTGTTTTGGAAACTTTTGCCGGCAACCGTATTAATCGTTTTCAGTGAATGTCAAGGAATGCAACTTAAAGTTTCTCTGGCTTATCATCGAGTCCAACTTTCGAACTTTTTGAATGCGGATTCTTGTATTGTGTGTCTATGAATGATGGTCTGTAAATATAGTCTTTGTTAAGAATCTACTTCTCCCTCTCTCAATATGTCGTTCTCCTTACCTGTCTTCTCATGTCTACCTTTAACGTTTATCTCCATCTTAATTTCTTCATCTCCTGCCATCTACCCTCTCCTCTCTTTCTCTCTTTCTCTACTTCCCTCTCTTCTCCACCATCCCTATCTCTCTCTCTCTCTCTCTCTCTCTCTCTCTCTCTCTCTCTCTCTCTCTCTCTCTCTCTCTCTCTCTCTCTCTCTCTCTCTCTCTCTCTCTCTCTCTCTCTCTCTCTCTCTCTCTCTCTCTCTGCCTCTCTCTCGCCTCGCCTCGCCTCTGCCTCTGCCTCGCCTCGCTCTGCCTCTGTCTCTGCCTGCCTCGCCTCGCTCTGCCTCTGCTCGCCTCGCCTCTGCCCTGCCTCTGCCTCGCTCTCGCTCTGCTCTGCTCTGCTCTGCTCTGCTCTCGCCTCTGCCTGCTCTGCTCTCGCTCTGCCTCGCTCGCTGCCTCTGTCTCTGTCTCTGCTGTCTCGCTCTCGCTCTCGCTCTCTCTCTCTCTCTCTCTCTCTCTCTCTCTCTCTCTCTCTCTCTCTTTCTTTCACTCTGTGGTCGCCTTTCGATAGCCCCAGTGGGGTATGCAGCACACCGGAGAGCCATCGCACTTATTTTGCGTCATGCACATGTGTACACTTCATGCACGTCATACCCTTCGCCACCCCCACATTCCCTTACCCACCCCACACATACCCTACCCTCCGCCAGTTACGATCGTCACACGAAAATTAACTGGCTCATGGTTGAGTCGTCGCTGGGATTCACAGTGCCTCCGTCAGGCTCCAGGCACTCAAGACTGAACACACTGATGAAAGAAACTGGAGCAGGACTGCAGAAAGTCACGGGGTACACAGGATGTGTGGCGGTTAGGGTAACCCCATTTTCAACATTTTTGTTCTCGAAACTTCTGCTCCCGTGATCGTTTTGGTGTATTTCGGTGGTGCTGATTCCAAATATGGCATCAAAATACGATTTTTCAAACACGATTCACTTTTTGGAGTAACCACTTCACGCGTCACAGATCGTCAGCCAGACAGGCATCGACATAATGCTGGTAAAATTACCAATGGGAGCATAGGGCAACTCTTTATCTGCCTTTCTGCACACATTTCACCTCCTCTCTCTTGCTTGGTAATCCCACAAGTATTCATGGAAAGTTTCCGGTCACGTCACCTTTGGCCCAGATGGCGCTAGCGTCGCCGTCGCCGTCGCCGCGGCCACTACGTCGCCGTCATTAGGTCATTATCATTGGATTTGTGGATCAGGAAGTGGAATAAAATGTCACAGGAGCACCTCGTGGGCACTCATGCGGTATCAGAGCCGGACATACAGCTTATCCAAGATCGCACAATTTCATGATAGTGGCAGCTTCAGTTACCAAATGCCCACCGATAACAGTGAAAACCGGAGTAGTGGTGAGGGTGATTTTCCCATGTTTCTCACCATTCTCACCGTCATTGTTGCGTGTCTATGTCTAGCTACACCCATAATCACGCATATCCCTTCTCGCAAAATCGGCATCGTGTTTGTTTGGTGAATGTTGTGTGTGAATGTTTGGTGAATGTTGTGTTTTTTTGGTGAATGTTGTGTTTTTTTGGTGCATGTTGTGAAGCCTTCATTCCTCGTGGCTAACTGTATCCCGTTGACATGTATCCTGCTTATGCTCACCATAATAAGGATCCGGGATCGTGGTAAAGAACATCCTGTATCACAACTCCAGGTGAAGGGATTATCGACGGTGTGCTGTGTTATACAATGCCAGTTTATAGCATAGGATTTGCATCGTTATCGTTGATATCGGTGTCACCAAATTCGGTATCTCTCAAAACACGCAAAGCGGGAACAGTGGTATAAACGCAGCTGTCTCACAACTGGGTTTGCGGGACGCAACACGGCTGCAAAACACGGCAGTTGCCTTGGTTTACAGGCAGCCGCTACATCGGTGCCCGGTGGAGCAGCCAGTGGGGTAGGCGTGTGGCCGGGACACGGATAGCTTCCCCTCCTCACCATTGGATGCTTGGCAACATTAACCATATGGGCGCTGCCTATGGGTGTGTTAGTCATAAAGTCATAAAGTGTTGAGGATTAATACGAGCCACAGGGGCCCATCTGGGTGAAGCCTATCTATAAAAGTTACTAGAAATGTACATACTCTCACCCCAATAAATCCCTTATCTCAAGTTCCTAGGGAGCTATATATCCCAGCCTATCTAGTATTCTGATACTTGTGATTCTATTCACGGATAGAAACGACTTCAGGGTGGTTCGCCTGCACTCTCAAACTGCTAAAGTAAAGGCTAAGGTAACCTGCTAAGGTACTTGATACGCACCTGGTAGCTCAGTCCGACCATGTACCATGGTCGGGCTGGTGCTAAGGTAACCTGCTAAGGTAGTTGATAAGCATCTGGTAGCTCAGCCCGACCATGCACCAACCCGTCGGGCTGGTGCGTGTGTGCGCGTGTGTCAACTCCTACCATCCTACCATCGTACGTACCATCAGTCGACAGGTGCGCTAGCAACTTTTCGGCTTCCGCAGGCATTCTGCTGTCCAGCGCCGCCGAGACCGCCGCAATGAGCGACCAGCCCTCTGCCGACAAGCCGGGCGACACCGAAGTGGCCGGCGGTGCCGCCTCAGAGAGCGGCGGAGCGGACGGCGGGGGTGGCGGAGCGGACGGCGGGGGTGGCGGAGCGGACGGCGGGGGTGGCGGAGCGGACGGCGGGGGTGGCGGAGCGGACGGCGGGGGTGGCGGAGCGGACGGCGGGGGTGGCGGAGCGGACGGCGGGGGTGGCGGAGCGGACGGCGGGGGTGGCGGAGCGGACGGCGGGGGTGGCGGAGCGGACGGCGGGGGCGGCGGAGCGGACGGCGGGGGCGGCGGAGCGGACAGCGGAGCGGGAAGCGGAGCGGAAAGCGGAGCGGAAAGCGGAGCGGAAAGCGGAGCGGAAAGCGGAGCGGAAAGCGGAGCGGAAAGCGGAGCGGAAAGCGGAGCGGAAAGCGGAGCGGAAAGCGGAGCGGAAAGCGGAGCGGAAAGCGGAGCGAAAAGCGGAGCGGACAGCGGAGCGGAAAGCGGAGCGGAAAGCGGAGCGGAAAGCGGAGCGGAAAGCGGAGCGGAAAGCGGAGCGGAAAGCGGAGCGGACAGCGGAGCGGACCCGGAGGAGGAGGACGACACGACCGGTCCTGATGCGGCCGCAGGCGGCGGCAAGCAGGATTCTGACGACGGGGAGGAATCAGAGAGCGAGGAGGAAGCTGATGACGAGGAGGGAGCCGGTGACGGCGATGGCCACGGTGAGGAAGGGGACTGGGAAGGAGCTGACAACGGTAATGGACACGATGAGGACGAGGAGGAAGAGGACGAGGAGGGAGAACATTCGAGTGAAGACGATAGAGACGAGAAGGCTGGCACTGGAAAGAGATCCATAGGGGACACGCTTAAAGGCTTCGGCGAGAAGACTCAGGAGGCGATCGCCCGCGCTAAGAAGTCATTCAAGAATAAGTACAAGGAACAGATGGATAAGTTCAAGAAAACCATGGGTAAGTGTGTTGGTGAACTGTTTTAATTCACATTTTGCATATTTGGTTGGCTATATAGCTCACCATTCATCGGACGGTTATTTGCGCACCAGTTGTAGGTTGATGACGAGCGTTATTTATGTTCCTGTCTGTTATCTGTACACAAGTCATCCAATTAAAACTGAAACCAGTGATCTAGGAACATGTAGACTTTGGGTATCCGCATTGTGATGTTCAAAGTTTCACTAGATGACAGAGAAAACGCAACAGAAAAAGATCGACCACCACTTCCTGGCCTCTGTTTCAGTCCTTGACACGCCCGTAATAATCAGCTTAAGGAGTTGTATCCCTCCTGGATAGTCAGGTATTTCGACTTGCATCGGCGCATCCCACATTACATACCGCAGATTATGTTGGGTTATGGCCAAAGGAGGCTACCCTCAAGTTTGTGGATCAACCTCACGAGTACATCTTAGACGAATTAAAACAGACGTTTTGATAACACCTTTTCGTTATTCCGTTAGCTGTTAGTCCATTAACCCTTCCATTAACTCACCTTCAGCTAACCGGGGACGCCTATGTAGGGAGCCTTTTATCGTCGACTATGTGGCAGAGCACGTTTGTAAGGTAATGCAATCATCGTTATCAGGACAAGCCTTTGCTGCATTCATACAGACGCGCAGTGTGCATTTTGGTGTAAGTTCGTTTTGGTGAGCCAGATGCAGCCTTGAAGAATGTGTGTAAGATAATATAGCCCAAAGCACTTATGTGGTGTATGGCATGTGCATATTGCCTGGCAAACATCACACATTAATCATGAAATACCACCTGATAATGGCGCCGTGGTAGTATCAAATATAAGTGTTTTTTCCGAAAGTTCAAGCATGTTTCCAAGATATGTAACTGGAGGGGGGGGCGGGGTCCGGGAGGGTCAGCTGGAAACTGGCCCGATAAATGGGGGGGGGGGACGCGGTAACGATTCCGAGGGGGGGGGGGGCATCGGTCGCACGCCAGCTCTCGGTCAGGCTTATGGCGCTCAACTGAAAACAAATATCAGGTTGAGCGGTCAGCCAGCAAGCAACATCCTCTCGCTATGACAGGGCTTTGTTGCGCACAGCTTTTTCACCACACACTCGGATCGAATTCGTGTTCAACAAACCTGGGCAGAGTGACTGTTAGATGTCCACGTGCAAGGAACACAGTGCCCATTTTGCACTCATTGGCCATTTTACATTCAGTGGCCATTTTACATTCAGTGGACGTTCTACAGTGGCCATTTTACATTCAGCAGACGTTCTACAGTGGCCATTTTACATTCAGTGGCCGTTCTACAGTGGCCATTTTACATTCAGCAGACGTTCTACAGTGGCCATTTTACATTCAGTGGCCGTTCTACAGTGGCCATTTTACATTCAGTGCCAATTCTACAGTGGCGAATGCAAGATATTCAGTGCCCATTCTACTGGTAGTGACCGCACCACACCTGACAGAGCGTCGGTCCACCACCCGCCACCACTCGACTGTCCCGCATCGAATATAGGGCAGGTCGCCAGACTGACCCCCTGACTTTGACAGGTCATCCAGGTTAAAGCCACTCAGCACTTACATCACGACAGCCGTCGATAGATGGGCCATGTCCCGAGCCGAAGACGTGGAGTATTCAGTACTATCTGCTCGCACATATCCAGAGCCCATTGAGTACTCCGCCCTGCCAGTTTTGGCGCGATTGACTGCCCGTCGCCGCAGTTCTTTATTTTTCATTTTCGTGGGGCGACACCCGTCGTTCTTTTCGTTCGTTTCTAGTGGTGACACCTGTCGCCCCGCGTGGATTTGTTTTTTTCTCTCATCGTATTTCCGTTCCCTGTGTTTCTGAGTGTTCTTGTCTATTTAGATTTCATTAGGTAGGTTTTTCCCCGCGATGGGGAAGAAACGAAAGAAGGATACAGACCCCCAGCTCGCCACCAGACTCCGAGACGGAATTTCCACCACTCGCTACACCTGACGACCATCGCGCGACCCCGGACTCTGCACATGATGTCCCACCTCTCGATGCCACCGTTGATGACCCGCGCCGGACAATTCCTTTGGACGACGCCATGGAAGCCCTTTGTTCCTCACCGACCCCCGCTCGTACCAAGACTACAACTTCGCCTCGCAATTCCGACCAGACCATCACTCTTCACGCCGCAGACCCACGCCCTAACCAGACCATGCCATCCCAACCTGAACCAATCGAACCCTACCTCGACAGTGCTGGCTCTTTCGTAGTAGTCAAGCCTGTCGAGGAATCCGTTTCCTTCCGCCGTATTAACGTTTTCTGGCCGACCAAGCAACTCCTCGCCATCTGCTCCTTAACTAATCCTGACATCGAAGCCCCTGCCAACGGAACCCTCGTCATCAAAACCCAAACCCGAGCCCAGACCAAAGCCCTCCTCCGTACCACCACATTTTGTGGTAAATCCGTCACCATTACCCTACATTCCAACCGCAACACCACCAAGGGCACCATCTTCGCGCCGGAGCTCCGCTTCATGTCTGAAGCAGATATCCAGACGGAGCTCAGGCCGGAAGGGTTGACCCACGTCCACCGCATCACCTCCTTTAAAGACGGTCAGAAACGAGATACAAGCCTCCTTGTCTTTACCTTCAACTCTACCACTCTTCCCAAGACCCTCCCCGCCGGCTGCATCCGATTCGAAGTCCGCGTATTTATTCCAAATCCTCTCCGCTGTTTTAATTTCCAGCGCTTCGGCCATGGCAGTAAGACTTGTTGCCAATCAGCCCGCTGCCCCAAGTGCGGAGAACCACATCATCCTGATTCCACTTGCTCCAAGCCTGCCCACTGCCTCAGCTGTAACACATCCGACCACCTCACCACTTCCAATCAATGTCCAGTTTGGCGCAAGGAGAAGGAAGTGTGCGCCGTCAAGGCCACGACCGGGGTGTCCTACCCCCGGGCCCGGAGATCTGTGGAGGCCACCTCCCCATCCACCAAGACGTACGCACAGGCGACCAGCATTGCTCCACCCACCCCTCTCGTCAACACCACTTCTACTTCCATGCAAACCGACATTATTCCCGGCTTAGCTCCACTTAAAAAAACTCACACCACTGACCACACCGACACAAAACACCTTGACTGCCAACACACAGACCACTCCGGCTCCACACACTCAGGCAAATTCCACAAGGAATGCCAGACCCCACAGCCATTCGGCTGCTGGGGAAATGCGTGCCACATCGGTGGGCCGCCGATCAAGCCCGACGCGTCCAGCGCCGGCTGGCGGCCACGTGACCCGACCAACTCCAAGCCGATGGACATCCCCCGCGGCAGTAACCGGCCGCCGTGACCTCGCCAAGGCCACCGGTCGGCCGGACGTCTCTGGCGGGTCCACCGCCGCCGTACGCACCCAACTCCTGGCTCCGGCATGCATCAAAAGGTGCTGACAAACATTAATACTTTGTATCCCAATGTCTACACTTTTACAATCGAATTACCATAGTTTATTATCCAAACGGGCCGAAATGAAAGTTTTTTTTTCAGTATTCTCACACCTATTCTCATAGCACTCCAAGAAACATGGTTTTTACCTAATGATACATACAACTTTAACCTTTTCAATTATTAACTGTATCATCACGACGAGGTCCGTGGATCACATCGAAGCGGCGGTACAGCACTTTACATCAACAATGATTTCACACATACACAAATTACACTTAATACACAATTACAAGCCGTAGCTTGTACATTACGTTTACATGGTAGAAATATAGATGTGTGTTCCATTTATATTCCACCACACATCGACAACACAAATATTTTGACACATTTAGAAAACCTTATAGCACATTTCAAGAACCCTTTCATATTGCTCGGATACTTTAATGCACATAGTCCAGCCTGTGATCAAGCGCGTACACAAGGAGATACTCGCGGCCACATCATTGAACAAATTTTAGACCGGCATAATTTAGTAATACTTAACACCGGAGAACCAACCTTTTTTCACCTTGAACATAATACAGCAACAGCCATTGATTTATATATTTGTTTCCCCACCCTGGCAAACGACTTTGATTGGACCATAGAAACCGACATCCACGACAGCGACCACTACCCCATCAAATTAACACCCACTTTTTCAACGGCGACTGACACCACACCCAGTTTTATTCTCCGCTGGAAAATTTCAAAAGCCGATTGGACAACATTTCAGGAACTTTCTTATATGCAATACAACCCCAACATTTCTCCCGTCGAAAACATCAACTCAATTACAAATACACCTTTCGAGGCAGCTTCCACGACTATTCAACTTACAAAACCATTCACAAAAAGGAAACCAGTACCTTGGTGGTGTCAAGAAATTTCAAAAGCCATTGCGATAAGAAAAAGAGCATTTATAAATTATTTACGATATCCCGATCAAGAAAATTTATACATCCGTAACCGCGAACGTGCGAGGACCCGCCGCATCATTCGCGATGCCAAGCGCCGTTCATGGGCCATATGTTTACAGCAGCTGACTTTTCAAACACCTTTGAGTCAAATATGGCAAGTAATCCGACGTTTATCCGGACGCTCCCCATTTAAATCTCTACCGGCCCTCAAAATCCACAATCTTACCATTACAGACCCACAAACTATAGTAAATACCATAGCTGATACAAGAGCCCATAATAGCTCCGATGTGAACTAGCGACCTAATTTCCTACCAAATGCACAACACACTTTTCACACCAATCTCGAGCTCTTCCAATCCGACAATACCGAGGACTACAATGCTTCTTTTCAACTTTTCGAACTGCAGAATGCCATTTCCTCCGCCGGTAACACTTGAGTAGGGCCTGACAAATTACATTATTCCTTCTTTCGACATTTATCTGACCACACCAAACAATTCATCTTAGACACATTTAATTCATTATGGGCAAATCACATCTTTCCTGAAACATGGAATAAAGCTATCATCATTCCCATTCCAAAACCCGGCAAAGATCACAGTAACCCAAATAATTTTCGGCCAATTGCTCTTACCAGTTGCTTGGGGAACCTTCTTGAAATAATGATTAGTAAAAGACTGACCTGGCACCTGGACACAAATTCTCTTTTATCTCCATTCCAATGTGGTTTTCGTCACGGACGCAGCCCAGTCGACCATCTCATTAGATTAGAGACAGACATCCGACTTAGTTACAAAAAACACGAACACACTATGGCAGTCTTTTTGAACATTAGCAAAGCTTATGATATGGTCTACAAACCCGCATTACTTTTCAAAATTCATCAACTCGGTTTCAAAGGACACTTAGCTCATTATTTAATAGGTTTTCTATCTGGTAGTCGCTCTTTCCACCTCAGGTATCGATCATCAACCTCCACTCAGCATGTTATGAACAACGGACTGCCACAGGGGAGCTGCATATCACCACTTTTATTTAACATCATCATTAATGACCTTTTCGCTGACATGCCTGCAAATGTATCATTTTCTTTTTTCGCGGACGATAGTGCAATTTCGTTCTCGGACAAAAACTACGAAAATTGTTTGATTCGGCTTCAAAACGCCCTTGACAAAGTACATCAATGGTCCATCAAGTACGGTTTCAATTTTTCTGGTCCCAAATCTGCAACCATGATTTTTAGCAAATGCACTCCCTGCCCAAGCCCAGATACACAGCTTCACCTTGGACAAAATGACATACCTTTTGTACATTCATTTAAATTTCTTTGTGTAATCTTTGATCGTAGGCTTTCCATGCATCAACACATGAAACACATCCAGAACAAATATTTTCGCCGACTACATTTATTTCGCTGCATTACTTCCACCCCCTTAGGAGCCGATCGTCACACTCTTTTACAACTATATAAATCCCTAGTACTCCCCATCATTGAATATGGCTCAGTAGTTTATGCTGGTGCCAGCCCATCCTCCTTACACATCTTAGACACCATTCAAAATAAATTTATCCGTATCGCACTTGGTGCAATGACCACTTCACCCATCATCTCTTTAGAAGCCGAATCGGGAATTCCTCCTATAGCTCTCCGCCGAATGCAACAAACACTTAGATACGCCTCCAAAATTAAGTTTCATGCAAACCACCCGACACACACGTCATTGCAAATTCTCCCAAATTTACATCATCATTATTTAGGTCCAGCCGAAAAGCGAACTGGACTCACTATAGCTACTCGGGTCAAAACATTTTCTGAACAACTTCACTGCACTATTCCACCCATTACTTCTCTTTCTCCACCAACTACACCACCGTGGCAGATAGCCGAAAGACACATTCTATATATCACCACCACTCCAAAATCACATCTTTGTCCAGAATATATCAAAAAAAAATTCACCAATTTCGGGCTCGTTATCACCATGTTCCTTTTGTTTTTACTGACGGTTCTAAAAATGCTAACCTTACAGGAAATGCAATAGTTTCGGGAGCGTACAAAAAACAACATCGATTACCAGACGGAACATCAATTTTTATCGCTGAATTACATGCCATCCTCATTGCCCTTCGTTATATACGTAATCGTTTCCTTTGTCACCCCATGCGCAGCGTCGTTGTTTGTTCTGACTCAAAATCTGTTCTTCAATCACTTTCTTCACTTTCCTTTTCACACCATTCCCATACTTCCATCTATGACACACTTCAAACACTTTACATGATGGGCGTGAGGGTCCGTTTCCTGTCGCTGTAGAACGGCACTTCCTGGAAGCGACTGGGGGTGTGGGGGGGGGGCGACCGCCCGCCAGTTGCCGCCAGTTACGGTGAATGGCATTCGCTGTGGCGCCATTTCACTATAAATTTCAGCTGCTGTTCGTTCATTTGGAGCAGCTGGAATCGATCGTTACATGCTAGCATATTTCCGTAATTAAATCGTTGGCTGGTGCTGGTGTTGTAGCCACATACTACTTCCAGAGGAAGTTTGGGCATCACTTACGACTAGCCACCTCGTGTAGCATGATGTGTTCTTGCAAAACTTTGTTTGACATTCTGTTTCATTACCGAGCATTGAAAAAATGTGTAAAAAAAAATAATAAAAAAATATGGTGTCCTAACAAGAGCCTTGTTTATCATTATGTGTCATCATGAGAGCTCTATTTGGGAATAGAATCAAGTTGGTCGGTGGCATTCTGCAAAACGCCACACTGATCAGCTGACTTGCTATCGGTATCAGTATGCTTTTCAATTGGCATGCACAGTCCGTGTCACATTTTGTGTTCACGGCTATTAAAATACTCTTGTACCGAAATGGACCGCAGCACGGGCATTATTTGATGACATTGCAGTGCGCAGAATGTAGACCGTTCGCGAGCCATTGATGGTCTAAAAGTCACAAGTTATGTAGGCATGGTGAAATTGGCTACTATTGTCGTGGCTGAGCACATTAAAACTCCCTGGACGATATTCAGACAGGCATAATTATGTTGCATGGTCAAAACAGCTTCAATTTTGTGATTATTTCCACTTAAGCTTTGTATTTTCAGAACATTGGTACTTCCTCATGCAGTTGCCATGAGTAATAGACAACATCAGAATCATAGACCCTATTGGTATCATAGACACCATAGGTAATAGACACCATACGAAACATATACACTATGGGTACAATAGACAACATAGGTATTATAGACACCATATGTATCATAGACCTCAAGGTTATTATGGACACCATAAGAATCATGAACACTATGGGTATCATAAACACCATAGTTATTATATACACCATAGGTATCATAGACACCATCGGTATTATAGACACCATTGGAATCATAGGCACTATGAGTATCATATACACCATATATATTTTAGACACCATTGGTATCACAGACAACATAGGTATTATCGACACCATAGGTATCATAGACACCATTGGAATCATAGACGCCATTGGAATCATAGACACCACTGGCACCTTGGACACCATAGGCATCACACACACCATAGACGTCATAGACACTATAGGTATAATAGACAACATATGTATCATGGACACCATAGGTATCATAGTTGCCATCGGTATCATGGACGCAATAGGTATCATAGACACCATAGGCATGTTGTCAATGTGCTTGACAGTTGGGAGTGGCTTGTCTTCCCCACATGTGGCGTGCTCTATGATGAGCGAACGCTTACAAAGCCGAAAAGGCGTTGTAGCGAACGCCTACAAAGCCTACAAAGCCGACTTCGATGGGCAGCAAATTGGCACATGGATAAAGGAATGCGCACTGAAAATATATCTGCCACTGCCTGCATTCTAGAATGGGTATTGGAAGAGAAATCATCGCCAATTAAATGGACAGAACTCGTATTAGGATGCATCTTGGTGTTGCAATAACCTAAGAACAAAAGCTTAAAACAAATTTGTCTTGACTTGGGCACATCTACTACTTTATCAACTTTTGTTCACACAATCAGTCCCTTTGGAAGGGCGTGGATCTGAATGAATGCCTGTGCCGTCCGGTGAGAAGCAGCGTCAGGAGAATCCCTGACCTGTTATCAATGCACGGGCCGCATGACCTCGCTCATGCAATATAAACGAATTCCGAATGTTAACCCAAACCCCTTAGGAGCACAGCAATTGCACAATGGCGAATTCAGTTCGCTTGTTCCAATTGGGCAAAATCTACAAGATCGTACAAAAGCAATCATGTTAGTTGCATTGCATAGTTGCATAGTTGCATTGCAGTTGCATGCATTAGTGCTTCTGGAGTATTTTTGATAATTTCAGCGTTGCCCTAAGATCGATGGCGATTGATAAGATTGTGGATAATGTCTAGATTTGACCATGGCTAGTGTCTAGACCGCCTAAACTCGTCTCGCCTGCCGCGCCGCGGAGGGGGGGCGAGTGTCGACTCTCGAGAGTTTACTCTCCTCAGACTTCCATGTCGACCAGTGCCTACAATGCTGAACCTCATTTTCAACATTGATTCGTCCAATCCCCACGAGGCCCTTCCGGGCCGTCCGTTTGTTCTTCATGCACTATCCGGCAGGACTCTCAACGGCCGCACCGCCACTCTGCACCATTTCTGTCGATGGGGGCGGGGATGGCCGAGTGGTTAGAGCGTTGACCTCTGGATATAAAGGTCCCGGGTTCAACTCTCGCACCGCTCGCACATTTCCCTATCCCGCGGCCCACCGGCGAAACGGTGTGGGCGGCGCCGATCAGCAATTGCACAAGTGCGTCGTGAACGACCCAATATAAAAATATGCCGATGACGTCGGCGCTGGGTGCTGACCTCGTGGCCAGCGCCATGCGGCGTCGCACCGGCCCGAACCCAGCACGGCCGGCGCCCGGTCGGCCGGACAATATTGACCGCGACCGCTTCGGACCTGATTGCGGCGGCGGCGGCAACAATCAATGCGTTCCGGTCCGCCCTGCAAACAATTAGCCGGCCGGGCCGTGCGGCACAGCGTGTGCCAGGCGGCCGCGGCGCCCGCGCGCCGCCACCACGCGGCTTTGTGTGGCTGCTTCCGGCTACGTCAGCGGCCGTGCCGGCCGCCCATTGGCGGTGGGCGGCGCGGATTCATCGGCTCGTCGGGCGGCCGGCGGCTGCGGTGAGCGAGCGAGTGGCATCACGCGGTGTCTCTTTGAACCGCCGCCGCCGGCCGATTAGGCGACACAGGTCGCGGGTCGTGTCGTGTCGTCAGCTGTCAGACGGATGGGGGGGGGGCGAGTTGTGGGCTGGCGTACACGCCGGGGCGTCGTTGCCAGCAACACACATGCCGCTGCGAGAGATGGGTCGGTTCCGCGGCTGGAGATGTGTCGAGCGAATCGGGAGGGTTCGGACCACCCTGGTTTGGTAACCGGCTAATGTCAGGGTCTGTTCCCGCGCCCTCAACCGGAATAGGTTGAGCTTCAGCCAAAAGAGGTCTTCCAGGTCGAGGCACGGGAACGACCGGTACAGTTTTCTTCTTCAATCAGCTGTTGGCGGTGGTATGGTTGTAGTGCTATTTCAGCAAATATGCAATGCGGTGGCATTCTCGGTTGCTTACTCTGATCTTGTGCGTAACAGTGCCGATATTTTTGTTTTCATTGATATACTTACTTTCTGTCGTGAGAGCCCAATGAACCTTATTGTGCAGCAGCTATTGGATAATGAATAAGACGCGCTGCAAGCTATGTTTTCTGATTCCGACTCCGACCGGGAAGCTGACGCACCGGATGGCGGTGGCTTGTTCTGCTTCAGGAGCTAAAAAAAAGCGTTTATTCCAAGAACGAATCGATAAATTTTCCAGGGCGGTGGAGGCGGGTACTCGTCTGGAGGGAAGCCTGCTAATGTTAGGGTGTGTTCCCGCGCCCTCAACCGGAGTAGGTTGAGCTTCGGCCAGTAGAAACTGCTGCTGCGGAAGTCCCTTGACGCTCTCATTCAGTGGAATATTCATTGAGCAGGGGAAGGGGGCTGCACTGGAACATACTGAATGGACGTCTTTTACTCTGAGAGGGGAGCCTGGAGCCGAAAGACCGCTTAGCGAGGTGCACTCCAGTAATACGATGTATTCGACGGTGTCATCGCGTCTCCACGGAGGAACGTCTTTTATCCGTTTGAGCAGGGATGTTCTTTAAAAATATATTCTTGAGGAGACAAGTGCCACTCAATGTTCACTTTGCCCCCCCAAATAATTTGAACTGCTAACATTGGACCCTATGGAGTGTGCCATAAATCCATTTTGGCCCACCCATTGCCTTCATATATCATATATAATATTCATATACCATCCCCCCCAATAATTTTCATGAATCTCAACACCCATGTGTCGGAAGGAAGCCACCTTCACATGTGGAGAGCACACGCAGCTCCTGTATCCACCACTGATACATACATGCATAGAAACAAAACAAAAACATGGATGCATACCAGCAAGCATGTCCCTTCAAATGCACGCAAATTAGCACCCATGACTGAACCTACAATTTACCCATCAAATTTAAGACCCCCAGCTCTGATTCTTAGTTGCGCGTTGGATGCTCCCGAAGTATATTGGAGACAACATAGTGTAGCTGGTGACACAAAACATGGGTGGCTGCTGATATTCATCACATATCCCATGCCTCTTGGATTTCTTTAAAAAAAACAGCTCTAAAATAAAGAAAGTATGACATATACTACCCAATGACTGTGCTCCTGGCCTAAGTCAGGTTAAAAAGTATGATGCTGAACGCCACTGTTGCGGCACGTTTGTCGTGTTCCGTGTTTGCGCTTCCTCAACCGCCGACCGGCAGGATTAGGTTGTGCTCATACAGTGGAGGTTCGATCAGGGTAAACCAATTCCTGATAAGGAACGGGAAAGACCGGTAGAGGAAATGGACGCTCAACCTATTCTGGTTGAGGGCGCTGGAACAGACCCATAATTGATCAGTTTCCATATTCAATCTGAAAATTGTTGAACCCGGGCCTCGCCCCTGGCTTTGGGAGAGAACTCGAGCCATTGCCAGTTCATTTCAATTGATTGTGGTTATATCCTCAGTCATCGTCGACAATTTATTTTGGTTACATCCTCAGTCAACGTCGAGGCAATCCGTGTATTGTTCCAGTTCGTGCATTGTCCCAGTCCGTGCATTGTCCCAGTTCGTGCATTGTCCCAGTCCGTGTATTGTCCCAGTTCATGTATAGTCCCAGTCCGTACGTTGTCCCAGTTCGTGCAGTGCCCCAGTTCGTGCAATGTCGTCCGTGTCTTATGTCAGTCCCAGTATCAGCCCGTGTGTCGTATGTAAGTCCCAGTACGTGCATTGCAGTTCGTTCCTCCGTCCAAGGTAATGAGTAGATTCGAGTGCGCTAGTGTGTATATAAACCACTCGTAGTGACAATGGCTCCCAAACCACGCATTGTGACAGTGGCTCCCAAACCACACATAGTGACAATGACACCCCACCGTCACTACGTGTGGTTTGGCGTGTCACTACCACTACGTATAGTGACAGTGGCGCCCAGTGTCGTTATGGGGTAGCGCCCTGGGAATTTCGGTCGCCACCCACGCATGTGACTGCCTTTAGCAGGTGACTTCGATAGGACTCGTGTTTCCACGAGTCCCACTGAGTTTAAAGCTCACGGACTCACGAGCCAAGTGACCTTGGCCGGTCACCAAACGGCTCTCTGGTCGCGCGGTCAGCAGGTTGTTCGTGCAGTAGCGTGCAAGAAGGGCTACTCCGGCTCCTTGTGTTCTCCGGAGAGCGCATCCAGTATATCGCACCGCGTCTGGTGTTTCTGACTCTGATATTGACGCATCGCGTCTGGTGTGACTGATATCGACTCTGATATCGACGCATCGCGTCTGGTGTGACTGATATCGACTCTGATATCGACTCTAATATCGACGCATCGCGTCTGGTGTGACTGATATCGACTCTGATATCGACTCTGATATCGACGCATCGCGTCTGGTGTGACTGATATCGACTCTGATATCGACGCATCGCGTCTGGCGTTCTGACCCTGACATCGGCACATCGCATCTGGTGTTCCTGACTCTGATATCGACGCATCGCGTCTGGTGTGACTGATATCGACTCTGATATCGACGCATCGCGTCTGGCGTTCTGACCCTGACATTAGCACATCGCATCTGGTGTTTCTGACGCTGACATTGGCGCATTACTTCAATGTGTATGTAGCCGCGCGCTTTCACACATGCGTTCAAACGTGTGTGGGTAATGTAAACACGTGTGCAGAGCTAATGTGAACTCGGATGCGATGCATTCACTAAGTTGCGCTACAAGAGGCAATGACAAACGGGCTGCACATATGTACACCCGGGTCCGAACTCCGGGGTCAGGGACAGACGCCAGGGTTCTTCGCATTCACCACCCCGGATGGCCGGCTTGAGCAGACTGCAGAGCGACGTCTACGGCAAGCTGACTGCGCGAGCGAGTGTTGCCGAGAGCACCTCTCTTTGAACACATATTGAGAGCACTTCAGGCTGAATATTGTGATGCAAATTAATTGCTATCGAGAAGAAGAACCTTCGGTTCTTTTACGACGCATTCAACCGCTAAGTCATATGGCGTCGCCAACCTCTCACGCCGATTGGTCGCGGGTGGACTCGGTAAATGCCGTCGGTTGTGAGATTCGAACCCACAATATTTCGATCAAGAGTCCGACGCACTCCCAACTGAGCTACCGCGGCCCCATAATTATTATAAAAATGGAAAGGGCAGGTCAGGCGCTGAGTAAGACAATTCGAACTTGAAACACTGCATGGAACTGTGAATCAACGTCAAACGTTTCTCCTGAGAGGAAGTGTCGCCGCGAGCTTGTTTTTTCACACAGAAATGATTAAGGTCACTTCATGAAGAATGTTGGGATGTAATCATTAATAATCGAACTAAAAACAACACACTTGACCCGCAGTGGAGAAATCAAAACGCGAAGCGCTGTAGGAAATATCTTTTTTTTTAAAGCAAATATGTTTTGGTTTTTAAAGCGTGACGGTTGGGCCTGATAGGACCAGGCCGCGGAGCTGAATTTTGACGGAGCTGAAATTCTGACGGAGCTGAACTTGTGACGGAGTTGAACTTGAGACGGAGCTGAACTTCTGACTGGCTGAACTTGTGACAGGAGCAGGACCTGTCCGGAGCCTCGCCTGTGCTCGTAACTAATCCCATGTTGCGACACGCACGGCTACCCAGGTCCAATGACACTTACGAAATCATTTCATCGTAGCATTTAATGTCGCGCTCTGAGCACTGATTATCGGATATCCAAGTAGAGCAGCTGTTCGTTAACTTCACCTGCTCGATCGACGGCAGCCGGTGTCCACTGGGCGTTCGTGTTCGAACTTCGACCGCTTCGCATGCCGAAGTCGCGATGTCTCGTGCTGACCTTGGTGGAGCCAATCTCGCCATTGGGCGACACTGGTGGAGCCAGCTCGGCTGGCGAGTGGTCTTAAGATTGACAGGCTGGGTCTTCCAGGCGTGTGATGTGTGTGGCCGAGTGGTCAACTGACCTGGCTCGCCCTCAGGCCAGAGCGATGTCGGAGTCGTTGGTTTGGGTTCTCGAGTCTGGGAGGCTATTCTCGGTGGGAACACACCAGAAGAAGGAGTGAGGAGGGGGACAAGCATTGGTCTGGTGGCAATATGCCTAATAATGAATCCGTCGAAACGTATTACATGATTAGCTTGATCCGGAGTACACGAGTGAGGAGCAAAATTCGTTTTTAGGGCAAGAAAGCCCACAGAATGAGCTTTCGTACGTTCCCAAGATTCTTCACCTGAGACATATTTTTCTACCAAGCAGTGGCATGGCACGATGCCCTTGTGGTGGCGATGTGACAGAATGATTGCTGCCGCTCCCTCAGACAGATGGCGAAAATATTTCCGAAATCAAACACTGCCTCAAACGTTCCCGGACAATACACATCACTTCTAATTTGGCATGGTCATCACCATACAGAATCTGTGACCTGCGATTACTCAATAATGGATAAAAACACCAAAATTCGAAACTGTCAGCTCATGTCCCACCTCAGACTTCGAGTCTGAGGTGGGATTGCATGGTCACCACTTGGAGTCTGAGGTGAGACTGATGTGGTCACCACTTGGAGTCTGCGGTGGGACTGGTGTGGTCACCATTTGAAGTCTGAGGTGGGACTTATGTGGTCACCACTTGGAGTCTGAGGTGAGACTGATGTGGTCACCACTTGGAGTCTGCGGTGGGACTGGTGTGGTCACCATTTGAAGTCTGAGGTGGGACTGGTGTGGTCACCATTTGGAGTCTGAGGTGAGACTGATGTGGTCACCACTTGGAGTCTGAGGTGAGACTGATGTGGTCACCACTTGGAGTCTGAGGTGAGACTGATGTGGTCACCACATGGAGTCTTAGGTGGGACTGATGTGATCACCAATCTAAGTCTATCGTGCAGGGATTCCATATGGAGGTTATGGCGTAACTAGTTTGGTCGTGGAAGAGATTATATTGCAAGGTTGCACGCAAGGTGCTTGTAAGTATCCTGCACCATGCGGCTTATGGAGTAGTCGTGTTGGGTCAGGGACCTGTATCGATCTTGTGTGGTCTTGATGATCATATATCGATGATCTTCTTGGTCACATGTTGGGTCGGTGACCTGCACACAGCTGATGATCCTCTTGGTCACGTGTTGGGTCGGTGACCTGCACACAACTGATGACCTGCTTGGTCGCGTGTTGATGGCCCCGAAGAGCGTGCACTGGCTTCAGCTTCGGATTGGCTGGTGTAACTATGCAACTAATTTAACTTCGGAATGACTCGAAACGAGTTCATATTGTGACACATCAAAATTACGGCTTCACCTGAAAAGGGCTTACAATGTTGTTGGAGATTATGGACAATAAACAAATATGTTAAGTTGGATGGAGATGGCCTACATGACGTGTTGGTTCGTGAGCCGACGCATCATGCCGCCCACCCTCATCCAAGTTCAACAATGCCGCCGCTCTCCCAGCACACTCTTCGCGAAGTTGGGACTTGAATTTGAATGAAATATGTCTGTTGTCTGATTCTGTTGGACACTGATAGCGGCGCTGCATTAAGCCAATGACTTAATCACAGCCTTCGATTGGCACGTCCGGTGTTCTGCAGCGAAGCCAGCCGCACGCCCACAGCCAGCAGGACTGCTTGGCTTGATGACTGGCTAGCATGAAGACCTCGCCAGTCCACGGAACAGGCAACATATCATGTTGCCTGGTCTTCACCATAGTGGCGGCGAGCAGATCAAAGTGCAGTCAGAGCCCAGAGACCAGGTCTCCGGACTCTGATTTTCTCTTCCAAGGAAGATAGAAAAGACACGCAGATCTGCTCCTCAGTCGGAGTGGCTCGCCGGTCGGCGATGCACTATCCAGTACTGTACACGAACGGGGCGTGGTCGCTTGAGGGGCGGCGTGCCAATGGTGGTCGGGGGGGCGCTCGACGGGGGCGCTCGACGGTACTGTAGAATACACCGCCCACCATCGTCAGCACGCCGCCCCTCAAGCGACCACGCCCCGTTCGTCTACAGTACTGTACAGTACATCGCCGACCGGCGAGCCACTGCCTGAAGATCCTTGGAAGAGCCAGGGTCCAGGCAGAGCCCGGAGACCCTGGTCTCCGGGCTCTGACTGCACTTCGATCTGCTCGCGGCCATTATAGCGAAGAGCAGGCAAGTTGATCTGCTGTCTGTTACCGCGGACTGGAGAGGTCTTCATGCTAGCCCATCACCAAGCCAAGCGGTCCTGCTAGCTGTGGGCGCGCGGTTCAGCTTCATGCTAGCCCATCACCAAGCCAAGCGGTCCTGCCGGCTATAGGCGCACGGCTGGCTTCGCTGAAAAACACCGAACGCACCAATCGAAGGCTGCGATTACGGCTTAATTCAGCGCTTAATGTAGCGCTGCCGTCGGTGTCCAACAGAATCAGACCATTAGTCCGGACATATTTCATTCAAATTCAATTCTAAGCTTCGCGAAGAGTGTGCCGGGAGGGCGGCGGTGTTGTTGAAGTTGGATGAGGGTGGACGACATGCCGTGCCAGCTTATGGATGGACACGACAGGTCGACCACCTTCATCCAACTTCACAATTACTTATTTCACAGTATGAACTCGTCTTCAGATATTCCCAAGTTAAATTAGTAGCATAGTTATGTCAGCCAGTCCGAAGCTGAAGCCAGTGCACGCTCTCCGGGGCCATCCAACACGTGACCAAGAGGATCATCAGCTGTGTGCAGGTCACCGACCCAACACGTGGCCAAGAGGATCATCAGCTGTATGCAGGTCACCGACCCAACACGTGGCCAAGAGGACCATCAGCTGTGTGCAGGTCACCGACCCAACACGTGACCAAGAGGATCATCAGCTGTGTGCAGGTCACCGACCCAACATGTTACCAAGAGGATCATCGATAGATGATCATCAAGATCACACAAAACTGATACAGGTCACTGACCCAACACGACTTCTCCATAAGCCGCATGGTGCAGGATACCCACGAGCACCTTGCGTGCAACCTTGCAATATAATGTCTTTCATGATCGAGCAGTTGCGCTTACAGAGTCCGGCTCCTGAGTCTACTGACTCGTGGCGAATAACTCACTCTGCACAGTGCTGAGATGCTGCTCTCCGCCTGGTGTCAGCCTCACATCAGCTGACACCAGTCTGACACCAGTCTGACACCAGTCTGACCGCTGCTTGTCCCTAGATTGGCCACCAGCCTGACCTCCGCCTGACTGGCCTGGTCTTAGCCCGATCACGGGCTGACCTTCGCCCGACTTCCGTCAGATATTGGCCTGACCTCAGTCTACACTTAACGAGACTTCAGCCTGACCCAGTCTAATGGCAGCGGGACATCACACTAAGCATGTGATGTGCTTAGTGTATGTGCCTACCTACCCTAATTAGGTAGGTTTTTTTTAAGTAAGACGGAAGTCAGACTGCTGACTTCCGTCTTACTTATAGGAATACCTACCTACCTACAGTTCAGACTGAGGGACTTAGCCTAACCTCAGACTTACCGTAATCTAACACCCCAGAGGTCATTACGGATCGACCTTGAACACACCAACATTGTAGGGGACGAGTAGTCTAGGGGTAAGTTGCCCGTCTCACAATCGAAAAGTTGTGGGTTTGCGTCCCACCTGTCGCTACTCTTCGCCAGCGACCAATCGGCGTGAGAGATTGGCGACGCTACATGACTCAACGGTCGATGTGTCGTAAAACCAATAACCACCACCACACCAACATTGTAGGGGGTTGGTGTGAATCCGGTCAAACTTCAGAGTCCATTACCACTGGACGCTGAACATGTTTGACTAGCCTGTCATTCAGCCTATGTGAGTGGAACGCACCATTCAGCCTCGGGGGAGAATGCTCCACGACGTCGCAGAATACCGCCACGTGACAGAACAACGCTGACCACTGTCTGCGAATAGCTGGAAGCGAGCACGTGACGTCATGCAGCAGTGCACTTTCAGTCTATTGTCAGTGCGCTTTATATGCACGTGGTCTGGGAGGTGAGGTCGATTTGATGGACCCATGTCAGACATGCATCGCAGACTTGCGCACGTCTGCCTCGGTACCCTTCGTGACACAAGGCACTAAAACGACAATTTCATCCTTGCACGCAGTCAAATGAACAACAGTCAGCATTCTGTCCACGGCTGATGCAATTCCAAACAGCTGACACACTTCGTCGTGAATTGGCCACAGAAGGGCGGTTTTCCGCGGCCATAAGGGCGGTTTTCCGCCGGCATAAGGGCGAGTTCGGCGCGCTATTGCGTCGGCAACGTCGCCGGGCGGCGTGACCAATACAGCCGCCGACGTTTCTTGGAGGACCGTGTGGCACGCCATCAGCGGTGGCACCGTGTCGACGCTTCGGGTGCACACGGACCCCCAGCCTCGAGTGCACACGGACCCTCCGCCTCGAGTGCACACGGACCCTCCGCCTCGAGTGCACACGGACACGGATCGAGTGCACACGGACCCTTCGCCTCGAGTCTCGAGTGCACATGACCCCCCCCGCCTCGAGTACACATGGACCCCCGCCTCGGGTGAACACGGACCCGGCTCGAGTGCACACGGACCCCTCGCCTCGAGTCTCGAGTGCACATGATCCCCCTCCGCCTCGAGTACACACGGACCCCCGCCTCGAGTGCACAAGACCCGCCTCAAGCGCCCACGGACCGTGCAAATACCGCCGACCGTCGCTGTGGCGGCGGCGGCGGCGGCGGCGCGTGGGCGGCAATGGCACTGTTCCATCCGCTGTGTGTGTGACGCTGCCGGGACCGTGCGCTGCGTCACAGCACACAGACGCGCTCAGGTCACCTGGGCCGGCACACGTCACGGCATCAGAACACCGTCCGGTGTGTGACGCTCAGGTCACCTGGGCCGGCACACGTCACGGCAGCAGAACACCGTCCGGTGTGTGACGCTCAGGTCACCTGGGCCGGCACACGTCACGGCAGCAGAACACCGTCCGGTGTGTGACGCTCAGGTCACCTGGGCCGGCACACGTCACAACATCAGAACACCGTCCGGTGTGTGACGCTCAGGTCACCTGGGCCGGCACACGTCACGGCAGCAGAACACCGTCCGGTGTGTGACGCTCAGGTCACCTGGGCCGGCACACGTCACGGCATCAGAACACCGTCCGGTGTGTGACGCTCAGGTCACCTGGGCCGGCACACGTCACGGCAGCAGAACACCGTCCGGTGTGTGACGCTCAGGTCACCTGGGCCGGCACACGTCACGGCAGCAGAACACCGTCCGGTGTGTGACGCTCAGGTCACCTGGGCCGGCACACGTCACGGCAGCAGAACACCGTCCGGTGTGTGACGCTCAGGTCACCTGGGCCGGCACACGTCACGGCAAGAACACCGTCCGGTGTGTGACGCTCAGGTCACCTGGCCGGCACACGTCACGGCAAAACACCGTCCGGTGTGTGACGCTCAGGTCACCTGGGCCGGCACACGTCACGGCAGCAGAACACCGTCCGGTGTGTGACGCTCAGGTCACCTGGGCCGGCACACGTCACGGCAGCAGAACACCGTCCGGTGTGTGACGCTCAGGTCACCTGGGCCGGCACACGTCACGGCAGCAGAACACCGTCCGGTGTGTGACGCTCAGGTCACCTGGGCCGGCACACGTCACGGCATCAGAACACCGTCCGGTGTGTGACGCTCAGGTCACCTGGGCCGGCACACGTCACAGCATCAGAACACCGTCCGGTGTGTGACGCTCAGGTCACCTGGGCCGGCACACGTCACGGCAGCAGAACACCGTCCGGTGTGTGACGCTCAGGTCACCTGGGCCGGCACACGTCACGGCAGCAGAACACCGTCCGGTGTGTGACGCTCAGGTCACCTGGGCCGGCACACGTCACGGCAGCAGAACACCGTCCGGTGTGTGACGCTCAGGTCACCTGGGCCGGCACACGTCACAAACACCGTCCGGTGTGTGACCCAGTCCCCTGGGCCGGCACACGTCACGGCATCAGAACACCGTCCGGTGTGTGACGCTCAGGTCACCTGGGCCGGCACACGTCACGGCATCAGAACACCGTCCGGTGTGTGACGCTCAGGTCACCTGGGCCGGCACACGTCACGGCAGCAGAACACCGTCCGGTGTGTGACGCTCAGGTCACCTGGGCCGGCACACGTCACGGCAGCAGAACACCGTCCGGTGTGTGACGCTCAGGTCACCTGGGCCGGCACGTCACAAAACCGGTGTGTGACGCTCAGGTCACCTGGGCCGGCACACGTCACGGCAGCAGAACACCGTCCGGTGTGTGACGCTCAGGTCACCTGGGCCGGCACACGTCACGGCAGCAGAACACCGTCCGGTGTGTGACGCTCAGGTCACCTGGGCCGGCACACGTCACGGCATCAGAACACCGTCCGGTGTGTGACGCTCAGGTCACCTGGGCCGGCACACGTCACGGCAGCAGAACACCGTCCGGTGTGTGACGCTCAGGTCACCTGGGCCGGCACACGTCACGGCATCAGAACACCGTCCGGTGTGTGACGCTCAGGTCACCTGGGCCGGCACACGTCACGGCAGCAGAACACCGTCCGGTGTGTGACGCTCAGGTCACCTGGGCCGGCACACGTCACATCAGAATACCGCCGGTCCGGCTCCGTCGGTGTTCGGTGGACGTACGGCACTTGCACATCAAGCTGGCGGCTGATGCGGACCCACCGTGTGTTGACTGGTTGGTGGCACTCGTTTGTATATATCCTGTGTATATGTGACATCGGGCCGCACCTGTAAATGTTCCATTTCGCAAACTAAAGCGGATATTTATATGCGCGTGATGTAGGCTAGTTGAGACTAACAGCTACCGTTCAGCATGTCCAATCTGCAGATTGGTTCGTTGCATATTTTTAGAATGCCCCAACTGCTGTGACCACCGGTGATACAGCGTCGCCAACCTCTCACGCTAATTGGTTGCGGGTAAAGAGTAGCGACAAATGGGACTCGAACCCCACAACCTTTCTGTTGTGCGACGAGCATCCCACCTTTAGACTACTCACCACTTCCCGAATTGTTGAGAGGCTTTTCAGTGTGGTCTGTGCGGTAGCACTTCGAACGACAAGGCCACCCTACCCTACTTGGTATTCTGAACAAATTTCCCTCAAAATGATTAAATAAGCTCAAGAGGAGTAGGCGAGGTGTAACATACCAATACAAAAGCACAAAAACAATCAACAGCTTCACTCATTTATACTGCTCTATCTCTCACCGTATTCTAGTAATCTTCTATCTCCATTTTCTCCCCAGCTCTGCTAGCCCGTGGTCTCGAAATGGTCAGAGTCCGAGCCGGCAGAAATGACCATAATCTGAACACCAGACCGTAGCAGCAAACAGCACACAGCTTCGTGCTGCTGATCACATAGGCGTTCACCATCCATTATGGCTTAAGCGAAGGCTTACACATTGCGTGCCGAAATCTGATGCATTGGAAAATTCATAGTTGTGGAAGTAATCTTCAACGAAAAAAATCGATAATACTATTTTATTACCTTATGACATGTGACTCTGTACATATACCATAAAGTCATAAAGTGTTAAGGCTTAATAAGAGCCACAGGGGCCCATCTGGGTTAAGCCTATCTGGAAAAGGTACTAGGAATGTACATACTCTCACCCCAATCAATCCCTTACCTCAAGTTCCTAGGAAGCTATATATCGCAGCCTATCTAGCACCAATTCACTTGCTATTGCAGAACACACTCCCATTGTGCTACCATAGACAATCTTATCAGTATCACATCCCGAAGGAAGGTGCTGAATCCACTGCTAGGTACACCCTATATAAAGTTATAAAGCGTTTAGACTTAATAAGAGACTCACTTCCTATTACATAACACACTCAACAATTACAAACTCCTCCCCTCATACCCATTGTGCTACCATAGACAATCTCATCAGTATCACATCCCGAAGGAAGGTGCTGAATCCACTGCTAGGTACACCCTATATAAAGTTATAAAGCGTTTATACTTAATAAGAGACTCACTTGCTATTGCATAACACACTCAACAATTACAAACTCCTCCCACCATACCCATTGTGCTACCATAGACAATCTCATCAGTATCACATCCCGAAGGAACGTGCTGAATCCACTGCTAGGTACACCCTATATAAAGTTATAAAGCGCTTAGACTTAATAAGAGACCCAAGGGCCCATCCAGTTAAGTGTAACCATCTATCTACCTGTATATCTACCAGTCTATCTATCTATCTATCTATCTATCTATCTATCTATCTATCTGTCCATCTATATAAATATATATATATATATATATATATATATATATATATATATATATATATATATATATATATATTTATATATATATATATATATATATATATATATATATATATATATATAATATATATATATATATATATATATATATATATATATATATCTATCTTTCTATATATCTATATATCTATGCACCAATCTACATATGTATCCATCTATCCTGATACCTACTACTTAGTGATTCCACTGCCTTTCGTTTTCTTCCATTTCTGCATTATTGTGTCAATTGGTATGTCAAGCATGATGCCAATGTTGAATAATCGCTTACTTTAGGTAGAACGAGAGACAGGACTTCGAAAGCACGCAGGCAATTTGTGCACAATGAAGTGTGCAGGATGGACCCCAAGAATCATACGTCATGTTTAACATATCGACTGGGAAGGGAATCCGTGAGTGAGATAGGAAAATTCCAAACATTGAATGGAGCCTCAGTGCTCCATGCGACCCAAGATACCATCTGGAAGTAATTGGAGAGCCAAATCAGCATTAGAGAGGGATAAACATTCCTTGCAAAACTATGTAGGAATATATATGTCTGCTTTTATTCTACTGGTGTCACGAGAATTGTTTCCAATGTAATGTTATGCAGCTCTTTTCAAACAGATTAAATGTTTTATGTCTTCAAGGGTGGCCCATGTAAACAAGCACAGCTCTTACTTTGGCTTCTCTTTTCATGCGTCCAGAAAAATGGAATGACAAGTAAGTACAGCATGACAAATACAACTCGCCAAGTGACAAAAACTATCGGTTCTAGTTTTCTCCAGTCTCCCAGTTTTGACATTCACGTCCGTTGTGTTGTATCTTGTAGGCCCTTCCTTTCCTGGATGCCTATGCAATTGACATTCCCAGACGTGGGATATTACCCCGTTCAGAAAACCTACTTTATGGGTGCAGTCACTGTCTATCCAGGAAATTGCACCCATCTCGCGCATGACCTGATCTGCAATGTCCGTGAGCCCTGAGGTCAGCGGTACCCATCAGCAACCGGGAACAACCACGCTGATCTCACCACCCATCCGAATCAAGTTTCCACAACCCGAACCCGAACCCGAACCCGAACCCGAACCCGAACCCGAATCCGAACCAGAACCAGAACCAGAACCAGAACCAAGCCGCGTGGCAGCGGTGACGGACAATTCCTCCAGGTGCGCCCAATACTAGTGTCGTGTTTCGTCGAAACTATTGTTGGCTGAAAGTTGTTTTGTTTATCACATGGCGGTGGCGGTGGCGGTGTTTGTAGTCCTGGTGGTGATGAATACGATGAACGCTTCGAGTTCTCCGGCATGATTTGATGGCATGATGATCTGATGATATCACGCTTCCGAGCCGTCTTCTTATGCTGTCACCATCGTCCATAAATCGCACAGGAAGAGCTGATCGTAACTTTTGCACGGCACATGTGGTAGCGAGGCCTTTCTCAGACGGAAGTGGTACCGCGGTTTCCCATGTTCCAATCCTCGCATCTGTGTGTTGATTGCGCACCCACCACCGGGACTCTAGCACACGTTGGCTCGGCAGTTTGGCGCGCAGTACTCACTTCACGTGACTTGGCGCCAAATTGTGTACGAAACAAAACTAATGATGTGACGGTGACGGTAATGATGTAAGTACATATTTAATGACTGGAAATAATGAACTGCACGCCACAGGATGAAGAACAAGTTCAACGGGCTCACCGCAGGCCTGAAGGAGAAGATATTCAAGGGAGATGTGTCGGGCCTCAGCAGCGCAGACATTGGCAAGCTGAACAAGGACCAGCTGAAGCTACTCACCCCTGTAAGTAGGTTATGACTTCTGAGTACATTTACGCGCATTGTGACAGAGCGCTGAATCCGCCAACACGTTATCTCACATAACGGGCGATAAATGTGACTTCGAGTGTTAACTTCCCTTCTTATGCACACTGAATTTTCGAATCGATTATATCCTTTTCGCATTTTGTTTTTGGTGGAGGTGTCTGTTTTCGGTGCGGGTATCCAGAGTGCAACTGCAACATTCCGCTTTCGTCTGGTATTACAATTTGTGCACACCTGTTGCTGTGCTTATAGCGACATTAATGGTGTTGGCAATGATATCAATGGTGCTGATAGTGACATTCATTGTGTTGATAGTGATAGAAACTGTGTTGGTAGTGATATCAATTGTGTTGATAGTGATTTTAATCGTGTTGGTAGTGACATCAACTGCATTGATAGTGATATAAATTGTGCTGGTAGTGATATCAATTGTGGTGATAGTGATATGAATTGTGTTGGTAGTGATATCAATTGTGTTGATAGTGATATTAATTTTCTTGGTAGTGATATGAATTGTGGTGACAGTGATATGGATTGTGTTGACAGTGATATCAGTTGTGTTGCTAGCGATATCAATGGCGTTGGTAGTGATATCAGTGGTGCTAATAGTGACATTAATTTTGCTGATGGTGATACAATGGTGCTGATAGTGATATCAATGGTGTTAGTAGTGATATCAATTGTTTTGATAGTGATATCAATTGTTTTAATAACGATACCAATTGTGTTTATAGTGCTATCAATTGTTCCGATACTGATGTCAATTGTGTTGATAGTGATATTTACACAATACTCACGGACAGTAGTCGTTTCATACCCACACTCTGCGATATAGCTGCAGCGCATTCTGGTTAATTCAGGTTAAGTTTGTTCGCCGTGCCCTAAAATGATGGACTTTGATAATCGACCCGCTGAAGCCCAGCATGACTTGAATGAACCGTGGCCCTCACAACCCCACATTCTACTGTCTCCATTTATCCTGGAGGTGTCGTACTGCTGGCCTCCTTAGCGAAGGCCAGCAGATGCTAGTTTCCCCTAGATGCCAGGGGAACAGGTCTCTCCACTGCACTGCATAAGCTGAATATCCACTGCGCGTGCTATGTTGCAGCACTCATGCAAATTTCCGCTAAACTTTGCAGCCATCCGGTCAACAGTTGTACTCACGCACCATGCATATCACATAGCAATGAAGTATATAGCAAGCACATTAACTCTGTTTCCAGCAAGCTGCCAGTCCTTGGCAACTCCAGCATAGCCATGTCTATACATATAATATAACATAGCAAAATAGATAACTGGTGTGCCGCTTACTGCGCCCATTGATGGTCACCAAACGACGTCATGACTCCATCGCACTGTCTAGCAATTATTGATACCTGTCGTTTCCCGGCGGTGAGTCGCGCCCCTTTCGGCGATTTGCCTAAGTAATCGCTCGCTTTAATCGTCCTTGGTCGCGCGTCGTTCCGCGGCGGCAGCCAATGCCGGCGCGGCCGTCACCAGCGTGTCAAAGAAGCCGACAATCGGCGACCGGCAAATGGATTGCCTGGTGCGTGTTATGGCCCGGCGGCGTCGGCCAGTCGAAAGCGCTTTCCTGGCGAAAGAGCGGCACGCATGCGGCCGGCGTCCGCCGCGCTCTTTATCGACGTGACTATACGTGACGATGGGTTCACACCATGCGTCACGGACCGCGGGCGCCACACAAACTGCTGATGGTGAAAACATTGCTGAGCCACAGCCAGGTGTGTGAGAAGCACATCATTTCACCGCGAGTTTGGTATTGCAAGTCAGGTTGTTGCATGAACAACTGATGATGAAAACAGTGCTGAGTGGCATCGAGGCGCGTGAGAAGTACATACTTTTACTGCGAGTTTGGTGTCGCAAGTGAGGCTGTCACGTGCGGCGAATGAAACACGAACCGCTCTGCCTCAGCGGTGTCTTCGGATCGGTATTATTAGGGGTAGATACAGGGGGGGTACCTGGGGGTCAGCTGTCTGCGCGGCGGACGAGCTAGCCGAGGTGCCACCGTGATCACTGAGGAGAACAAACTGAACCAAGTGGCGTATGCACCATACAATAATTATGGCTCTTAATTAATAGAGGGGGCGGGGTGTGCAATCAAACATACTGAAGGAGCGCCACCATTTCATTTCAAAGGCTTCAGACACTTTATCCTCCGAAAAGGGCGTTTGGGCGGACAAATCCGTTGCGCGCTGGGGAGGGGGGGGGGGGGAGGGGGGTGCACTCGAGCGTTCCCGAAGGAGCGACTTCCCGGTCGCAGGGGCGCCACCTTTCCATGGGGGTGGGGGGGGGGATGGGCAGATGCCCCAGTGTCCACTATCCTCAACACCCTCTGTACCCACCACTGACTTGTACTGAGAACCGCGCCGGTGAACGCAAGCGGCGCCTTTACGTCATTGCCCCTCGCCAGTTCCTGTGTGCCGGTACGGCTCTTAATTGCGGCGATAGACACAAGATACAGACACAGGGGACCGACACAGGAGATCGACACGGGAGACCGACAAGGGAGACCGACACGGGAGACCGACACAGGAGACCGACACAGGATACCGACACGGGAGACCGACACAGGAGACCGACACGGGAGATCGACACGGGAGACCGACACGTTTCACTCCGCAGATGAGCCGGCTGTCGGTCATGAGCGACCAGCAGAAGACCGACGTGTTCGCGCGCTTCAAAACGGAGAACGACGCGGGCGGCATGCGACGCACCCTGGAGACGATGAACAACTTCACCGACCTGACGCAGATGCTCGACATGGTCGGTCAGGTCAACATCAAGCTGGCCGGGAACGAGGTGCGTCCGACCTGCCAGCAGGCGGGGGAGGGGGGTGTCAGGGGATCTTTGGCAGCTGCTGGTCACGTAAAGCTATGTAAACAGGCAAAATGGTGGGTGGCATCAGGGGGTCTTCGACAGCTGCTCGTCACGTGCAGCTATAACCAGGCAGCAGGGGTTTCGGTGAGTGGTGTCGGGGATCTTCGACAGCTGCTGGTCACGTGCAGCTATAACCAGGCAGCAGGGGTCTCGGTGAGTGGTGTCGGGGATCTTCGACAGCTGCTGGTCACGTGCAGCTATAACCAGGCAGCAGGGGTCTCGGTGAGTGGTGTCGGGGATCTTCGACAGCTGCTGGTCACGTGCAGCTATAACCAGGAAGCAGGGATCTCGGTGAGTGGTGTCGGGGATCTTCGACAGCTGCTGGTCACGTGCAGCTATAACCAGGCAGCAGGGGTCTCGGTGAGTGGTGTCGGGGATCTTCGACAGCTGCTGGTCACGTGCAGCTATAACCAGGCAGGAGGGATCTCGGTGAGTGGTGTCGGGGGTCTTCGACAGCTGCTGGTCACGTGCAGTTGTAATCAGGCAGCAGCGATCTCGACAAGGCAAGCAGGCAGGAGGGCGCAGACGAGATGGGGAGAGGTGAGCGACAAGATATAAATGGTGAGTGACGAAGTATGGGAGCGTGAGCCGTACTCTCAGTACCGTCATGTAAAGCTGACTGGGAGCTGAGTGGCTGTCTGGGAGCTGAGTGGCTGTCTGGGAGCTGAGTGGCTAACTGGGAGCTGAGTGGCTGACTGGGAGCTGAGTGGTTGACTGGGAGCTGATTGGCTGACTGGGAGCTGAGTGGCTGACTGGGAGTTGAGTGGCTGACTGGGAGCTGAGTGGCTAGGCGCCACATGAATGGGTCAAGATGGTGTTGGTGGATGGATCGAAATGGTGTTGGTGAACAGGTTAAAATGGTGTGGGCGAATAAGTCAAAATGGTGTTGGTGAATAGGTTGATGGTGTTGGTGAACAGGTAAACATTGTGTTGGCGAATGTGGGAGAATGGTGCCTGTGAATGGGTCAAAATAATGTTGGTGAATGCGTCTAAATGGTGTTGGTGAATGAGTCAAATTGATATTGGTGAATGAGTCAAAATATTGTTGGTGAATGTATGAAAATAGGGTTGGGGAATAGGTTGAAAAAAAAATAGTCTTGGTGAATGTGGAAAAGTAGTGTTGGTGAATGTATAAAAGATGTGTTGATGAACGTGTCATCTGATCTAGTTAGTTATTGAGTGAGTCAATGCCGAGCTGGCCACATTCTACCTATGGAATATCTCGTCCTAAGCTGCGTCATTTATTCTGTTTATCTGCTTGAACACGACTTTGGTGTTTATCTGGCAAAGTGTGCATGTCTAGTCAACACCCATCTCCATGCACGTGATGCGTACATAGTCTGGCACCGCCAGGCGGCGGAGTTTGTCTGCCGTGACTGTTCACGTCTACACCCAACCGGATGCGTGCTTAGTCTGGTACTGTCAGGCGGAGGGTTTGTCTGTCGTGACCGTTCATGTCTACACCCATCTCCATGCACGTGATGTGTGCTTGGTCTGGTACCGTCAGGCGGCGGAGTTTGTCTGCCGTGACTGTTCTTGGTCAGGACTTGTGGGTGGTGGGTGCACCGGGGATTCGCCATGATGCTACGGCGGTTGATCTTGCTGGTACATACGGTACAGCGGTACACCTTGTTGCTCAGCAAGATGTATCATTGGTGTAGAAGCCAGCACCCCTTCGCGCATGCATTAGCTGGGGTACATCCGTCCGTACTGAATATTTTACTGGCTGATGGACACAACAAGCAGGAACGCAAATTGATGCGGTTACAATGATGTTTTGTCTAATATGGAAGAAGAATGACCTTGAGTTTGGTAGCAATCGAATGCAGCGAAACCACTATCCGATGCGTATTAATCACGGGGCGCGAAATTTCCAGGCGCCTGGTGGGATTCGACCACGAGACCTTACGGTAACCAGACATTCACACAAGTTTATTTCATCAATGGCACATCGCGTCGGCACAGGCACAGCACTACCCCGGCACGGCCTCACTCACCATCCGGTCCCGCTTCAGATGGCGAAGAAGCGACTGTGGAAGTCGATGATGAACAAAATGGGCAGCCCACGCGGGTGGGCAGTGGAAGAGGTGAACAAGATGAAGTCGCTTCAGGTGCTCAAGTACGTGCCGCCCGAGACGCTGATGCAGATCAACGACACCAGCATCCTTGCCAAGATGTGAGTATCGTTCGCGTGCCAGTGTGGTGAGCGTTTGTGTGAAAGTTTGCTTTGCGAGTGACAGGGCAAAGACCGAACAAAAGCACGCGAGCACCGATAAACTGATAAACCTAGAAGACGATAAACCTAGAAGAACGTGATTCAACCCTGATCCCGATGTAACTTCATATTTAAGTATCCAATGGGAGGAGTATGTGCTTTGCACGGGTGAAAGAGTTTCCAACCAGGAATAATAAAGTCGCTGAATCACGAACCAGGCAATGTTATCATACGATACTTGAAATACATTTAAAGTACTTACCTATTTTTGAGCTTTGACCCACCATTGCCTGATAACATTATCCAACAGCAACGGAATGAGAGATGCTTTTTCTTCTCGTGCACCTCCTCACGGCGGTGCTGCGACATAAACTGCCGGATTTACAAATGTAAAAATGCACGTGCTAACGGAGAATCGCATCACCTCAGAAGCACACATTTGGCGACATTTATTGTGACAAAAAGTGTCACGATTTTAGTCAGCTGAATTGTATCCGATATTTGTATGGCACTTGTTCCATGCCTGGAACCTTCCACAGAGATAGTTCTCAAGCCCTCCGACAAACACCACAACACTGCCGCGTCTGAGGTTCCAGGTGTCGGTGTCTGGATCAGTCGAAAGTACAACTTACGTATCTATTTCGGGGCATGCTAGAACAATACCATGTAAGGCCAGGCCTTTGTGCTGAGCACTACATGACCATGGTTGTGACCGTCGATGTCCGGGGTAGATCCCGGTCTGGGAATTCTCACTCGGTGTGTTACTACGGCCGAGTGTCAGGCGGTGGAAAGTAATACTCAATGCCAATGCATGAAGGTTGAGAGTTTTATGAGACATTGCACCACTGTGTGAGGCGCAAGATAGTGCAGCCTACTGAATATTATGACTGACAGACAGGGGCGCAGGGGCGACAGAAAAAGTGGGAGAGGGACGATTCTCAGGTAGTGCCATTTCCCAGAGAGGCGGCACGAATCCATAACCTTCGCCCGTGTGCGTCATTTTTCCACCTTCGCCAGTGAAGGGTGGGAGGCGGGATGCAACTCTTTCCAATGCACAATTCTGCCACAAACACTGGCTTTGCTGAGCTTTCCATCATGACCAACTGCGTGTAATCAGTCGGTGCCACAAAAACGTTGTCCACGAGCGACGTCAGTGTGGCAGGTTTGCTGGTCCAGCTACATTGGCGTCGATGGCGCGCGGTCCCAACAGCGGACTTCAATAATGACTGCATGTTCAGCCACGGGCAGTAAATAGCGGTGTTTTTGAGAGGCTCCACTCCGAACAGCACGCCACTCAGCCAGACATGTCATTAAGCAATATTTGTCGCGGAGTGTACCGACATTCGCGAGCATGCCGGTATGCCGGAATGAGTACCGTGTTTGCTGTCGGGCTGCCAGAGACCACGAGCGAAGCTACAGCAGGCAAAAGAGCACGTGAAGGTAGTTGCTACACCATAATACAGTGCCAACACACGTATTTCTACCGTGAAGTTGTTTTCTTCAGCGGGCGCCGCACCTGCCCCGCGGCGTTTTGTCCGCCCGGCCGTGGGTGGTGTACCACTTTGTGCACACCACACGTATCCGAAGCCCGTCGCCCTGGCTTTGTGTAGCTGCCGTCGGCATTGTCCCGTTAACGGCCACATGAGGCCATTCTTTAGGCTGGTATAGTGTGGTGTTTGCAGGTTATGCGCAGCGCTGCAGTTATATCCGCTTATGATGGACCGACATCGTTAGCTGGTGATTACCAAAAGCAGAGGTCACGTCACATCAAGAACATTAGATGTGCCATCAAGCGCACGAATGCATGTAAAATGAGTTGCTGCATGTTCATTCTGAGGTGATCATCCTGAGCACTTTTCACATCTCGCAGCCTTTTAAATTTTGATATCTGTGTTCAAGTATTCAAAGATTGCCGTTTTCCCCGACCGTTCCAATGTTATTGAATCGAAAAAAAGACATTTCAGGCACAACAATTCGGCGGCAACATTTTGTCTTCTTTTGGGGTGGGGTGGAGGTGGGGTGGGGGTGGGATGGGGGTGGGGACGGGGGCGAATCACATATCGCACTGGATCCTTGTCCTTGTTTCACGTTCGCTATTGACACAATCCCCTTAAGTGGGACAGTCTGGTTTCCATGCACTGTTCAATGGGAGTTCTATCACACTGGACTTACAACCGAATTACCCATCATCATCTTGCGTCGCATAGCATGCCTTCTTTCCACTAGACTTCCGGTCCTATCTTCCCAAGCATTCATTCCGATCTTACTGAGATTTGAAAGCGCTGTGCTCTGTGGTCGCAGTGAATCACACGGGCAGCTCACATTACATCACTCCCCAACACCAGTCCTGTATCCTTCTGAAGTCCGAGAAAAACATTGCTGTCGTGTACATAACGTTCGTGTACCATGCCATCGCGACCAACGCCAGGAAGTCCACGCTGCTGTATTGTGGAGGTGTTTGTATGTACAACTGCATACATACATGCATGCATACATGCCTTGTTTTGTCGTCTTCACTACGACTATAAATGCATGCACCCAAACAGATCGTTAAGCAGTGTCCACTGAGCGGTGAACGCTGTGTAAGCAGCTCATTTGTTAGCAATAACCGGCGCCGCACACGACTCGACCTCTTGGATCGGGTGCCGGCAGGAGCGGATACAGGGGGGGGGTATGTGTCTCCCGTCCACGTGGAAAAGTGGCGCCCCTCTGATCAAGAAATGAGCCCTTCCGAGAAGGCTCCTCTCGAGGTATCCCCCCATGAAATTGCTGGATACGCCCCTGGGCGCCGGAAATGACCAGTCGCTGCCGAAGACGACGCGTGCAGCGACACAATACCACATTCGGGGCTCGCATTGCCCGGGGGCACAAGTCCAGCACGGGCCATAAGTCAAAGGTCGCATGGCCGGCGGACATCCGCCGTGTTTGGCGAGTTGCCAGGCAGCGAGCGGTGCGACGTCCGCACCGCTGACGTGTCTGCGTGGTCGTCATAACAGGTGGCGACCGGCCGCTGAGCGGTCGATTTCGAGAACGGACTGTCGTCGACGTCACTGTCCGGTCGACCTCGTTGCGGTCGTCGGCGCGTGCTGTCGAAATCGACGACCCTGTGAGGAGCTTGAGGGGAACAGCTACAACAGCGATCAGGATGGCTGGTGGTTGGGAATCGTCCGCCGAAAGGGAAAAGACGCTTTGAGCGATCGTTCGCTGGGTGATGACGAGGGCTTAATCGATACGAAAAACATAGTCCATGCAATGTTTTCAAGTCATTAACTAGTAATAAGAATTCCCCAATGGCAACGGAATTTTCTACAAGGAGAGCATAACATGGACCCAATGACCGTTGACTCCTGCACCTCCCGGCCATCGCTTCCATGTCTTCTTGCAATATATGTATGTATATATATATAATATCATATAGTATAATAAATGCACAGATCGACCTACCGGACCCAGTGTTTTGGATATGCTGCCTTTGTTCACAAACTCCACCTGCACGATTTTAGCTAGATATTGAAACTTGATATGCACATAGCCAAATGTGCATGAAAGTCGGAGGATGAGGGGAGATGTCACTGCCCCCCATCCTCCTATGTTCTAAGAGCCATTCTTCGTTGTATTAAAGGATGAGGGGGCAGCAGGTTTTCCATGGAAAATATCCAAAGCAATATTTGCATTGCATCAACACTTGAAATTTGCTATCCCCACGTGCTGCTACTCCTGCCAGTCTCCTATTGGGAAGTATTTTCTTGTAAGTGCATGCTGCATGATTACCTGCAATACTTGCGTGTTTGATAATACAAAATGGGATGCGCTACAGATTGCAAAACTCATGCAGAGAATACGTGCTTGTAGCCAGACGTGACAAAATGACCGAAGTAGAATCGGAGGTGGAATGGGACCACGTTCTGCAGTCGGAAACGATCTGGTAGGAGGAACGGGTCGCATATTGGAGGGCGCCAATTTCATGTTGGGGCTCTTTTTAGGCATCAGCTAAACACTTAAATTGCATTGCATGGTAGCACGGCATAGATGCATAGCGAATAATTAGGACGATCAAGATAACTGTGTTTTACCTTTGGGCTGACCTGCAGTATCTCAGGCCACTTAAGTTCAAAACAGAGGCATTGCTTTATTAACCTTGTCAGAATTCAAATGGTGCTAAAGCAAGCGACCCAATAATTTGCATTCAGCAAATATGGCTGAGTGCAAAGTGATCCCCGAAGTGTGGTGTAATGAAACGAGCTCATTGGTATTCTGCTTAGGAAATAACAACTTCGGATATTCACAGAGGAATGGCCCAATGCTCCCTGATTATACCCACGTAAAATTAAAGCCATGTCAGCAAAATGCACAGAAAATCAGTAATACGAATATTACAAAATGCCAAACCAACCGGAAAGCTGTTGGCTGTACGTACATTTTAGGATATCTCAGTCTGGAAAAGAAGTAAACATTCTTTCGAGTTACTTTCGTTTCTAATTCAGTGAGTGAAGCTCTTGAGACTGAAACCCAGACTCAGGAATCTAGAACTCAAACTTTGTGGAAAAGTAATCTCAGAACTAAGTTACATAAAGACATGGAAATGCCACCAGTATAAAGGCAAAAATTATCAGTAACTTGAATCAGGTACACGAATACTGTAAACGTAAATCACCTCTGAGGTAGCTTCTGGTGGTCTAACTCAGGTTATGAAAAACTGCTACCAAATTGATGTTGTAGACAAACGTTACAATTCAGCTTCATGAGACGCACCAAAGCCACAGGAAATCAATCCATGCAGCGGGTCTTAGGGGTAAAGTCAGTTTTCGGATCGTGCGATGGACTCCTTAGGCGGGTGTGCATGGAACATATTTAGTTAATGTGGGAGCGGCTATCGATTTGCAATCCATGACCTTTTTTTTGGCTGCTGGAAGGTAATTTACGAATGGAATAGGGTGACAACACCTGTGAAGTGGTACATGCCAGTATACAAAAAAGCCAAAAGAATCGCATAATCCACAGTTGTGCCCCTGATAACACCACAAGCAGAAATGCGACATTCTTCGGTAGTTAGAAGCATCTTAGACGATGTTTTCCATATATATATATATATATATATATATATATATATATATATATATATATATATATATATATATATATATATATATATATATACATACATATGTATGCCTATTTCACATAAGCATTGGACCACCTGTCTTGCCCTATGATTGCTCTCCACTTCTTTAAACCCAATAAATGTTGGTGGAGGACAACAATCTACAGCGCTACTTTCATTTCCATCATCTACATTTAACTCCAGCTTTCCATAAGCCAGTCAATAGCAGTAGGGCTGTATACTACTATTCCAGCAGTCGTCGCTGAGGTGCGTTTTCACATATTTGGTTTTACATTCATGCGTTGAAGCTTCTTGGCATCGATGAGGTGGTCACATATTCAAGTTGCGCTCCAGTTTGTTATGCATTTAATTGTCGCCCTATTCTGTACCAAGTTCCCTACATCATCCCTACTGTTCCCTTCATCAATTCCAAGATGTAAATCTCTGACACCAACGCGAGTATGCTATCTGCTGCGCAGCATGTCAGGACACCATACCAGTCCACGGTGGCGTAGATGAAAAATAAATGAGTGGCTAAAATTGGACTGGATGCATTTCTCTACTCAGACTGCATAATACCCGATCGTGTTATGATTCAGGAAATATGTGTGAGTTAAACGGTGCTAATGGCATTGTACGCTCATGCACACTAGCAGTTGTTGCCTGATGTTTCAGACCGCTGCTTTCGAAAACGCAGCTCTACACAAAGAAGCCCATCATGCAGCATCAATGGGCGGTACGTTGGAGGTTATGGTGTGTGTGTGTGTGTGTGTGTGTGTGTGTGTGTGTGTGTGTGTGTGTGTGTGTGTGTGTGTGCGTGTAGTGTGGTGTGTGTGTGGTGGCGCGTGCGCGTGCGTGCGTGCGTGCGTGCGTGCGTGCGTGCGTGCGTGCGTGCGTGCGTGCGTGCGTGCGTGCGTGCGTGCGTGCGTGCGTGCGTGTGTGTATCAGGGAGCGATTGCTGGACGCAAGATATGGAGATGTGTTCATATTGTGAACGGGAGCGAAGCCCCAGCGAGTTTTCTCCCGTGTGAAAACGATCAAGCATATATACCCAGTCCGACCGTTCACCACGCATTTGAAACTTCGATTGTATGTTTGTATTGTACATCACTTGAAGTTGTACTTCCTTCGCACATAATTTTACGTGATCCTTATCTTTCGGTAGCTACAAACCTCCATCGCAATATTTTTCGGAATTACTCTCGGAATTGCTCGCAGTCAGGGGTGTCATTTTGCACATATTTAAGGGAACATTGACACTTAAAGCTGATTTAGCCCTACGGTGCGCCCTAAAGTCCAAATACCTTACCAAATGGCTCCAAGATCTAACGTCAGGCTTTGTGGAGGTTGCCCATTTGTACAATTCCTGAAAGCCTCATAGCTAATGCATAGCATGGCATTGTATGCACTTACAGCATTGTATGCAGCATGCAGCATTGTATGCAGTTGCATAAACTGACATTACAGTACAATCTGTTAGATCATCGTCAGCTTCAACAGTTTATTAATCGCTTCCACGTACTTGGCCATGACCTGACCGGTGGCCTTAGGCCTTGTGCGTGCCTTGGTGTCATCCCAGGTCTTCAGTATGCATAGCATATATATATATATGGAAGCACTAGATCGCATCGACTTTGTGACCAGGGCCTGAGAACTACGACGGCGGTCGGGTGACTGACCCCGCACAGCCGACCGTCACCGATTTGACCTGACCTGCAGCGCCAGCCGAAGGAGGCTGACGAAAATGTTTTCAATAGCTCTGAAAAGCCCTGTATGCCACGTTTTCATTTGTCCCGTACGACGCCACATATGTTGAGGCTGTTGGCGCCCAGATAGCGAAGACGGGAAATAAGTGGCACGCTATTCATCGAACAGCGGCACGGGCACAGGCCGAATGGAAATCATGACAGACTATTCATAGCCGAAGCAAATTCCCAGACTTCAAGGTAAAGGCTGAACAAAGACGAAACACGAGTCCATGTCGGCGTCCAGTAATACACCATGTATTTTCATCTAATGCTGTACTAAGGCCACACGTTCCCAGTGTCTGTGACTTTACCCGCGGCAGCTAGAAATGCGTCACTGCACCGCACCCAAGTTGGGATTCTGGTATAATTATGGAATGTCGTTGCACATAAATCTTCAAATGTCTCGTACGACACCTATTGGAATCACCTTGAAGTTTGATAATATATAGCATATTTGCATACACATATAACGTTGTATGTGTTGTTTCTGGTTCCATATATGCAAAATATGTAAAAATCAAAATATGTGGCATATAGCATATTTTGAGACATGACCAGATCGAATATGGGTGCTGTTCATGGCAAGGCTGGAAGCATAATTCGAAATAAAACACTGCAGTGGAGAAAGTAGACACTCCAGACATAGACATCTTGTAAGTAAAATTATGGAACTGAAAGAGAACGAGTGTACTTCTTGGTAGTTATGAGTGCCTGGTCTCTAACTGAAGGGTACATCGTTGCAATATTTTAGTGGTGTCATTGAAGAGAATGTCCGACATTTACGAATAAAATTAGGTCAGTGCCTGAAAATAGTGCTTTGAACCAGATTACCAGTGCAGGTTACAAACTCTAACAGATTGAAAAAGGCTTTACATTATTTCAACCGCCAAACGTTGAACATGATCAGCTGATTGTCATTCGTCATCTGAAATTAGGTGTGGACATGTACATAATTGTTTTTATTTTAATTAGGTTCATTCGGCTGCCCCTCTCACCGATCAATTGTATTCGACTTCGCACAGCTCCACAAATTTTAGCTTCAGGCACATGCCATTTAGCTTCCAATTCACGAACGCGTCTATGATGTCCGGGCTGCAGAAATCCCGACGAAAACTACTAGCAGCTTTCCTGTGCCGCTCACAACGGCTGCAAATGTCAGTCTGCCGTGTTTGCATAAGCAGCGCAATGACGTCACGGCCTGGAACCATTCCGATTGGTCAGCTGGAGCAGCGCAATGACGTCACGGCCTGGAACCATTCCGATTGGTCAGCTGGAGCAGCGCAATGACGTCACGGCCTGGAACCATCCTGATTGGTCAGCTGGAGCGACATGTCAAAATCAACAAACAAAGTCAAATACTGACTCCTGGCATGCTGGTTTCTCCGCAGCTGTAGTAAAGTACAAAATACGTCGAGAGAGATAAGCTGTTATGTTCTTGTTTTCCGGCTATGGCTGTTAATATGCATTGCTTAGTCCAAGCTTTGATGCAAGCGCCTCATCTTAGCGCCAGCCAACTGCTCAATTTTTCAACGAAAAAGCTCTGACACCCTTTACAGCTTCTGAAATCCGTCATGGTTGACACGACCGATCCCCCCCCCCCCCGCTAGTTGAAGAGCAACTCTCCCGTCTCCCATCACCCGTCTCCCGTCTCCCGTCTCCCGTCTCCCGTCTCCCGTCTACGGTCTCCCGTCTCCTGTCTCCCGTATCCCATCTCTCATCTTCCGTCTCCCGTCTTCCACCTCCCGTTTCCCGTCTTCCGACTCCCATCTCCCGTCTCCCGTCTCCCGTCTCCCGCCTCCCGTCTCCGGCCACGCCGGCACTCCCATGTCGCCGAGCTATTCCGAAACGCACCGAGTCGGACGACCCCAGTGAAGCCGCGCGCCCCACCACGTGGCCCGCCGACCTGACACCCGACCTCGACAGAACCTGGTGATGCACGTGCGGAACGCGACCAAGCCGGCCAGCACGTGGTCGGCGACCGAGATCCGCGCCCAGCACCACCTGCTCGGCCTGGTGGCCGTGCCGACGCTCAACAACTTCAGCGACGCGACACTCTACGAGTCCTACAAGAGCATCCAGCAGCAGGCCGACTCGGTGAGAGCGCGGCACACGATCCGGTGCCCCACGAGACGCGGTCATCACGGCTGGGGGTCACAGGCGCCCGACTGCCTCGAAACACGTGTCGCCCCCGGTAGGTTGAGTGGACCTTCTTCCGAAGAAACAATGTCATTCGCATCTTGAAGAGATAGATAGGAGATAAAGAGCCATGTTCGGTCGGGTTTTTTATGTTTGTTTGTTTTATGTTTGTTTGTGTATGCTCCGCCACCGTTGATGTTGAGCGGACATTTGACCAGAATACTTTTGGAAGTTCCGCATTGTACATACGAATGGTTTTGCATGGAAAGAATGCACCGCAAACCCAGGACAATCACGTTACCGTGGCGGAGTCTATTGCAGCGAGGCGGACGGCAACCGTGTGGGATTGCATGATCAGACGTCATCTTGATCCCTGCCCCCACAGCGGTGAGCGCCGGCTGAGCACGATTGGAATGTTGTTCTGACGTCTTGTCACCTGCCAGTGACACTGTCATTCACTTATCAGGCTCGGCTGGTGGTGATGGACACGGCAGACGAGGTAAATGGCAGAGCCGTGCCAGTGCCAGCAGACCGGCACCGCTCTCGTGTGCCAGCCCGCCTCGGCTTCTGTGCAAACATTTGCGTTCAGATGTATGTTCGGCTATGCTGCTAGAAACACATTTGCGCGTTTTTCCGCCAACATTTTACATCATGCTTTGTTTTTGGAGGGACGGGGAGAGTGGAAAAGAGGGGAGAGAGCGAGAGAGAGAGAGAACGTGAGAGAGAGAGAGAGAGGAGATATAAAAATGGAGAGAGAGAGAGAGAGGGGAGATCGAGAGAGAGAGGGAGAGAGCGTGAGAGAGAGATAGAGGGAGGGAGGGAGGAGAGAGAGAGAGAGAGAGAGAGAGAGAGAGAGAGAGAGAGAGAGAGAGAGAGAGAGAGAGAGATAAAGAGAGAGAGAGAGAGAGAGAGAGAGAGAGAGAGAGAGAGAGAGAGAGAGAGAGAGAGAGAGATAGAGAGAGAGAGAGAGAAGAGAGAGAGAGAAAGAAAAAAATATATATATATATATATAAAAAAGAGAAAAAAAGATAGAAAGAAGAAAATAAAAAGAAAAAAAAGAGAGAGAGAGAGAAAAAAGAAAAAAAAAAAAAAAGAGAGAGAGAGAGAGAGAGAGAGAGAGAAAAGAGAGAGAGAGAGAGAGAGAGAGAGAGATTAAGAGAGAGAGAGGAGAGAGAGAGAGAGAGAGAGAGAGAGAGAGAGAGAGAGAGAGAGAGAGAGAGAGAGAGAGAGAGAGAGAGAGAGAGAGAGAGAGAGAGAGAGAGAGAGAGAGAGAGAGAGAGAGGGAGGGAGGAAGAGCGAGGGATACACTGACGCTTCTCAGCGATCTACGCTTTGCATATTAACATGACCCATGTGGTTCGTGATGTCGAAGGACCAGGTGTGTAGCTGTGCATGAAGGCTCCTGGGCTTCGTCAGACGTTGCCCAGCGCCAGCCGCGTCGTCCGCTCCCCACGCTCTGCAGACAACTCAGAGCGCCGCAACGTCGTCCGTTGTTAGCCAACGTTAGACGGCCGATAGCTGTGCAGCTTCGCTGGTGTGTACTTTTTAAATAGTGAATAGTGAATAGTGATAAATAGTAAATAGTGAACGAACTGAGTCGGGCGGAGGTGGTGCGGGTTCGGTAGCGGTGGAGTTTGCGCAGGCATCGGGTGAAGTCATTCAGTGCTGTCATATTGGAATGTTCACCGCAATGAGACAGTTATCATCGGCGTGAAAAGTTGTCTTTCCCAACCGAAATGGAACGTTTGTGGTGTGAAAGTCAAGAGTCAATGCAGGTCCCACGGACTGACACGTCTGCGTGACATTTTTAGAATTGCGTCTCGCTTGGGCGTGCGTCTCGCTTGCGTCTCGCTTGCGTCTCGCTTGCGTCTCGTTCTTACATTCTCCTTGGAATGCACTGACGTTGTGGGTGTTTGCGGCCGAACAATGTGGATGTTCCGATACACCGACGCACTTGGCATGTTGAGGTGTCCAACGCAAGTCACACCACTCAGCCAAATGAGCCGGCTCAAATGAGGTTTTATCTGAAGCTCACACTGCTTAAAGTTGTGCTTCAAATGACAATAATCACATTTCTTGCAGAAGTATGGTCCAGCACAGGCTAATGTTATACTCATGAAGCTGACAGCTGAGTTCAAAAAGAAAAACGAAGATGCTTCCCCCGACGACGTGAAGACTTTTGTGTCGAGGTAAGATTACGGTTGAATAAGATGCGGACATTATTCATTAGTAAAAGTTATAACTGGGCATGTCTCCAGATCCATGTCAGAGCATGTGTCCCGAGCCATGTCATAACATGTCTTCTGAGCCATGTCAGAGCATGTCTTCCTAGCCATATCAGAACATGTGTCCCGAGCCATGTCAGAACATGTGTCCCGAGCCATGTCAGAACATGTATTCCTAGCCATGTCAGAACATGTGTACCGAACCATGTCAGAGCATGTCTTCTAGCCATGTCAGAACATGTGTCCCGAGCCATGTCAGAACATGTCTTCCGAGCCATGTCAGAGCATGTCTTGCTAGTCATGTGAGAACATGTCTTCCGAGCTATGTCAGAGCATGTGCTCAGCAATTGGCTCTGTTTGTTGTTGCTCGGTTTGGTCCGGTGTGTTGTTGCTCGGTTTGGTCCATTGTTGTTGTTGTTGTGGTCCGTTGTTGTTGTTGTTGTTGTAGTCCGTTGTTGTTGTTGTTGTGGTCCGGTGTGTTGTTGTTGTTGTGGTGGTCCGTTGTTGTTGTTGTTGTGGTCCGTTGTTGTTGTTGCTCGGTTTGGTCCGTTGTTGTTGTTGTTGTGGTCCGTTGTTGTTGTTGCTCGGTTTGGTCCGGGCCGAGAGTTGATCGAGCCTGGCACCGGTCCGTTACAGGCTGGGACCGCTGGCCAACTTCATGATGCCCAGCCAGCTGGTGGACATGGTGGACGCCACCATGCGCAACCGCACCGCCTTGATGAAGACGCTGTTCCGCAGCACTCTGGGCAAGAAGACGGCGCCGCTGTCGGTGAGCGGCCGCTGCCGCGCTGGTTGGGCCGGACAGAGGCGCCTTCTGGTGTCTATTTTATTGTTAGTTATTGTGTTTGCGAATTTAACAAACCGATTCGGTAAAATGGATTCATATTTTGTTTGAGTTAGATTACAGTCAGATGCAGATAACGCTACACAAACATGAGTAAAAATGGAAGCAGCAAAAGAACAGCATATATATAAACATCGGACACGTGCAGTCAATTTAACAGACGTCGTCGTTGAGCATCGCGACGAGCTCGCCCCGTGTCCGAGAAGCGGAAGTGGCCGGCGGCAGTAGGTTTCAGGACGAGGTTCGAGGTTCATTGGGTGGTTCGCGACGCAGTTTATGCATGGTGACGGCGGGTGGCGCCGCCCACACCGCTTCGCCAGTGGGCCGCTAGGTGGGGAAGTTTTCCGAATGGTGCGAGTGTTGAACCCTGGACCTTCGTAGCCAGAGCTCATTGCTCTAACTACTCGGCCACCTCCGCGCCCCGAAGCGGCTTTCTGGACCGGTGTCGTAATGTTGTCATAGTAATTGTCAATTGAAATGTTGCTTTTGTTATTTAATATATATTTTTAACAATGGCATGCGATAATAATCGCTTCCACCATCGGGTCGCACGAAAATAGGACACGGATTCATACTTGAATCTGGTCGGTTGCAAGTGGATAAAAGCTAAGAAGAACTCATGACATCAGAGCATGAGGACAATCTCGCCGGATGGCCTGATGAACATCACTTTATAATATTTCTGGCATGCCGGTTTGTTGTTTCCCCAATATTTTGCAGGAAGTCCACGCTTATCGTTCGCTTCTTTGGAGTATTGTCATTCTTGGTAAGAGCTGTCCTCACAGGTTTGAGCTGGAGTTTATTAAATGCTTTTGTTTTGCAAAATACAAAATCCTTCACAGGATTTTGCGTATGTGATGATGCACATCATGGCGATCTGCCGTACATCAGTTAATACTAGCGTATGGCAGATCCAGACTGAATCTCTTAGACCGAAAAAAAATGTGTCTCGTTCAAAAGGCTGATAGAAATTGGCAGACTGGAACGAAAGGTTATGCCCAGCTTCTCGGAATGAAGCTATGAGCGACTTCGCCGTGCTTAGCTGAAGCTGGACGTTTCTCGCACTAGTATTAGTGGTTAAATATCTGCGAAGTGTAGATCACAAAGACAAGACGCTAGATTATCAAGGCGTGTTCGGGTTTGCATGACGCCAAACCAGAAAGTTCCAGTGCTCTCTTCGCGCCGAAAGCGATTCCCATAGACTGATTTTGGGGTCGGGAAGCGTCAAGAAAATCTTAACTGCGCAACTGAATGTGCGAACACCAGGGGTTATCGTAGGCAGTGTAGCCTTTATGTCAATCCTCGCGGGGCCGCAGAATTCCCCACCCGACCCGGCCGACTGACCCGGCCGACTGACCCGACCCGGCCGACTGACCCGACCCGGCCGATTGACCCGCCGACCCGGCCGATTGACCCGCTGACCAACTTCTCTTTTTGGCCAGATAGGCGGATGCGGCAAGTAGCACGCCATAGCACCGGCCGAAACACGTTCGGAGTTACTTGACGCATTGCTTCTTCCCGTTTATTTGAACTTCCAGTTCAGGCCAAGCAAGGCGATGTCAGATGCACAGTTCGTCACCTGGTTTTAGCCGCAGTTCTGATATTTCGGCGGTAAAATTCCATGCGTTATTGCAGACAGTGACGCATGGAAAGGTTAAGATCGCCGATCATGACACTGTCAAGTATCAGGAACTGCTGCACGAATCGTTGAAACTGACGATCTTAGCAGCAGATTGGGTCCGAATTGACAATGGACGACACCAGAGGAAAGCGACGTGTTTGTTCCCTTCCATGTTCCCTTCCATGTGAGCATGTTAGCGACATATTTGTATTTTGAGGTAGATGTCGAACACTCAAGAAGTCTGATGTTTTCCGACACAACAAAACCGTTTCGGATGAGCCTTGGTGACCCTAATCAGATCAGAAACGAAATGGGCATGCACAATTCCCTTGGTTCGACCATGTTCGCTTCGCAATAGTCGGTATTTTAGCCTCCAGAGCGCCTGCTATACTTGCACTGTTGGGGTGTTTCCTATCATATATCAGTGACCTAACTCGTCATAAACCTAAAGCTTGTGACTCTATTAGGGGGCATAGCGCACTATCACGTGTATTCTGATTTGTGAACATGTCAACTATTCACAACTTTGTGAATAGCATACCCTTAGGTAAACACCTTTAGGTATACCAGTAAACAAAAAGTCGAGTTTGACGTCACGTTTGACGAAATCACCTGACCCAGTACGCCTGTATGCGCTCTTGTAATTTCGTTTAATTATTTGTACATGGACTCACGGTTTGTTTTTGATTGCGCCTTATACTGTGTCTTCACGAAAAGTGTTTTTACGTACGGACGACACCGTACTGAAACCAGGCCGTAACCTGAGTCTACACTGCCGAAGCTCTGATCTTTTAGTACACCATAGCTCAACTGTGTGACCAAATGGGCGCTCCTCTATTGTTGAAAGCATGCCCAATTTCAGAGTGATATCTTGATCGGCTGAGAAGGCATCACAGAAAAACCCGAAGGGCCAATTTTCTTTACCACCACCGGCATTTTCCGGGTTACAGCCGTCTACATGCAGTTATGTACAGCGTTGATTTGCACGCTTAACGATGCCCATTGTATTCAGGCACGCTGTGATATTTTCAAGAGGATGTACAAGGGACAAAACCTGACAACATTGGAGGGTAGCACCGTCAGCGAAATAGGTAAGTGGAGGCGGATATTTCACTAAGTCAATGCGTCCTGAGATGCTGCTAGAAGCCTGAAGGTTGATGTAAAGTACATCAATGATTGACCTGGTACTGACCAGAAAATGCACCACGTGTCTATTCCCGGGCGATACACCTTATACCGCACACTAGGCTAGGGAAACATCTGTAAGTAGAGTCAGCAGTCTCATTTGGGTTGCTTACGTGACGTGTAGCCCATTACGAAGACTTACCCAACAATTATGATTGCCTTTGACACTGTCTTACCATTGCAGTAGTATGTTTGTCATTACAGTAGCATGTTTGTCATTACAGTAGTATGTTTGCTATTACAGTACTATGTGTCATTGCAGCAGTATGTTTGGCATTGCAATAGTATGTTTGTCATTACAGTACTATGTTTGTTATTGCAGTAGCATGTTTGTCATTACAGTAGTATGTTTGTCATTACAGTACTATGTGTCATTGCAGCAGTATGTTTGGCATTGCAATAGTATGTTTGTCATTACAGTACTATGTTTGTTATTGCAGTAGCATGTTTGTCATTACAGTAGTATGTTTGTCATTACAGTACTATGTGTCATTGCAGCAGTATGTTTGTCATTACAGTACTATGTTTGTCATTGCAGCAGTATGTTTGTCATTACAGTAGTATGTTTGTCATTACAGTACTATGTGTCATTGCAGCAGTATGTTTGTCATTGCAGTAGTATGTTTGTCATTACAGTACTATGTGTCATTGCAGCAGTATGTTTGTCATTGCAGTACTATGTTTGTCATTGCAGCAGTATGTTTGTCATTACAGTAGTATGTTTGTCATTACAGTACTATGTGTCATTGCAGCAGTATGTTTGTCATTGCAGTAGTATGTTTGTCATTACAGTACTATGTGTCATTGCAGCAGTATGTTTGTAATTACAGTACTATGTGTCATTGCAGCAGTATGTTTGTCATTGCAGTCGTATGTTTGTCATTGCAGCAGTATGTTTGTCATTACAGTACTATGTTTGTCATTACAGTACTATGTGTCATTGCAGCAGTATGTTTGTCATTACAGTACTATGTTTGCCATTACAGTACTATGTGTCATTGCAGCAGTATGTTTGTCATTGCAGCAGTATGTTTGTCATTGCAGCAGTATGTTTGTCATTGTTGCAGTGTGAAGTGCCACGGAATACTTATCAATGTATCCAACTTGCTTACGCGACGTGTGGCGCAATAACGTCAGCATTGGCATAAATACTTTGCACAATGGTGTAAGATATGGGCAAAATGTGTGCTTTTTATGGGGAGTACATAGAGCCCACAGCACGTGTCCGCACGTGTGGAAATGGCGTGCTTGCGTACACGTGTTCGCACGCAGGAGGTGGCGTCAGTATGGTAACACTGCCACCACCTCACCTTCTACCTGAAAGTGGCGGCCATCCCTTCGCCGGAACTGAAAGATGATGACGTGCGGAGATGTCAACCCGACCCAATTTCTGATCTGGTCTGACCTGTGTTAGGACAATACACTGTGACCTATGAACTGTCTTCTGACATGGTCTGCCCTGTGTCAGGACAATACACTGTGACCTATGAACTGTCTTCTGACATGGTCTGACCTGTGCTAGGACAATACACTGTGACCCATGAACTGTCTTCTGACATGGTCTGACCTGTGTCAGGGCATTGCAATGTGACCTTTGAACTGTCTTCTGACATTGTCTGACCTGTGTCAGGACAATACAATGTGACTTCTGAACTGTCTTCTGACATGATTTGACCTGAGTCAGAATATTGTGCTTGGCGGTGACCAAATGCGACGCCTCTGAGCCGTTCTGACCCAACATGTTCTGACACGGTATGTCCTGACCAGGCATATTCTGACCCGACATGTTCTGACCTGACAAGTGCTGACCTGTACCCGTAGTGAGTGATGGCATGCTGACCTGCGTCCCATCTTCTAACGTAACCAAGTGGCTGGAGGAAGGTCAAATCAACCATCAACTGCTGAGTAGTTCGACAGATACCCTGAGCCCAGGAAAGGTATGTGCCAGCGAGTATTTGGGTAGCTAACCACAGGGCGGAATATTCTCAGCCCACCAATTGTCCTTGCTTTGTTAATTGTTCTTCATGCTTCCGTGCATTTAGGCTTCAAGCAACACGGTACATAAGACAGGAAGTAGGCATCAGCTAGTGTAGTTCGGTCACCTAACTGAAATGAAAAATTTCCGAGAAAGACATTGACATTAGAGATGAGTCTCCTTGCCCATTCACTGTTTCTATGTCACTCTGTATTCACTGTAGCTCATGATGCAGCTCTATATTCGATGTAACTCTGTTTTCTCAGATTACTGCTATGCTTGTATGAATTCTCGGAAGGAACAAGTTGTTTATTATTAACGAAATGAACAATCAGTTACTTATTCACCGAAGTACATAGTCTGCAGGAGTGTAGATTCATGTCTGTTTGTGGTTGTCGGGAAGTCCACAAAGCTCTGAACTTCGATTTTTTGGTGTGTGGATAACTTTCTGTTAAAGCGAGGACAGTTGGAGCTATTGAATCACCTTTGCTGTCGGTGACTGGCTAGTCGGCCATTCAGCAGTGAAACTGCATGGTGTATGAGGCTCGGGGTGTTGATTCGGGGTGCACATCGATAGGTGGAGACGGATGGGCGGGTGGACTCGGTAAATGCCGTCGGTTGTGAGATTCGAATCCACAATCTTGTGATCAAGAGTCCGACGCTCTACCAACTGAGCTACCGCGGCCCCCAGCGACCCCGGAGGCACATGAAGTTCTTCCCGGAGGGATATTAGTTCTTCCCAGAGGCATATGCAGTTCTTCCCACAGATGACCTGACATGAGGAGCGTGTTTGTGAGTTACTTCACTTTTCTGAATCTGTGCGTTCCGGTCATCAGGTACGGTCTCTGGCAGAGGCAGCAGCCGGGATGTCAGACTACCAGACGACCGCCGGCGACGTTGATTTCAGCAAACTGCCCGCGGCATACATGTCAGCCGCCGGACCCGGGGACATGAAGAAGGCCGGCTGGTGCGGAAACGTGGACACACACACACACCTACACATACATAGTCATACACAAACACACGCACACCTACACATGCATAGTCATACACAAACACACGCACACCTACACACACACACACATACATAGTCATACACAAACACACGCACACCTACACACACACATACATAGTCATACACAAACACACGCACACCTACACATGCATAGTCATACACGCACACACACACACACACACACACGCATACATAGCCATACACAAACAAACGCACACCTACACATACATAGTCATACACAAACAAACGTACGCCTGCGCATGCATAGTCATACACGCACACACACACACACATACACATACATAGTCATACACAAACAAACGCACACCTATACATGCATAGTCATACACGCACACACACACACACACACATACATAGTCATACACAAACACACGCACACCTACACATACATAGTCATACACAAACAAACGCACACGCACACATGCATAGTCATACACGCACACACACACGCACACACATGCATAGTCATACACAAACACACATATATGCGATATGTTATATGCCTCATGTTAAATGATGTATTTTATATGTATTATATATGTTAAATCACTGAGCTCTCGAGATACACGCTATGTTATGGATATGGATATGGATATGGATATATACTTACATATATATATATATATATATATATATATATATATATATATATATATATATATATATATATATATATATATATATATATATATATATATATATATATATATATATATATATATATATATATGTATATATTTAAATATATATATACATATATATATAATATATATATATATATATATATATATATATATATAATATATATATATATATATATATATATATATATATATATATATATATAATATATATATATATATATATATATATATATATATATATATATATATATATATATATAAAAAGCATGGCATCGCTCGAATAGCTCAGTCATTTATCATAGATAGTTAAAAGTCCTTGAATCTCTTTTTTTGCTGGTCGTATATTTCGCTTATAATTACTTAATTACAGTTCGTTGGAAATAATGACTGTTCATTGTAAACAACAGTGCCTTTTCCATACAATATGCGTTTTTTATGCTGTTCTTTTCTCCTTTCTCCGTGTTTTGAAGCACAGCTAAAATGCAAGTCAGAACAATTGTGATTACTTTTGCAATATTCAGAGCTAAACATCTAGTTTTCACTAATATTTCTATGGCAGGCATGTGTGTGCTATGCTATGGCAATGTGGATATTTTCCCCGCTTCAAGGATCGCGAAGCAAAACCTATTACCCTTCACATGCTGCGTTTTCACCAGGGGAGTGCTGAACAACATGAGGAACAAAATCAAGAGCGGAGAGATTAAGCTATCGCAAGCTCAGAAGGTGGTCTATGCACAGGCGGTAAGTGACGACGTGATTGACACTTAGGTTTGTTAGTATCATGCATGAAACGACCGAGCCGATCTATTTATATTTTTCATAGGGAAAGATGAAGATAACTTTATTCCATGGGACCTACCATGTCCTGAGGATATTCTTACCACGCTCAATTTAGGGCATTAGTAAATCATATATAGCTCATTTTCACAACGATTAATGTTCCAAAGTCACAGAAATGGTTCCGAGAATCTGACTAATGATCCTGTATCTCAGGGTTATGTATCTTAGGATTCCGTGCCTCCCAGGGCATAGTTTTCAAATGTTGTCGAAAGATCCTGAGAAATAAGGACGTTGCACTTATTTCTGTTGAAGAGTCTTTCCGGTGCAGGATTCAGCGGGTCGCTTTGTCCGAAGGTTTGGGCTGATTCTAAGATCTGTGAGGGAATGCATGATAGGATTTTCGGGGAAATATTCAGGTCCCATAGGTAATCTGATCTTTTGACGTTCAGGCTATCTTTTTCGCGTGCATTCTAACAAATATTTTTTGGGGAATCCAGGGCGATTATAAAAGTTTGTTCAGGATATAAAATCAGATTTTGATATCCGGGGCAGCGATGAACCTTGTTTAGCAGCTGCCGTGCATCATTTGTGACCTGCAAGAGCCCACCACTTGACCTGAACCAAGCCATGCCAATTTACAGTCATCCAGAACACTGAGTCAAGGACATGGCCTGGTCTGACTTCTGTGCGTGTCACCAGTCGGTGACCTCACTGACTAGGAGAGGTGTCGCCCGGTTTCCGTACCGAGGAATGTGCGGGCCTGTACGAGAATTCGTGTCGTGTCTCACTCTGTGTGAGAGACGCCGCTCGGTTTCCGTGCCGAGGAGTGTGCGAGGCTGTACACGAACTCCGCCTCCGCAGGCTCTGAGCCAGGCGGGATCTGCCGCCAAGGCGTTCGTCAACATGGAGCTCGGCCCCGGCATGAACGAGCTGATCTCGGCCAAGGATCTCAAGACCCTGGACCCCGTCGCAACGAAGAAGGGTGAGCGGTAGGCACAGATCCGTCGTCACATAGAAATGCGGAGGTTGTCCTCGTTGCTATGTCCGCAATCTGGTTCGTCAGGGAGGGGCGTGGGCTCCACCAGCATGTATAATTATTCAAAATCCATAATCCAGCAAGTCAAGTATGTTACCTGCCTGCATAGCCGGCACCCACACTTCGGCGTACTTGTATCCACTCATGCTTCTCACTGGCTCAGCCAATTCATGCAGATTACGTGCGTACAGAAAGCGAAGGCAGGCACCCCAACGATGCGTTTCAGGGAACTGCACGGGAGAACACGATGTGCAGGGTCATTACAGACACGTGAACAATTCACGTCATAGGCACAACTCATCCGCCCAGAAGAACCTCTGAGCATTGGTGTGCTGACGTCGTGTACGCCACTGAGCATGTGCTGGCGATCAGTGTGTACAGTGAGTTGAGCCGGCAACTTGTGGATATTATCCCAACAGTGACGTGAGAGGCGACTTGTGGATATTATCCCAACAGTGAGTTGAGCCGGCAACTTGTGGATATTATCCCAACAGTGACTTGAGCAGCGACTTGTGGATATTGTCCCAACAGTGAGTTGAGCCGGTAACTTGTGGATATTATCTCAACAGAGACTTGAGCGGCGACTTGTGGATATTATCCCAACAGTGACTTGAGCGGCTACTTGTGGGTATTATCCCAACAGTGACTTGAGCGGCGACTTTTTGATATTATCCCAACAGTGACTTGAGCGGCGACTTGTGGATATTATCCCATCAGTGACTTGAGCTGGCCACTTGTTGATATTATTTCAATTCTTAGCTCAGAGCAAACCCCTGCAGTTCTCAGATCGGTGTCTGGAGGTTGTAGGTATGTTGTTAACGTGTTCTGCTAACTAAAAGAGAGAGAGAGGGAGAGAGAGAGAGAGAGGGAGAGAGAGAGAGCGAGAGAGAGAGAGAGAGAGAGAGAGAGAGAGAGAGAGAGAGAGAGAGAGAGAGAAAGAGAGAAAGAGAGAGAGAGGAAGAGAGGGAGAGAGAGAGAGTGAGAGGGAGAGACAGAGACAGATAAAAAAAAGAAGATAGATAGAGAGCCGTGGGAGGGAGAGAGAGAGAGGAAAAGAGCTGTATTCAATGTGATTGGATATTGATGCGACTCTATATTCTTCAGCCAAAATGCCTGATCGCATTGTAATGGTGACACTGCCCGCATCCCACCCCAACACAATGATCGGTAACCATCCAGCAACCATCCCATCCCAGCATAGTGATTGGTAATCACCCAGCAACCATCCCATTATAGCACAATGATTGGTAGCCACCCAGCAACTATCCCATTCCAGCACAATTATCGGTAACCATCCAGCAACCATCCCATCCCAACACAATGATGGGTAACCACCCAGCAACCATCCCATCCCAACACAATGATCGGTAACCATCCAGCAACCATCCCATCCCAACATAGTTATTGATAACCACCCAGCAACCATCCCATTATAGCACAATGATTGGTAGCCACCCAGCAACTATCCCATTCCAGCACAATTATCGGTAACCATCCAGCAACCATCCCATCCCAACACAATGATCGGTAACCACCCAGCAACCATCCCATCCCAACACAATGATCGGTAACCATCCAGCAACCATCCCATCCCAACATAGTTATTGATAACCACCCAGCAACCATCCCATTATAGCACAATGATTGGTAGCCACCCAGCAACTATCCCATTCCAGCACAATTATCGGTAACCATCCAGCAACCATCCCATCCCAACACAATGATCGGCAATCACCCAGCAACCATCCCATCCCAACACAATGATCGGTAACCATCCAGCAACCATCCCATCCCAACATAGTTATTGATAACCACCCAGCAACCATCCCATTATAGCACAATGATTGGTAGCCACCCAGCAACTATCCCATTCCAGCACAATTATCGGTAACCATCCAGCAACCATCCCATCCCAACACAATGATCGGCAATCACCCAGCAACCATCCCATCCCAACACAATGATCGGTAACCATCCAGCAACCATCCCATCCCAACATAGTTATTGATAACCACCCAGCAACCATCCCATTATAGCACAATGATTGGTAGCCACCCAGCAACCATCCCATTCCAGCACAATTATCGGTAACCATCCAGCAACCATCCCATCCCAACACAATGATCGGTAACCATCCAGCAACCATCCCATCCCAACACAGTGATTGGTAACCACCCAGCAACCATCCCATCCCAACATAGTTATTGATAACCACCACCACCCATTATAGCACAATTATCGGTAACCATCCAGCAACCATCCCATCCCAACACAATGATCGGTAACCATCCAGCAACCATCCCATCCCAACACAGTGATTGGTAACCACCCAGCAACCATCCCATTCCAGCACAACGATCGGTAACCATCCCATCCCAACACAGTGATTGGTAACCAGCCATCAACCATCCAATTCTAGCAATTATTGGTAGCCATCCAGCAACCATACCATTCTAGCACGATGATTGGTAGCCACCCAGCAACCATCCCATTCGAGCACAATGATTGGTCCCTGCAGTACTCAGACCATCGTTTTCTTTCATGTCCGCCGTGGCGCAGCCGCGACCAACTCTGCGCCGGATTCGTCGCTGCGCATGGCGTCCGCCGCGGACCCGTCGCCCGGCATTCCCGCGGTGATCACGGCTGCCAACGCGGCGGACCTGATGCAGCCCGCGCTGCCCCAGCTCAGCGCCAGCTTGGTGGAGCTACGGTAATACTAACGAAAACAGCCGGCGCAGTCCCGGCTCGACGTAAGTATGGTGGCGCAACAGTAATACTGCCGCAGCGCAGCTCCAGTATGGTGGCGCAACGGTAGTAATGTCCCAGCTCAGTACACGTATGGTGGCGCAACGGTAATACTGTCCCAACTCAGTGTCAGTATGGTAGCGCAACGGTAATACTGCCGCAGCGCAGCTCCAGTATGGTGGCGCAACAGTAATACTGCCGCAGCGCAGCTCCAGTATGGTGGCGCAACGGTAGTAATGTCCCAGCTCAGTACACGTATGGTGGCGCAACGGTAATACTGTCCCAACTCAGTGTCAGTATGGTGGCGCAACAGTAATACTGCCGCAGCGCAGCTCCAGTATGGTGGCGCAACGGTAGTAATGTCCCAGCTCAGTACACGTATGGTGGCGCAACGGTAATACTGTCCCAACTCAGTGTCAGTATGGTGGCGCAACAGTAATACTGCCGCAGCGCAGCTCCAGTATGGTGGCGCAACAGTAATACTGCCGCAGCGCAGCTCCAGTACGGTGGCGCAACGGTAGTAATGTCCCAGCTCAGTACACGTATGGTGGCGCAACGGTAATGCTGTCCCAACTCAGTGTCAGTATGGTGGCGCAACGGTAATGCTGTCCCAACTCAGTGTCAGTAAGGTGGCGCAACGGTGGTGTTGTCCCAACTCAGTGTCAGTATGGTGGCGCAACGGTAATGCTCCCGAGGACAGCCGGCGCTGCCCCAGCTCAGACCCCATGCCTTGACCTTGGGTGCATTGTACCCCATGACGATGGGGCACAAGGCGTCAGTGTCGTTGTGCGAAGTAATCCCATGGATGCTTATCGTTTTCAGGCAGAGTTCCAGATATGGTGAAATTTCGGGTGCATGTCGTGATGGCAGGGGCGATTGGAATTTTGGACTTTTGCAATGGCGGACAGTCACGGTTGCTCAACAAGAAATATTTCCCGTGATTAAGGAATAAGTGGTACCAGTAGTAATGGAAGAACTCCAGTAAAACCAGGACAATTGCCCGGAAAATGAAGATGAAATTACAATAGCAATAGAAAGTGGTTTTAAGAGCCATTGAAAATCAGATCGACCACCAGGAGTGTGGATGTGCTACTAAATTTGAAAAAATACCTTTGGTTATATGGTGTGATGTGGAAATTCAAAGGGTTAGATTGGATCAAAATCAGCTTTCCTTATGCAAACGTCAAAATCATTCAGATCAAGGAGAGACAATGCAGATGAAGGAGTGCTTTCAGTGGCACGAGTGTAGTTACGACGCGATATTCTGCCGGTGGGAACGACTCCTTAAATGCTAGGGGTCTGCATAGGCTCAGAGCAGCTCCAGTGAACGTTCACTTTTTCTGCTGAAGCACGCCAGCATGGAGCACAGAAGCGCTCTGCGATTAAGCATTCCGCGATTTGCTGATATTCACTTGGGTGCCCAGTGAGGGCCAGAACATGGGACTGCCGCTGATACGGAACCGTCGGCCAAGGAATGTCCTGGAAATTACGGTGGCTTAAGGCAGAGAGTAAGATGTGACATTTGTCTATCTAATGCGATCTGATCTGGGATGGCCAGGTGGTATTTTGAGGCTCTGAGGCGAACCAACGGGTGACATTCGTTGTCTGAGATGAGCCAAATCTTGTCTAAGATGAGCCAAACCTTGTCCACGTGGCGGCTACCGGCCATACTCGGAGAGCTCGTGCTGTGGCATACACCACGAACTGCGCAGCCGGATACCCACCGCTGAGGCGTGTGGCCGCGGCGGGCGGGAGATCGGCCCGCCCGCCCGACACAGCCTGACCTGACCTGACCCGACCCGACCTCGGCGACAGCATCTCCACGGACGAGATCCAGGCGGTGCTGGAGACCCTGCAGGCGGCCGAGTACGACAGCGACGACATGAAGGGCGTCGACGGCCTCGACCGCCGAATGGTGAGTGCCGAACACAGTGCACGAGACGTCTGGCAGCGCTCGGCGCTACCAAATAAAGGAAAGGATATAAAATTATGGAAACTACTGAGCGACACTGAATGAATAATTAGCCGTGTCGTGTTTTATTCCCGGGAACTAACCACATTATAGTTCGATCGGTGTGTAGAACATCACGCTTTAAGCTGCATCCACTTTCTTGAGCACGAGTAGGCAGATTTCAGATAAGGCGAAAGGATAATGATGCATGTCTAGCCGTCCGCCATTTGAAAATAATAATAATTTCATGAATATCTCTGTCATGGTCTGTAGTACAATATATACATGTATACATATCTATGTATGTATATATACATATATATATATATATATATATATATATATATATATATATATATATATATATATATATATATATATGCGTGATCTGACCTCGGCATGATCTGACCCTCAGTGTGGGGCACTAAAGAACCGACTGGCGGAGTACACCCAGATGCTGAACGCCGACGCCGATAACGACACGTCCATCCTGGGAACGCTGAGCCCGGCCGAGCTCGGCAGCCTGCCGCCCTGCATCATCGCCCGACTGTTGTTAGTAGTGTGTGTGTGGGGGTGGGGGGGGGGGGGGTACAGCGGGCTGTGAGCTGTTGTCAGAGGGTACACAACGGGCGGGTGCATATCTCAGCGTGAATCACGAACTGACGTGCGGAAGCTGTTATGCCAACAGACGGCTGTCAATCATTTATCTATGGATGACATTAGTTGCATGCGCATTGTCTGTCGTCACTAAGGGACAATATTCGGTGTGGTTTCAGCTCCGGCACAGTGAAGATGAAGGCCACCATGAGCCAGAAGACGGCAATCCTGATGACCCTCGGACAGATCAAGCAGACCCAGCTCAACGAAATTGACAAAACCAACTGCGAGCATCTTGTCACCGAAGGGCTCAAAGTCATGGTATGCCAGAACCCAGCAGCTCTTAGCAATCTTAGATGATTCCCCTTTCAGTGTGAGAAATGCATTGCGCCTTTCCCTTACACAGACCTGCAAAGCATCACGTACAGCAAGTGCTGCACCACACAATGTCTTTGTATTCTCATGTTTCGTCAACCTTGATGGATTAAAGCAGCGTTCTAAAAATCCGTCATTCATCTTGTCATCAGCGTTGGGGACAAGGTTTCTTCTTCTAAGTTATTCGAATACGACATGGCGGGATATGCACAGAAAATGTGCACGTTCTTTTATTTCCAAATGCGAGCAAATGCCAGAGACAACCAGCCCAATAATCGCGGAACTCATCGTATGCGTGACAGAGAGGATAGCTCATCTGCATCACTCTCTGGCAAAGTGGGTTCGATTCCCAGCTGTAGCCAACTATTTGTCCGCGGCCAAACGGCAAGTGGTCATGGTAGGTGAGCACTTGTATAAGGAGGCGGTTGTGTCCGAATATTAACGGCACTTAAAACGTTGCATCTGTATTATGCCGCTGAACTTGAATCATGCGTACCACCTGACCCGACCTCTGACCTTACCACTTGGGTAGTAAGGTCAGGCCCCGTACCCGGCTTGTCCAGCACCAATCACAGAGTCATCTCTCGAAGGACTCGGACCGCACTTGGTTTAAAAACATAGATAGCGCTTCAACTGCCTTTGACTTGAAAGTACTGTTTGGAACCGTACCAAGCACTTTTCCAGCCGGTGCTCAGTCCGGTAATTCGCGGAGACATAGCCGAGGCAGGGTTTGTTCGGGGTCATGAATTAAATGTTTGTCGACATCTGCTCCATAATTCTACGATCCAGACCGTATGTACACACACACACAAACACACACACACACACACACAACACACACACACACACACACACACACACACATATATATATATATATATATACACATATGCATGTATGTGTGTATGTATATCCATGTATTTATGTGCGTGTGGCGTTGTGGCAGTCACACTTTGGCGCAGGCACAGCTGTGGTCAGAGCTGTGGTCAGCTGTGGTCAGTGGTCCGGCCAGACTGGGACGTTCAGCATCGCTGCAGCCTCAGCTCGGCTGTGGTTTCAGCCAGGCTAGTATGACCACGGCTGCGGCTTCAGCCGGGCTGTGGCTTCAGCCGGTCCGGTGTGACAACGGCTGTGGCTTCGGTCGGGGCCGGCGTGACCACGGCTGTGGCTTCGGTCGGGGCCGGTGTGACAACGGCTGTGGCTTCAGTTGGGCCGGTGTGACAACGGCTGTGGCTTCGGTCGGGGCCGGCGTGACCACAGCTGTGGCTTCGGTCGGGGGGGCCGGTGCGACCATGTCCGTGGTGACCTCCGGCCTGCTGGCGCGGCGCCTCGGTCCCACACCTGGCTATTGACCGCACCAGACGCGGCCCCCGCTCCGTGACGACTGGCGAGTTACCGCTCGGCGTCACGTGACGTCACGCGTCACGTCACGCGTCACGTCACGCCCGACTGGAGCGGCACGCTGCCGCAACAGTGGCCACCCAGCACCCACTGACCCGCCGCCCGGCCGCGCCGGCGGGCGGCGGGGGTACCCCATGGAGGTGCGTCTCCTCTCCGGGATGCTCGATTTCACCCCCGCCACCTGAATGTTTCAGGCGAAGGCGCCACTCCGAGAACAGTTGAGTGAAACGTAGCCAGTGGCGCCGGTCCGGAAAGTTGGCGCCCCTCCCTCCACCCCATCGTGGCGAACTTGTAGATCTGTCGGTGCCATGGCATGACCTATCTTAACCTATCGTGGTGTGCCTCGATTTCACCTGATATCATACCCCACCCCTAATTTGACCTGCCTGGAGCTGGTTTGGTTTACCCTGATCTGATATACGCTGGTCTGGCCAAAATAGCCTTGCATTGACATACTGACTCATCTAAGTCTCTTTCACGGAATGTGGCTTTATCACTGACGTGGCCAAAGTCACTTACCTTTGACGTGACGTGACTTGACGTGACGTGACTTGACGTGACATGACGTGACTTGACCACTGACCAGGCCAGTCACCTACCTTTGCCGTGACGTGACTTGACGTTACGTGACGTGACGTGACTTGACCACTGACCAGGCCAGTCACCTACCTTTGGCGTGACGTGACTTGACGTTACGTGACGTGACGTGACTTGACCACTGACCAGGCCAGTCACCTACCTTTGCCGTGACGTGACTTGACGTTACGTGACGTGACGTGACTTGACCACTGACCAGGCCAGTCACCTACCTTTGGCGTGACGTGACTTGACGTTACGTGACGTGACGTGACTTGACCACTGACCAGGCCAGTCACCTACCTTTGACGTGACGTGACGTGACCTACACTTGCCTGCCCAGACGTGCGTTGGCTGGACGCCAGCGACCCTGACCGCACTTGGCGCATCCTGACCTGACCCGACGTGACCCCGTTCTCAGAAGCCGACCGGTGACCTGACTCTGGTCGAGGTGACGGCGATAGGCATGGCTGCCACCTGCCTGTCGCCCGCCAATATCTGGCGGCTAAACATGCAGGCGTTCGGAGCTGTCAAGAAGCATTTCCAGGTACGTCATGTGCAGCTGCAGGTAGGTCATGTCGGACGTCATGTACAGCTACATGCTGAACATCATGCACAACAGGAGGCCGCATTGGTCGATGCCACAGCCCAAAGTGGTTTTTAACCCAAGCAGCACAAGATAATTGTTACCCCTAGCACTGCGTGGGGATGTCGTTATGACCATCTTACTAAGCTTTGTTCTAAGCAAGATGGAAGGTAAGCGACATGATACAGCTCTATCCTTGAATGGTGCGAGTTATAGTTAGTTACGTTATCTATATCTCTTATAGTTGACATTGCAGGTCGGGTCGAGCAGGTCAATGTCGGGGTGCAGCTCGTGACCCGTTTGAGCCGTAGTTTACGGATCCTGGTCGTAAAACAAATGCGATATTGCGCTTGATTGTTGACGATATGCAGTCTGAAAACATGGACCAACACCGGCAACACGTGCAAAGGTCAAGATCACCGACCTCGTCCAAGTCAAATACCTGGAAGTATGTGATGAGCTGTTGAAGATGACAACTTTTTTTCATGTTCCAAATATTTTGACCGATGTTGAGAATTTTGAGTAGATATCAAACAAAGAAGTACAATTATTTTGCCTTGCAGTACAAAATCCACAAAGAAATCTTCTTCATGTAGAATGTTTGGAGCCCAATCACATCAGCAACGAAACTGGCATACCAAAGTACTTTCGCTTAGCGGTGTATTACTTGTAATAGCCTCAGAGCGCCTGCAAAACGTGTACCTTCGTGATATTTCAAGTTACATGCTAGTGATCTGATCGGATATTGACGTGAAACTTTGAATACGCTTCGAGAACGTAAGTTGGCACCAATGGTGTTCCGGTATGTAAAAAAATATTGATCAGCTACAAAGCAACATACCAGAAACTTTTGCTTTCTAGTTTGAACCTTCATTTCACCTGGCGCCCTGACCTGAGTTCACCTATAGGTGTTTTTTTTTGTTTGTTCATAATTTGTTTATGCACCCACATTTCACTTTTGACTGCCTTTTTCGCTTCAGTGAACATCTAAAAATCGTATTCAAAAGAGGTCGTGAAATGACTGACCCACCCTGGTGAAAAGACTAGAACTTGATTATGGATGGAATACGCACTCATAAATTCTCGGAAGGTATGCCAAACGTCCAAACGATATACTGAACGGTTCAGGAGTTAGTTCAGAAATAAAACCTACGATGGGGTCTCAGAATGCCCCCCCCCATCTACTATCTCTGGATTCTGTGATTTTGACCTTTCCTACCCTACTGTTTTATCTCATTAACGCGAGGTTGTAATAGCCACACGTCCATTGTGGATCACCTCAATACAGGTCTGTATCTGTCGGTATCTGTATCACACTGTGAGGGATAGGGTTCCCATTTTGACATTTAGTGTTCCGATTTAGACAAAAAAATACTCGTCCCTGAAAAAAGATATTTTGGGTGTCACATTATTCCTGAATACATTTCACCAGCTTCACATATGTAGCATTGATTTCCACTACCAGACCAAAGTGCTGTTGAAGCAAGGAAGCGCCTCTCTCAGAAGACTCGAATGGATGCCACTGCTGTTTTCTTTCTCATCTTCAGCGTGATCGATGCACCGCTGCTGAAGCTGTACTAATGCTGAGGCTGTACTAATGCTGAGTCTGTACTGATGTTGAGGCTGTGCTGATGTTGAGGATGAACTGGTGTTAGGTTACCCTGAGGTACTGAACAATACTTGACGATTACTAGCCAATTTTATTACACAGCTTCCGATCATCTTTGGACATTTTTTTTGCATGGAAGCACATCGAGTTTTCCCTGACTCTTGATATTGTATATCGCATACACCACCTGCATTCAGGAGAAACGTGATTAGTGTAAAGTATCAACTTATAATAGTCCTATTATAATATTAAGTCATACCCAGTGCTGCCAAAGGCCTCAGATGTTGTAAGAATACGCATGTGGTGTTTAGGGGACGAGTGGTCTAGGGGTAAGATGCTCGTCTCACAATCGAAAGATTGTGGGTTCGAGTCTCACCTGTTGCTACTCTTCGCCCGCGACCAATCGGCGTGAGAGATTGGCGACGCTATATGACTCAACGGTCGACGTGTCGTAAAACCAATAACCAACCATGTGGTGTTTATTTGAAGATACTCGCGAGTTAAGCTTGTCAGTGGCCTTTTAAGCGTACATGAGAGTCTGGAGACAACACGGAAACATTGTCAGAGGGTGTAGCCGCCGCCAGACCCGGTGCGAGTCCCGCCGTGTGTGTCTGTTGCAGGATTGCTGTCTGTCAACTGCCCAGGCCGATGCGATCCAGGATCGGATGGTGCACTTCTACGGGTGAGTGGCACGTGTACGGCATGCAGTGGAACGCTATGATTGCAGTCTGCAGCGGAGCGTTATGTTTATGTAACGCTGGGTGATCATAGCGCACATAGCGCATATAGAGTGCATAACGCACACACTATACAGTGGGTGAGTGTTCTGTCTACAGCGTGCAGTGGGTGAGTGTTCTGTCTACAGCATGCAGTGGGTGATTGTTCTGTCCATAGCATACAGTGGGTGAGTGTTCTGTCTACAGCATACAGTGGGTGAGTGTTCTGTCCATAGCATACAGTGGGTGAGTGTTCTGTCTACAGCATACAGTGGGTGAGTGTTCTGTCCATAGCATACAGTGGGTGAGTGTTCTGTCCATAGCATACAGTGGGTGAGTGTTCTGTCTACAGCATACAGTGGATGAGTGTTCTGTCTACAGCATACAGTGGATGAGTGTTCTGTCTACAGCATACAGTGGGTGAGTGTTCTGTCTACAGCTGTAGGAAAGTTCCTATATCGGCTCGAGTGATAGCCTATGACCGCGGCGATTCGCGATAACCCGGTTGTGAAAGCACCAAAGTCCTCTGAGCTGCCTATATTGCACTGCAGCGCTCGAACGAACACACGAGACAGTTAGACGCAGTACAGAACTTTCTTCTATGAAGGAAAGCCGTGAGATGCCTTTCAGAAGAATTTAAAGTCCGAATTTAGATGGAAATTTAACGGGCACGGAAGCGATCAACACAGATGCGCGCGCTACGAGTGTCCAGCCACCACTCACGGCCGACCGCGCGGCCGCCGGCGACGCCCGGAAACCCCTGGCCTCTCATTGGTCGAAAAGCGTAAAACGTCCCTAGCGCGTCACCATCCGGGTTCCAGAACCGTCTGGTGGCTTCGAGACGGCGGAAGTCGGCCGGCAACCATAGGCCCGTGGGGTGTTACATTTACGGTATACTTTTACGGTCGGCAGGCTTACGGGGTCACGTCATTTACAGTTACGGGACAGCCAAAAGTATAATTTCTAGTAACTCTGTTACACAGCATACAGTGGGTGAATGTTCTGTCTGCAGCATACTGTGGGTCAGTGTTCTATCTGCAGTATAAAGTGGATGAGTGCTCTATCTGCAGCATACAGTGGGTGAGTGCTCTATCTGCAGTATGCAGTGAGTGAGCGTTACGTCTGCCGTATACAGCCGATGAGTGTCAAGTGCCTGTGCTGGAATAAATGCTAGCAACGAGTTGTAACTATGTACATGCAGTGTTAATATACTGGGGTTGCTGTTGACGTCAAAACTGTGTGAGATGGAGAACGGTCACCCCCGTCCCCGTCGCAGTCTGGCCCCATGCCTTGAGACAGCATTGACTTGGTAACGTTATCAGGAACAATGTGCGGCTTTGGTGCGCTTCGAACCAGGATTTTTTTTAATAAGCCCAACGTCTTGCCAACTGTGCTACCCAGGACAGCCCGGGTTGGTGGCCTGCATGACTTTCAACTCAGGTCACCATGCATTCTGTAATCATCACTTCCGTGACGCCGCGTTCTCTTCGTACTTGTACGTCAGGTGCCTTGTAGCCGTGACCTGTGCGTCCTGGGATGACCTCCGTGACCTGTGCGTCCTGGGACGACCTCCGTGACCTGTGTCCTGGGACGATCTCCGTGACCTGTGGGTCCTGGGACGACCTCCGTGACCTGTGCGTTCTGGGACGATCTCCGTGACCTGTACGTCCTGAAACGATCTCTGTGACTGTGCAACGACCCAACGCTCTGAAACCGTGTGTGACCTTCGTCAACACGCATTGCTTGTGCGTCCGTCGCTGACCTCGGGGCGGGGATGGTCGAGTGGTGAAGGTGTTGAGCTCTGGGTACCGAAGGTCCCGGGTGCAACACTCGCACCACTCGGGACATTTCCCAATCCCGCCGCCCACCGGCGAAACAGTGCGGGCGGCGCCATTAGCCGTGATCGTGCACAAAGTGCGTCGAGAACCACCCAACAAACAGACAAACAAACCGTCGCTGACGTCCGTGCCCTCGCTGCACGCCCGTGACCGTCCGTGACCGCACGTGACTCGCACCGCCGCAGCAAGCCGGACCAGTGGTTCCACATCGACTGCGGTCTGCTGAAGCTGCTGGACGACTCCGTGCTGCGGGACATACCCGAGGCGCGAATGGCGGTCGCCTGTGGCGGGAGCGCGCCGCACGGCATGATGGGCGCCATGTCGACGTACCACCACACCGTCATGGTGGGTGGCCTCGGTGGCGCTGTCGGCCGCTTGACGGCTTGTTTGTTGTGTTGTGTCGAGCGATGACGCGCCGTGTTTGTGATGTGGTGATGAGAGGATGCTATGGCAGGTCGAGGATGCTATGGATGCTACCATCGGTCATCACGTAATGTAGTGTAGTTTCTAGTGTGATTTTCTCATCCCTTCACATGCAGTGGTACATAGTCTGGACGTTACGGCACTGGACCGGCGCAGTATTAAGCATGGGAGCATTGTATTGCCACATTGTCATGTTAGCATCGGATCTTAAGCTCTGTTGATACCGTCCTCTCCTGATATATCTCCAGCAGGATTACTATCCGATGCCTGTCATTTCTAGGATCGATCGTGTACTAGTGAGCTTCCACGTTCAGAACATTGAGTGTTATAAGCACGCTGTTCCTGGTAGCTTTTGAATGATTTCAGTGATTAATCATTTTTCTCGGGAAACCGTTTATTTGCCTTCCCTCAAAACACAGCACACATGTTATTTTGAACACAGCGTCGGAACACAAAACACAGCGCCGGTGGATGGAGTTGAGAGTTATGGGAAGACGAACCAGGCGCAGGCAGATGCGCCGGTAGTGGTTAACTGCCGTGCTCGTTATCCTCTGACACCTCATTCAGCTTCCACAACAATCTCTCTCGTCGTACGGAAGTCCGCAGAGAACTCGTAGAGAGCCCATGCCCTGAACGTGTCCGTGTTCGTATTTAAGCGTATTCTGAACGTGGCCGTGTTTGTATTCAAGCGTGTTCTTAACGTGTCTGTGCTCGTATTCAAGCGTATTCTTAACGTGTCCGTGTTCGTATTCAAACGTGTTCAGAACGGAGGACTGACATGACGCACTGTTGTTGTCCAGGAGAGCTGCAGGTGTCAGGTCGGCGCCACCTCCCACCACCACCTAACACCACGCCCTGTTGTCCAGGGGAGCTGCAGGCGTTAGGTCGGCGCCACCTCCCACCACCACCTAACACCACGCACTGTTGTCCAGGGGAGCTGTCGGCGCCACCTCCCACCACCACCTAACACCACCCCCTGTTGTCCAGGGGAGCTGCAGGCGTCAGGTCGGCGCCACCTCCCACCACCACCTAACACCACGCCCTGTTGCCCAGGAGAGCTGCCGGCGCCACCTCCCACCACCACCTAACACCACGCCCTGTTGTCCAGGGCAGCTGCCGGCGCCACCTCCCACCACCACCTAACACCACGCACTGTTGTCCAGGGGAGCTGCCGGCGCCACCTCCCACCACCACCTAACACCACGCACTGTTGTCCAGGGGAGCTGCCGGCGCCACCTCCCACCACCATCTAACACCACGCACTGTTGTCCAGGGGAGCTGCCGGCGCCACCTCCCACCACCACCTAACACCACGCACTGTTGTCCAGGAGAGCTGCAGGCGTCAGGTCGGCGCCACCTCCCACCACCACCTAACACCACGCCCTGTTGTCCAGGGGAGCTGCCGGCGCCACCTCCCACCACCACCTAACACCACGCCCTGTTGTCCAGGAGAGCTGCAGGCGCCAGGTCGGCGCCACCTCCCACCACCACCTAACACCACGCACTGTTGTCCAGGGGAGCTGCCGGCGCCACCTCCCACCACGATCTAACACCACGCACTGTTGTCCAGGAGAGCTGCCGGCGCCACCTCCCACCACCACCTAACACCACGCCCTGTTGTCCAGGAGAGCTGCAGGCGCCAGGTCGGCGCCACCTCCCACCACCACCTAACACCACGCACTGTTGTCCAGGAGAGCTGCCGGCGCCACCTCCCACCACCACCTAACACCACGCACTGTTGTCCAGGGGAGCTGCCGGCGCCACCTCCCACCACCACCTAACACCACGCACTGTCGTCCAGGAGAGCTGCCGGCGTCAGATCGGCGCCAGCTCCCACAATCACCTGATGGAGCGCAAGGCGAACGTGGCGCGGCGGCGCGCCCGCGGCGTCATGATGGCGCAGCAGGAGACGCAGCAGGCGCTGATGGCCGAGCCGGACGACATGCGGCCGGCGGCGCGCAGGTTAGGGCGCTGCGTGCTGCGTGGGTTAGGGCGTTACGTGGGTTAGGACGCTGCGTGCTGCGTGGGTTAGGCTGCTGCGTGGGTTAGACTGCTGCGTGGGTTAGGGTGCTGTGTGGGTTTGGGTGATGCGTGCTGCGCTGGTTAGGCTGCTGCGTCGGTTAGGCTGCTGCGTGCTGCACAGTTAGGCTGCTGCGTGCTACTCAGGGTTGGGCTGCTGCGTGTTGCGCAGGTTAGCTTGCTTCGTGGGTTAGGCTGCTGCGTGCTGCGCAGGTTAGGGTGTTGTGTGCTGCGCAGTTAGGCTACTGCATGCTGCGCGGGTTAGGATGCTGCGCAGGTTAAGGTGATGCGTGCTGCGCAGGTTAGGGCGCTGCGTGCTACGTAGTTAGGCTGTTGCGTGCTGCGCAGGGTTAGGCTGCTGCGTGCTGCGAAGGTTAGGTTACTGCGTGCAAGTGGCATCGCTATCTAGGACTGGTTAAGGTCGGGGGCAGTTGACTGAGGTCACGGACAGTCAGGCTCACAGCGTAGTCCGGTCATAAACACCCGGTTAGGGGCACGTTGGATAGACAACACCCGGTCAGGCTCATAGCTTGGCACGGTCACAGGCACCTGGCTAGGGTCACATACGCTAGATATCTGGTCAGGCTCATAGCGTGGCACGGTCACAAACAGTTGGTTAGTGGCACGTAGGTTAGACAACACCTGTCAGGCTCACGCCTCATCACAGTCATAAAAAGGTGGTAAGATTCAGTTGGCCAGGGACACAGAGACATGGTCCGGGTCATAGTTGGTCATAGCTGGTCATAAGTAGTCATAAGTGGTCATAGGTGGTCATAGCTGGTCATAGCTGGTCATAGTTAGTCATAGTTGGTCATAGTTGGTCATAGTTGGTCATAGTTGGTCATAGTCGCAGATGGTTACGATGCAACTCACATGCTAGTGGCAGGTACAGGATATGATCCATGATCCATGATCCAAAGACGCTATGTGGATGCAAATGAATATCTATTTCTGGACTCTCAGGTGATAATTTGGTGAAAATGAGTCCATGATCTTACACTCCAACATGATACTGCGAGTCAGCAGGTGACCCGTGACCTACGATGATCCTTCCTTATTACTAGTTCTGATGACCCTGAGTTCTGCATGATGCTGCGAAAGTCAAAAGGTGACCCATGGCCTACGGTGATCCTTCCTTATTACCAGTTCTGATGACAATGTGTTCTGCATGATGCTAACGTTCCCGATCGGAGTAATGGCCCGATGTCGCGGATCACGTCTTCAGCTCAGCCCACGGGTAGCTCAGGCTACCCCAGGGTAGCCAGGTGTGTCAATGGACTGGCGACCGAGCACGTTGGGCACCAGTCAAGCCCTGGATTGGTCATCGAGCAAGCTCGTTACCAGTCAAGTCCTGGATTGTTGACTGAACATGCTGATCACCAGCCAAGCCCTGGATTGGTGGCCGAGGACGCCGGTCACCAGCCAAGCCCGCGTGCCTTAGTTAGCTTGGTTTGAGTCGGACTCGTAACCATAGATTGGTGTTTAACAGTCGGCGATGTGAGTGTGCCCCTGCTAAGGAATTCTGACTGAGAACGCTCGTTAGCTGTCGCGGAGCCACCAGTGTGACTGTGACTGAGTGTGACTGAGGGTCTGTCGTGGCCTGGCTTGGTCTAACCTGTTGATCTGATCTTCCGTGAACTGACTTGAGCCCAGGTGGCGTACCTCAGTCTGCCTTCGCTTCACCTGGCCTGCTCACTCTGTGACCTGACCTAACCTCAGCCACCATGCCTCTCTATCCTGTAGACCGACTTGTCTACTGTGACCTGACCTTCGGTGACCTGACCCGACCTCGGCCACCATACCTCTCTATCCTGTAGGCCGACTTGTCTACTGTGACCTGACCTTCGGTGACCTGATCCGACCTCAACCACCGTACCTCTCCATTCTGTAGACCGACTTGTCAACTGTGACCTGACCTTTGGTGACCTGACCCGACCCGACCTCGGCCACCATACCTCTCTACCCGTATACCGACTTGTATACCGTGACCTGACCTTCGGCGGCGTGACCTGACCTCAGACGGCGTGCCTCCGAGCCGGCGCTGACCTGCGCCGTGGTTGAAGAGGCCGGCAGTGGTGCTGCGCCCTGGTCCCGGGCTCAGCTGGCAGATATGGCCAGCGATCAGGTCAAGATGTGTCAAACGGAGCTGGGTCGGATGTCTGCCGACAAAAGCAAGCTGACGGCCGTCTGGGATGCCCTCAAGAAGGTGATAATCGCCGAAGGCTCTGCTCTGCTTCATGATCGAAAGCATTTGTTACCTTCATAGTATGTCACTTCAGATCTGCATAGACATGTACGTTACGTTTTTATGAATTTCTGTGGGATGTGCCTAGCAGTGGATTCGGCACCTTCCTTCGGGATGTGATGCTGATGAGGTTGTCTATGGTGGCACGATGGGTGTGATGGGAGGAGCTTGTGATTATTGAGGGTGTTAGGCGGTAGCAAGTGAGTGGTGTTAGATGGGCTGGGATATATAGCTTCCTAGGAACTTGGGACAAGGGATTGATTGGGGTGGGAGTATGTACATTCTAGTACCTTTTCTAGATAGGCTTAACCCAGATGGGCCCCTGTGGCTCTTATTAAGCCTTAATACTTTATGACTTTATGACTTTTATGACTTTACGTTGTTTACGAGGGCTTACGTTACCAGTGGATGCTACTGGTATGCTTTTTAAGAGTATTGGGCGTGTCGTGCTCCTTTTTCTGCAGCACTCCATTCCACATGCGGCGATATGTCACAACGTGTGGTCACGCGTGCGTCGGGTTACGGCACTGTGCGTGTCGTTGAAACGTTGCTCCGTTGGCATCAATTAACCTGTTACCTGACCTCTGTTTCGTTTTGTTGCTTGATCTATGTGTTTCGTTCTGTTTCCTGACTTCTGTGTTTCGTTCTGTTACCTGACCTCTCTGCTTCGTTTTGGTAGTGCGATCACTTGTCCATCAGGCATCACGTGATTCATAAGCGAGTGCTTGGATGCCACTCCAGTGTTTCTGAAGCACCTGTAGTGAACATTGGACACTGCTAGTGTGCACTCACACACAAAATATGCCTGGCTGTGTGACGTGAGTGACAATTAATTATAGTTCATGAAGTTGGCGAAACAATTCAAGTAAACAATCCCGACGTCTCCTCGCCGACTATGCAGTGGCTCACACGTGTCCAACTAAGGCGATCTACACGTGCGAGACTGCAGGGCAACACGTATCAGACTGCATCTACCCACTCGTGTCCCACTACAGTGGCCCACACGTGTTCCAATACAGGGCAAAACGTGTCCCACTGCAGCGGCTCACACGTGTCCAACTGCAGCGGCTCACACGTGTCCCACTGCAGTTACCCACTCGTGTCCCACTGCAGTGGCTCACACGTGTTCCAATACACGGCAAAACGTGTCCCACTGCAGCGGCTCACACGTATCCCACTGCAGCGGCTCACACGTGTCCCACTGCAGTTGCTCACACGTGTTCCACTGCAGTTGCTCACTCGTGTCCCACTGCAGTGGCTCACACGTGTCCCACTACAGCGGCAAACACGTGTCCCACTGCAGTTGCTCACTCGTATCCCACTGCAGTGGCTCACACTCCCACTGTCCCACTGCAGTTGCTCACTCGTGTCCCACTGCAGTGGCTCACACGTATCCCACTACAGCGGCTCACACGTGTTCCACTGCAGTTTCTCACACGTGTTCCACTGCAGTTGCTCACTCGTGTCCCACTGCAGTGGCTCACACGTATCCCACTACAGCGGCTCACACGTGTTCCACTGCAGTTTCTCACACGTGTTCCACTGCAGTTGCTCACTCGTGTCCCACTGCAGTGGCTCACACGTATCCCACTACAGCGGCTCACACGTGTTCCACTGCAGTTGCTCACTCGTGTCCCACTGCAGTGGCTCACACGTGTCCCACTACAGCGGCTCACACGTGTTCCACTGCAGTTGCTCACTCGTGTCCCACTGCAGTGGCTCACACGTATCCCACTACAGCGGCTCACACGTGTTCCACTGCAGTGGCTCACACGTATCCCACTGCAGCGGCTCACACGTATCCCACTGCAGTTGCTCACACGTGTTCCACTGCAGTGGCTCACTCGTGTCCCACTGCACCGACTCACACGTGTCCAACTAGGGCGATCTACACGTGCCAGACTGCAGGGCCACACGTGTCCAACTAGGGCTCACATGGATCCCCTACACGTGCCATGGACCCATGCAGGGCTCACACGATCCATCAGACTACAGCGGCTCACATGGATCCCACTGCAGCGGCTCACATGGATCCCACTGCAGCGGCTCACATGGATCCCACTGCAGCGGCTCACCCGTGTGCCACCGTGACAGGCGTACTCCAACAAGCCGGAGGACGTGCCGATGAAGAACATCGGCTGGGTGGCCACCGTCATCCCGGTCGACCAGCTGAAGAAGGTCACCCTCGACACCGACAACGCGGTGGCCGCCCTCGGACGGCCGATGATGATGTCACAGGCGCAGGTGACGTCACTCTGCGTGTCGGCGATTTCCGCGGGCGGTCTGTGCCGGTGCGATTCGGTTTACGTTGCCGTGCTGTGCTATTCAGTTCAGTTTATGTATGTTTGATGTATTTGATGTTCGTCGGTCGCCTTGTCCGCGGCGGGCACGCCCCCGCAACCCCCCACCCCCACCCCCACGCCGTGAGAAGCCGCCACACGCGTGCAGCCTGTTCCGTGAGAAACCACCGCTGAGGAATCCATCGATTAGACTCCCACCTGTTGCGAGATGTGTGGAGTCGTTGGGTGCCCATCAAATGTCACAGTAACTGGTGAGGTGAAGCACAGTAGCTGATGGTAGTTCACTAAGAGACCTCGGCATCCATCTTTTGTGGTACTTATTTGGTAATATACTTAGAGTGTGTGGAAACAGGCATAAATAGGATCCAGGAGTGTTGTTTTACATACCGTTGAGGGGGCAAATGCCCCCTCAATGTTAGCTCCCCCCCAACCCACCCCCACGCGAAAAGAAAATCAACTTTTAACATGGGACCCTATGGAGTGTGCCCCCCCAATTCATTTGGGCCTGAGCATTGCCTTCGTGTATTTCGCCCCTCCCCAATAATTTTCATAAATCAACACCCGTGATAGGACCTAGATATGCCATGCTACCGGACCTGAAAACACATTTCTCTCCCTGAAGTGATCCGTTTTTCAGGCAAAATTACATCTGCGCGTGCCAGGTGCAGGCATCCTCCTCCCCCTTCGTTCCACCTCCTCCCTAACGGATTGGTTCGGTGCGTGTGCGATAATACAATGCTCACGTTCCATACGTAACAGCGGCGTCTGTTTTTCACCAGCTGGAGGCCGTGGCAGCTCGGGCCACCAGCCAATGGTCGGGCTTGGCCGGCAGCGCGAGCGCCTACGTCAGCAAGAACATGGTGCTGCTCGGCCAGACGGTCTGCGGCCTGGCCGCCTCCGTGGTCACCACCATTCCCGCCGACCAGCTCAAGTGAGATGGGGAGGGGAGGTTTCGCTGGCGGGCAGCTCAAGTGAGATGGAGAGGCTATGTGTATTTGTCTATTTATTAGTGGCTATTTGTCTATATGTATGTAATGACGCCCCTGGAGTTGGTTCTCAGGACGAAGAAGCTGTAGGAAACGAGATGATGGCGCTGACACTGTACTGAAGGTTCCCAATCTGAACGAGGTCCCAGGAGGAAGGAAGAACCCCAAAGCAGTATGGAGGGTCCCAGTGAATGAGACAAGGTCCCTAAGAGGACACATGAGGCCCCTAATTGGAAAGGAAGGCCCCAGGGCGAACGATGCTAGGCTCAAAAGCCTATAAAAGGAGGCCACTTGGAAGTGAGGATAGCTCTCCTAAAATGATGCACATTGCAACAAGTAATTGAAAAGAGAAGACTGGATGTAGCAACTCCTGAAGTTAGCAAAGTAGCTCCATCGAAATGAGCACGACAATTCTGGGGTAATTATGTTGTGATATTGAAGCCGATCTTTGTCCATTTGTGTGGTTTGGATATTTACAGATATGCTGACATCAAGTATTTTATCACCTGCATTCATGTAGGTGTAACAGGGCGACCATTAGAGGCGATTCTTCAGATTTAGTAGAATAGAATGTCGCCCATATCGGCAGTAGTGTCGCTTTGACACCTTGAGTTGATTTTAGAGTGTCGTTCTTAATGATACTTCAGAACCGGGAAATAAATCACGCGACAGCCTGCTGAACTCAGCCAAAGTGTCATCCGTGACTTACCGCTTCCGCATCTTCACCTCTGCGTGTTACGTACATCCTGGCACATCACGAAGAACCACCTCAGCTGACTTGACCTGACCTGACCTGACCCGGCACCACCTTCCCGGCAGAGATGCGATGCAGACTCTCAGCTCGGTGCACTGGTGCCCGCCCGCAGTGACTGAAAAGCTGGCCATGAAGGCTGTCGAACTCAATGGAGACCCATCCACCTGGGGAAAGACGGAGGTGAGCTGGCCTGGTCACCACGTAACTGGTTCTACTGTGGCGGGAAAGTGGTAAGGTGTACTCGGACAGGATGGGGGTGGGGTCTACTTGGGCGGGAGAAGGGCAGGGTGTAGTCGGGCAGGATATAGGGAGGGTCTACTGGGGCGGCAGAGGGGTAGGGTTTACTTGAGCAGAATAGAGGGAGGGTCTACTGGGGCGGGAAAGAAGTAGAGTGCACTTAAGCAGGATAGGGAAGGATCTACTGGGACGGGAGAGGGATAGGGTGTACTTGGACAGAATAGAGGGAGGGCCTACTGGGGCGAGAGAGGGGTAAGGTGTATTGGACAGAATAGAGGGAGGGCCTACTGGGGCGGGAGAGGGGTAAGGTGTATTGGACAGGATAGATGGAGGGCATACTTGGACGGGAGAGGGTTAAGGTCTACTTGGACAGGATAGTGGGAGTGTAAGGTATGCTTGGGATGGATAGGGCAGGTTCTACTGGGGCGAGAGGGGGGTAGGGTGTACTCTGGCAGGCTAGAGGGAGGGTCTACTGGCGCGAGAGATCGATAGGGTTTACTCGGGCAGGATAGGAGCAGAGTGCCCTGGAACCGGATAGGGGTATGGTGCATTAGGGTAGGATAAGGGAAGTTCTACTGGGGCTGGAGAGGGGTAGGGTGTACTGGGGCAGGATATGAGGGCTAGTGGTGTGCGGGAGGGGTAGGGTCTACTCGGGCAGGATAGGAGTGGAGTGCCCTGGAACAGGATATGGGTAGGGTGCATTAGAGTAGGATAAGGGAGAATCTACTGGGGCGTGATAGGGGAGGGTGTACTGGGGCAGGATATGGGCAATGCGTGCTGGGACAGGATAGCGTTTGGTGTAGTAGGACAGGATGCGGTAGGGTGTACTGGGACAGGAAGGATTTGGTGCACTGTGGCATGACCGAGGTAGTATTCATGAAGGCATGTCTAAGGTGTGTGATCTAAGCAACTACTTCAGCGTTTCGCTGAAGCCAGAGGAAAGATTACATAGGTAATTAAATATCCTAGCCATAATGTGAGTATGACTTCAATACTGAGATGGTGCATGATCATTTCGACTTCGACTTCCGATAAAATGTCGACCAGTTAGTTGATATCGAAGATAGTATTGGCCACTTCGTTGACAGAGACACGCCTGATTGACGACTTTGCTCCCGCTGGCTGTCCTGATTGGTCAGCTGTGTGACCAGAGCGCTTTTGATTGGCTAGGTGGCTGACGTCGGCGCTCTCATTGGCGGGCTGGAGGCGATGAAGCTGAAGACCATCAAGGACGAAGCCATGGGAGGCATGACGGGAGCCGGCATGAAGAGCATTCCCGAGAACAAGATTGCGGTAGGTCATGTCGCGACTGAGGTCATATCGCGACTGAGGTCATGTCGCGACTGAGGTCATGTCACGACTGAGGTCATGCGGCGACTGAATGTGGAGGCTGCAAGGGCGCCCTACCTATTGCTCGTCCCCAGTGGCGTGGTTATTTGTTACATCTCCCGATGAAAGGCACCAGGAGATCCCTGGTGTTACTAGCTCGCTACCTAGCTGAGGTCTCCGGGGGCCACTTATCATACCAATATCTGGTTGTGGTCTATCTAGCTGAGGACAGCTTGGGCCACTTATCCTACTAATATGTGGTGGTGGCGTACCTAGCTGAGACATAGCCCGATGGTCAGATGGTCTCTGATCTCAGATGGTCTCTGATCTCAGGTGGTCTCTGATGTCAGGTGGTCTCTGATGTCAGATGGTCTCTGATGTCAGATGGTCTCTGGTTTCACGTGGCCTTTCGTGGCTAGGTGCTACCTGGTGATCAGGTGGACCCTGGTTTTAGATGGTCTCTGATCTCACGTGGTATCTGGTGGTCAGGTGGTCACTGATCTCGGATGGTCTGATATCACGTGGTGTTCGGTGTACAAGTGTTGCCCGGTGGTCAGGTGGTCTCTGGCCTCAGGTGATCTCTGATCGCACGTGGTCTCCGGTGGTCATATAGTCTCTGTTCTCAGACGGTCTCTGATCTCACGTGGTCTCCGGTGGTCAGATAGTCTCTGTTCTCAGACGGTCTCTGATCTCACGTGGTGTCTGGTGGCCAGATGTTGTTTGGTGGTCAGGTGGTCTCTGATCGCACGTGGTCTCCGGTGGTCAGATAGTCTCTGGCCTCAGACGGTCTCTGATCCACGTGGTGTCCGGTGGCCAGGTGTTGACGGCCGGCCAGGTGGGACAGCTCCAGTTGGCAGCAGGGCAGGCGGTCAGTTCGGCCCAGAGGGGGAAGATGTCGACCGAAGTGAAGAAGGCACTGGACGACGCGATTAGCAACCTGCTGAAGGGCACCAGGAGCGCCGCAAGTCAAACAGGTTGGTCAGATGTCGCGTGCGAAATGGAACACGGAACATTTTTATTTTTATTTTATTTTATAAATTTGATCCGAGTTATTGCTGGGGTGGCTTTATGAACCAGTGTTCTATTGCTAAGCAGAGCTTGTTGCCGCACCACCCGATCCATGAATTCCAGTTCAACGGCATAATTTTGACCGAAAGTTTAACGTGCCGTCAATGCACCGACACGGCCACCCGGTAGCTCGTCCCCGGCCTTATCGGGCCAGCTGCCAACTGACCCTCCCAGCCGGGGGCTAAATGCGAGCGCTTGAAGCGACTCGAACCCTGTGTTGCCAAGACAGGGGAGACCAGTGCAGGCCAGCGCTCTAACCAACTGAGCTACCGGGGCGGTAACATGGAACATGGAACACGGAACACGGAACACGGAACACGGAACACGGAAGCGGAATGGCGACTAACGGTTGCGAGGCCCGTGGCGGGGTGGCCGAGTGGTTAGGGTGTTGAGCTCTGGATGCCAAGGTCCCGGGTTCGACACTCACACCACTCGGGACATTTTCAAATCCCGTGGTCCGCCGGCGAGACAGTGTGGACGGCGCCATTAGCCGTGATCGTGCATAAAGTGTGTCGTAATCTATCCAATAAACAAACAAAGAAACAAGCTGCAGGGTCCAGCAGAGAGTGGTCAGCAGCTTTTTCTCATGATCGGAAATACTGTATGTTACGTAATACTCTATGTCCTCAGCGACATCTACCTTTCCCTTCTGGACGAACTTGTATGTATGAGGTCCTGTCGTCAGCAGGACAATCTGAGGTCGTGTCAATACCGAGAGGACAATCGGGGTCGTGTCAATGCCGAGAGGACAATCTGGGGTCGTGTCAATGCCGAGAGGACAATCGGGGGTCGTGTCAATGCCGAGAGGACAATCTGGGGTCGTGTCAATGCCGAGAGGACAATCTGGGGTCGTGTCAATGCCGAGAGGACAATATGGGGTCGTGTCAATGCCAAGAGGACAATCGGGGGTCGTGTCAATGCCGAGAGGACAATCGGGGATCGTGTCAATGCCGAGAGGACAATCTGGGGTCGTGTCAATGCCGAGAGGACAATCTGGGGTCGTGTCAATGCCGAGAGGACAATCTGGGGTCGTGTCAATGCCGAGAGGACAACATGGGGTCGTGTCAATGCCGAGAGGACAATCTGGGGCCGTGTCAATGCCGAGAGGACAATCTGGGGTCATGTCAATGCCGAGAGGACAATCTGGGGTCGTGTCAATGCCGAGAGGACAATCTGGGGTCGTGTCAATGCCGAAAGGACAATCTGGGGTCGTGTCAATGCCGAGAGGACAATCTGGGGTCGTGTCAATGCCGAGAGGACAATATGAGGTCGTGTCAATGCCGAGAGGACAATCGGGGGTCGTGTCAATGCCGAGAGGACAATCGGGGGTCGTGTCAATGCCGAGAGGACAATATGGGGTCGTGTCAATGCCGAGAGGACAATCGGGGGTCGTGTCAATGCCGAGAGGACAATCGGGGGTCGTGTCAATGCCGAGAGGACAGTCTGGGGTCGTGTCAATGCCGAGAGGACAATCGGGGGTCGTGTCAATGCCGAGAGGACAATCTGGGGTCGTGTCAATGCCGATAGGACAATATGGGGTCGTGTCAATGCCAAGAGGACAATCGGGGGTCGTGTCAATGCCGAGAGGACAATCTGAGGTCGTGTCAATGCTGAGAGGACAATCTGGGGTCGTGTCAATGCCGAGAGGACAATCGGGGGTCGTGTCAATGCCGAGAGGACAATCTGGGGTCGTGTCAATGCCGAGAGGACAATCTGGGGTCGTGTCAATGCTGAGAGGACAGTCTGGGGTCGTGTCAATGCTGAGAGGACAATCTGGGGTCGGTTCAATGCCGAGAGGACAATCTGGGGTCGTGTCAATGCCGAGAGGACAATCTGGGGTCGTGTCAATGCTGAGAGAACAGTCTGGGGTCGTGTCAATGCTGAGAGGACAATCTGGGGTCGTGTCAATGCTGAGAGGACAATCTGGGGTCGTGTCAATGCTGAGAGGACAATCCGGGGTCGTGTCAATGCCGAGAGGACAATCGGGGGTCATGTCAATGCCGAGAGGACAATCCGGGGTCGTGTCAATGCCGAGAGGACAATCTAGGGTCGGGTCAATACGATTCGTGTTTCGTGTCAATGCATATCAAACATGTTACATATCCCGCGACTACGTAAATTTTCTGATATAATTTCATGTTTCTTTGATTTCGACAGCTATTTCCCATGCATAAGATGAGTCCAGGAAAAAAACTTTTGAAAAATATCAGAGGTCAAAAAGCTATCAGAACCGTGATCTTGTCGCGTGATGAACCGTGTGTTGAAACGCTGGTGCAGTCATGGCGTTAACCAGTGAGGACTTTGGCGTTCACGTGCTACCGTAAAGCAGGAAATCGATAAAAGACGACATGGCCTGACGAACAAGCACTCTGCTTGGTTTGTGCGCAAGCCCATCTCCCATTCGACTCCTCGCGGAGCACAGACAACAGGTCCAAGTTGCTTACGGTATATGGAATATGGCATCTCATGGAATGTGGCACATGGAATATGGCATATGTAATATGACATATGGAATATGGCATATGGAATATGGAATATGGCATATGGCATATGGAGTATGGCATATGGAATATGGCATATGGCATATGCCATGTAGGCTCAGGTCCTCACCGACAAGGGAACAGACGGCAGTTGGTGGAATGTCCATTGGCCGAGTGCAATACTGAGTGAAGAGTTGCCTACCATATACGGTTGCATACCATAGGGAGTTGCATGCCATAGAGAGTTGCACACCATAGAGAGTTATATACCGTGAGAAGTCCCTGGGTGGCAGGAATAATTGTAGGACACCCCAAGTGTAGCATGGGGCTATGAAGTGGTCCGGGTACAACCGATTCTTGTAAGCGACTCTACGTTCAACATGTGACGATACTTCATTTGTTAATTTTTCAGCGATGGTGCAGAGGATGGATAATTCGGTATTCGTATCCATGAAGTTAGCAAGTGGGAGACGTGTTATACGATCGGTTGGGGGCGTGTATTGTGTGTATTAGTTATGACGCTTCTAAGCATTGGGCAGTAGCTCCGAATTGTCATATGCTAAACCTGGAAGACATGGGAACTCAATATTGGGTGTATTCGACCTCTGCAACAGTTCGTCTATTTACTGGGTGGCTCTCGACGCACTTTTTGCACGATCACGACTAATGGCGCCGCCCACACTGTTTCGTCGGTGGGCCGTGCGATTGGGAAATGTCCCGAGTGGTGCGAGTGTTGAACCGGGGACCTTTGGTACCCGGAGCTCAACACGTTAGCCACTCAGCCATTCCCGCCTGCAGCAGTATATTCAACAACGCTACTGAAGTCCGTCTCGCACCCATGACTTCAGAACGAATGCACCGTCCGGCGAGCGCTCCGCTCCCCGCCATTTCCGTTATTTGTCCGTCCACCGCTCAGTCGGCGTGTTGTTTGTGTTCCAGCGGCGCAGACGATCCTCGCCATCCTTCTGCTGGCGGTCGGCGTCGGGCGCCTCAACTAGAGCTCGCCGCCTCAGCTCTCAGCTCTCAGCTCTCGCCTCGCTCGCAGCGCGCCGAGACGGCACCAGCGCCACCTACCAGCTTCAGCTTACCGCCGATGGCGGCGCCAGTGTCGCCGCCGCCGCGCGCTCCGCTCGGTCGCCGGCCAGCGCGGCGAGGTCTGGTGACGTCACATGACGCCACATGACGTCAGATTAGAACGGTTGGTTGGTCAGCGGTCGGTTAGCGGAATTGGCTGTCGAGCGAAGGCGGTGCGAACAGGCCACCAGGAGGTTTGAGAATGTGTTGCGGGGCGAACCTGCCAGCAGATCCGAGCTCCTTGCGATGTTCGTTCCTGGTATGGTCCACCTTGTGGATGTGGTTGGAGATTGAGAGCGAGGAGGTGCGAACGGGTGGGTGCACATTCTCCACGGCGGTTTCAGGATGAAGGAAGCTGTAGCGTTTTGAGACGTCGCACATGCACGCACACAATTCGAACGTTCGCAAGGGCGTGCAATGAATGCAAACCAGCGTCGACACAAAATCAACGTGATTTCGAGCGCATGTCTGCCAGAACCATAGGTGGATAATTGTATTATGTTGCGGGTGTCTGTGCACCCTCGAAACCTGACGAGCAGCCATGAAGTTTAGCCTAGAACCATATGGAAAAGCACACGTGGAAGCGTGCAGGACCTGTTGCAATCAACTGAAAAACGCCCCCGAAAATATGCACAATTATCCACCAATGGCCAGAACGTAACACGAAACACCCTACGCTGCAACACCGCTGCGAGTCTTGGCGACGCCGCGCACCGTGCCCCGTGATCGACCTGTGACCTCTGACCTGACCCTGCCGGAGCGACGGGCTCTGGCGGTGCGTGGTCACCCGCTCGCGGGCCACTCCTCAAAGCCGCGTGTCGTTTGCTGTGATACTGAAGAGACATGGACTGTGCTGCGCACTCTCACCCGGTTTGCTCTATGTGTGCCGATGCGCTCCTCAGCGGAAGACCGCTTCTGTCGCCACGCGTTTCCCGGGTCTATTTGAGTTGGTTGTTTGATCGTTTCCTGGGTCGACCTGCGCACGAAGACGGCTGATGTGCTGGCTACGTGGTGCTAGCCAGCTAGTTAGCTAATACTACTGCTAGCTAAGTAGGTAGTGCATGCAGCCAGTCCTTGGCACTCGGTGTGGAACCGCCAGCGGTGTGATGCTACCATCCGTTGGATTATGTCTGGACGCCTCTACAGGTATGCACACATTGTGTGTGTACACGGGTACGGGGGCTGACCGGTTGTCGGCGGCGTCAGTGCTCGACGCCGTCCTCGCCGGTTAACATAACTCACGCTGGGCGAGTGCATCAAACGGTCTGTCCACGGTGAGATTCTCAATGGGTCGCAACTGATGCTCGTGTGAGACGATGAGGTAGCTCGAGACAGGTCTGTGCCACGGCACAAGTGCTTTATTCAACTTTAGCTGTTCCGTGTGCCTTATAAAACAGTGCGGACAATGGTCATATATTGGGACATTATGGGCGTCGCGAGTGGCCAAACAACACATGGCTGGAGAACAGTTAAGAGTCCTGATCAGTGTTAGGATACCATACGTGAGGTGTACCATACGCCAGCCTATGATGTGGGTGTGAGAGGGGGGGGGGGAGAGGACCTTAGCTTTAAGCGGAAAAGTGCTGAAGTAAAACCACTAATCTGCCTAATTTCAGAAAACGAACTATTCGAAATTCGAACGATGCGGGAACAGGAAGTTGCATCAGTAATCGACGTATCTCGAAACAAGCAGACATCTGAAGCCACATTCAACTGCTGAAATGCTTTGCGTAAATTTTCCGGCGGTTGCCCAGGCCGTGTTCACGTCTTACGTCATCGTCGTCTGATTGGACGAATCGTGTGCTGTCTGTGACGTCACTGTTCTGTGTCTGTTCGGGGAGCCACGGCCGCTTGTGTTTCCGCTCGCTTTGCACTGCGCGCGAGTGTCGTCCGCCGGCACCAGCTGTCTGGTAGGGGGGGCTGGGCAACAGCTGCAGTCGTCCCTCTGCGATGACTCGCGAACGTGTTGAATACATCACTTCCTTTCTCGACTGGCGCGGCGGGTCTGTGGAAGGCGACGGTGGATGATGGCAGGGTGTGGGGGGGGAGGGGTGCGAGCGGTGGCTGGTTGCTATGACGGCGGATCAGTCGCACGGTCACGTGGTGGTGCGGGATACGTGGGCGCATACTTGGCGGCGAGGCCAGGGATGTGGTGGTGGCACGTCTCCGGCCATGCCGAATGGGCGGCTCTGGCTTCATGTTGCGTTGGCGTATGCATAACGGAAATTATATCCGGGCTTTAAGCGAGCAATATTTCCGGCCATATTGTCACGTCGTGTATTTCGCGTTACTCTCCCGGTTTTTGAAGCAAGAATGCATCGATCGCAGAGGGCATGCCAGGAACAGCTCTCACCTCAGCAAATGAGACGGTGCATGCCACCAGCAGCTACCACCTCAGGACATCAGACAATGCATTCCAGGAGCAGCTCCCACCTCAACATATCCGATAATACATGCCAGGAGCAACTCCCACGTCAGCAAATAAAGCAATACCTACATGTCAGTAGTAGCTCCCGCCTCAGCAAATCAGACAATATAATTAACACCAGTTCGGTTGGATGGCCAATCTTAACATGTTGCGTGGTGGGGAAAGTATTCCCGATTACTCTTGGAATACGCACACCTAAGTGGCCAATGAAGAAGTATACATGAGAGGGCAGAGTTTAAAATGTGAAATAGCAATGTTCTCAGTGGTCCAATATGCATTCAGGTATCCAAAGGCAATAATCAATGAGCCACATTCTAATATTGGGATGAAACACAGAGCCTTCCTGAAGTCATTTCAGTGCAATGTTGTTGGGCCAATGTAAAACCACGGATAATAGTAAACGGATAGGAAACTCCCCGGAATCGGCGACCAAGGACGGGCTATTGCCACCTAGCGGTTGGAGGCCGAAGCTAATCCTGGATAGGATAATGTTTGATTCCAGCAGCACATTCCCGCGTTGGAGAGAGTAAAGCGTGGTTTAGTTTCGGCCAATTTCCGCTTTTTGGAGAAGCCAGGGAACCGTGATTCTGCTGCATGGAACTTTGTGGCGGTAAGGAATTAATTAAAAACATCTCTGCCTTCATTTCTTTGTTTCAGGGAACATTTAAACGCATGGCGTGGTGTACTACGTTTATGGCGCGTTGTGTGTTTTTTGGAGCAACTTATCTGTTTTGGATCAAGTGAAGCATGTAATTCTCCATTGCATTGCCCAGTTATTTACTCTAAATCACGAGAAAATATGAATCAGTGGTATTTAGTCTGTTTGAGCTTTTGCTTGGCTTGAAGCATTGGTCAAAGGGGGCGCCGTAAATGTACCAATTTCCACCTGCATATGCAGCTCTGAAACTAAGGGTTTTGGCTGGAGGATGTCCGATTTGAGGCTGAGGAGCAGTCCGAAGGAGAAATTGTCTGACAGAAATATTGCAATCTTTACCTAAGGTACATGGCTGAATATTTTGAAAGGTTGTAAGTGAAAGGATCGGTGCATCACCAGGCCTGGTGCCAAGGTCAAAGACTTGGTGCCAGTGGTGACACAGGCCACCAGTGAGCACCAGTATAGGGCAGTTGTAGTGCAGGTAGGAGCAAATAACATAGGTGCGAGTGGGGAGCTAGGAGTGAGGAGCTGCTGCAGGACTACAGGGCCCTTTTGGCCACCCTGAAGCGTAGCAATTGTCTGATTCGGTTCTCATCGGGTTGCCGTCGCTACATATTTCAGAAGAATATAATATGATAGAACTTCCGAGTTTTTATGGAGATGGGTCAATAGCTTGTTTTTTTATTGAAATCATTTCCAATAATATCGCATTATGGGTGCCCAAAATTGAACATTTGCAAACCAGTACTCGCATGGCGTCGTTATTCCGATGGGTCGCGGCACCTAATCTAGCTGCCTCACCCACTAGCAGCCCGCCGCCGACGACCATAACCCTCGCACAGCCGATGCTCCGCGTAAACTTCGTCCGGTCGGGGAGGGGGGGATTGTTACCTACCCTCCGGCCGGGGAGGTGGGTAGGTTACCTACCCCTCCCCATATACATAACGGCAACAGATAGATTGGGTGATTCTAAGAAGCAATTGGTTCAGTCCTTTTTTGATCCGAGGTCAACGTAGAGGTCATATCAGTTCAAACAAAAACAAATTGATAGCGCAGGCGGCACAAAGACTTCAAGAACTATAGTGCACAATTATTATTATACTGCACGGCCAAAACTGATTTGTAGATCAATTTAGTCCTTGACCTATAATGACCTGAGGTGACGGTTCAAAATTTGATAAACCGGAGGCAAAAGAAGCCAGTTTACCATATTATCACACATGTTATCGGCACTGCATAGGTCACTGACCTAGGATGACCTACACCTGACATTCACCACACCAAATATGTATCCAACGCATGGTACTGACAATTTTATAGCTTTTCCGAGAAATTTGTCATGTGATTTCAAAGGTCAAAGTCAATTTTCAGGTGAAGTCGGTCGGAGACCTATGATGACCTTGTTAGGGTCATTATGGTAAGGTATGCTTCAATGTGTGAAATGATTATTGAGAACGATATGCAATCTGTTGATCGATCGTGTATCTATATTGTCACAATATGTGAGATTTTCCGCAGTTTGGTCCGACATGCTGCCACTAAAAGTGTTGTAGGTCATTGACCTGACATGATCTTGACCTTATAATTTTGGAGGATGTGTCAAATTGATGTAGCTTAAGGTACTGCAAATGTCAGAGCTCTAGTGCAAACCGTTTTTTGGGTGTGGTACGAAACGTCATGAGGGGTAGGTATTTACCCACCCACCTGGGCGTGCGAGGGTTAACATAGGAGACGTGGCAGCTGCAATGGGGTCATGCAGGGGCCCCTGACAGTTCATCAGAGGGCTCCAATGGCTGTTCCGGGGCCCCTCGGCCCAATCAATGTTCATCATGTGCTCCTATGCCTGCTCAGGGTCCCCTCGTTTGTCAAAGAATATACCTCAGGGGGAAATGTGACTGCCAGGGCCAATCAGCCAATCGGTCTTTGGCCAATCAGCAGCCTTTTTTTTGTGGGGGGGCATCGGAGTGGAATTGGCCTGCCCCAGACGAGTCCCAGGCATATACGGTTGGAATGGGAGGAGGGCAGATGCTCTCCCTCGTTTTTCATCCGGCTCTCATGACACTCCGTTTCCCTCAATTAGTCGGCACAGGTTAGTTGGTGACGAGCTTCATGGTTCTATACGGCGGCCGAAGGGATGGCGGCTACTGGAGTATGCGTCCCCGGCTGGCGCCGAAGGCACAGTTTTTTTCAAACGACGCATGGTACATGGCCGATTCAGCTATATTTCCCCATCCCGTCAAGCTTTTTCGATGGGGTGTCCTTCGCACCACCTATCCAGGATTACTTCTGCGATCGTCCGATAGATGTCGCTAGTTTCGGTCGGTGGTCGCAAACATCAAAGTGCCGCCCAAGAGTTTCCGATCCGTTTACTATTATCCGTGGTAAAACTATTTCAAATTACTCTGATTTATGCCAACGCGCCTCCACAACACCAGCGTCTTGTGCTTGCCATGCGATATGAAGTTAGTGCATGCTTTGGGCGTAGATGTCACTCTCCGATGGCCCCAGCGTACAACATGTGTACGTCACTTGTTCTCCTTTAACTCTATTGAAATGAAGAAAACGCAAATGGCAGCTAAGACACTGCATCTCTCCTATAAACTAGCCGAGTACAGAGCAGATTCATCGCATCACATCACATCCATCTGGGTGCATCACAGAAAACAGAAAAGTCGTAGATGCGCTGAGCACGTACCCAGCCAACAATGTAGCGTGGCCCCGAGGAGGCACGCCTTCCTGCCATATTATACAATTTCCCTACCACAGTTACATCATCGGTAAAAAGTTGGAACAGTGAACGATTTTACTGATGAGCGCTTGCGATCCCGAGTTGTGTGCGACAAAATTTGTATCCGGTGAGTAAGCTTAGAGTTGGCGCCACACCAAAGTCGCATCAAGCTAAAGCAAACACAACTCTCTTTCATTTGATCCGCCAATAAAATAGCTTGGGCTATTCCTCATCCTAACGATGGTCACCAAGGTAGTCATGCGATTCCTGGTGCTGTAACAGGAAGCGAATAGTTTAGAGTCGGCCGGCGATCGGCACACAGACGCTGACTCAGCAGTTCAGCGCGCCGTACCAGCTACTGCGATATAACGGACAGCCACCGACAAGTTAAAACATATATAGCTATGATTTTGCGGCATAATTAATTGCTAATTTGAGTGTCAGAAGTTAACTTCGCTACACATATTGTAATAATAATGTGAAATCACGCAGCTCAACTGAGAAGTGTAGCGAAGCTAACTTCCGACTGTTTCGTCGGTGATGAATCACGCGGCAAAAGCATAGCTGAGGTTGGGTGCGAAAATGTCCTGACTTGTCTCCAAGGACCTGCTGCTCCTCCAGCAGGAACATTTTTGGTGAACACAAACTTGACACTTGACGCATTCGTAAACAGTTTGGCGAGATGTAACTAATGAAACAAGGCACACCGCCGCCGGTTTGACACCCTCGAAATGTGGTGTCACACGCTGTCATACCGCAATCTGCGCCGAAGAGGGACGGCGGTGAGCGAACGCTGTCCACCTGGATTAGCACATGGCTGTCTATGCTTTCCAAGGTAAGCAAACCAACTTTGTGCGCAAGCACGAACATCTGCATTCGCTACATTTGTAGTTCCCTCTGATTCCACTCCGACGAAAGCGATGCAATGTTAACGGTAATGTTAAACGGGTGGGAAAGACAGGACGTTAAGCGGGTCATCGCACACAGGGGCATCGCATTTGCTTTGCTCACTCTGTGATGCACCACGTTCTGGTTAATGCTATCCGCCCCGTCCATCCCCAGTTACATTGCAATAACGTCAGGGACGAGGACGTTCACTTTCTGGCGTTAGTTTTCCACGAAAAAATGGCGCTCCACATTAGATGGAGGGTTAACACCATGCTCATTGGAAACTATGGAAACCACGCCACCTCAGCTACGGACAACTGTCAAAACAGCGGCGCACGAGCGCTGGTAGAAAGTGGTGGGGCCAGCGAAATTTGGGTACATGGTGTTAATGGATAAGCGATCACGGAACCGGGGTGGGGATGGCCGAGTGGTAAAGGTGTTGAGCTCTGAATACCAGGGTCCCGGGTTCAACACTCGCACCGCTCGGGCCGTTTCCCAGTCCCGCGGCCCACCGGCGAAACTGTATGGGCGGCGCCATTAGCCGTGGATGTGCACAAAGCGCGTCGAGAACCACCAAATAAACAGACAGGATCACGGCACCGGGGGCCATCAGCCTCTGCTGCTCGACACTGCGTGTCCGCGCCGATACCTCTGCCACTCGGCACTGTCCACAGGGAGAGCGGACAGCCGGCCGCCGGGCGACATTCTGCTGCAGTTGGCAGCCATCGACAGTCTGCTCCTGGCGCTGTGCAGTTGGTCGCTCTGATGCTGTGGACAGTGCAGCCGAACTGATCGATGAAGATGCCGCCGCAGTCACTCTCCGAGGCTAGCCATGGACACATTTGAGGTCTTTCGGACACGCTTTTTTCGGGGCACCAAAGGTGTAGCTTCTCTGGCCAAATGGCGGATTCGCTCGGTTGTCTGCGGTCATCAGTGCTGCGGTGACAACCAGCTGACTGACTCCACCCGCACTGTGATTTATTCGATATGGCCTGGAAGGTCAATTAACAGGCGTAGACGCAAATATCTCAAACAACTGAAATGTCAAGAATAGAGCGACGTTTACTTCATGTATCCATCTTGCCCCCGAATGAAACCTAACGGGGATTAAAATGGCACCTTCCACACTGCGAAGGGCACGAAATTCTGCTGCACTGAGATGTTAGTTCGGTTTGGGAACATGATCACCGAATTTCCCCCTTCTTCTTTCGGTACCATTGTAGGCGCGTGACCTCAACGACCAACTGTTGGTCGGTTATTGGTTTTACGACACGTCGACCGTTGACTCATATAGCGTCGCCAATCTCTCACGCCGATTGGTCGCGGGCGAAGAGTAGCGACAGGTGAGATTCGAACCCACAATCTTTCGATTGCGAGACGAGCATCTTACCCCTAGACCACTCGTCCCCAACGACCAGCTGTAACTGCAGACTCGCAACTCGCATGACGATGTATTTCTCGCATGGCCTAATGCGGTTTCGAGGTTCTGCCGCTCAATACTGGTCGCGTCACGCACGGAATGTCGATCGAAACAAAAAGTCGCCTTCAAAACCGCCCCTCTCGACAGCTCGGTAACGTTGCGCGCGGGGAAACAGAGAACATAGTTCCGTACTAGATATTAACAGCACGCCCCGCGGCGGTCAAGCCTACCTAGAGATGTAAACGGAGAGCGCACACAAATCCAACCAGCCGGAAACTCAGCGGCAACAACCATAACTAACAATTTCTGAGTGTGCCGTTCGGAAAAGTACAAAAATCGCCACTCGATTGAAGCGACTTGTGACTCCAAAGACGGCTAACATGATTGGTTGGTTATTGGTTTTACGACACGTCGACCGTTAGTCATGTAGCGTCGCCAATCTCTCACGCCGATTGGTCGCGGGCGAAGAGTAGCGACAGGTGAGACTCGAACCCACAAACTTTCGATTGTGAGACGAGCATCTTACCCCTAGACCACTCGTCCCCGACGGCTAACATGAGAAGATCCTTTCAACCAGCTTCGAAGTCGAAGGCGGATGTTCACAAACTGTCCAATGTGGAAAAATGGTTTCAAAATGCGTGTGTGGTGTGCCAATATTCAATCTGACTCCTAGCCCGGCCGGCCTCCCTTCACTGACATCCAGGCGCGCCGAGGCAGGGAGGGCGAACGGGCCGGGGAGTTATGCCAGCGGTCGCGGCAACTGTCCACGCGTCATGACGACCGCGACGGTCACCCACACGTGGGCACGTCGTGTACAGGCGGCCATGCCTGCCACTCAGATGGACGGCGGACGCCCGGCCTCAGGCGGCCAGCACGCGTCCGGCCGCCCGGCCTCAGACGGCCAGCACGCGTCCGGCCGCCCGGCCTCAGACGGCCAGCACGCGTCCGGCCGCCCGGCCTCAGACGGCCAGCACGCGTCCGGCCGCCCGACCTCACGTGCCAGTTCGCGTCCGGCCGCCCGGCCCAGACCGCCAGCACGCGCCAGACAATCCTCTCAGCCGGCCAGCACGACGTCATCGGCCGCCCAGACAACCCTGCCAGCCGCCCAGACAACCTCATCGGCCGCCCAGACAACCTCTGGAGTTCAGCCGCCCAGACAACCCTGCATCAGCCGCCCAGACAACCTCATCAGCCGCCCAGACAACCCTGCCAGCCGCCCAGACAACCTCATCAGCCGCCCAGACAACCCTGCCAGCCGCCCAGACAACCTCATCAGCCGCCCAGACAACCTCATCAGCCGCCCAGACAACCTCATCAGCCGCCCAGACAACCTCATCAGCCGCCCAGACAACCTCATCAGCCGCCCAGACAACCTCATCAGCCGCCCAGACAACCTCATCAGCCGCCCAGACAACCCTGCCAGCCGCCCAGACAACCTCATCAGCCGCCCAGACAACCTCATCAGCCGCCCAGACAACCCTGCCAGCCGCCCAGACAACCTCATCAGCCGAACACAGGCGTCAGGTAGTCCAGCCAGCCAGCACAGACAGCTCCTCCAGCCGCCTGAGCAGCAGCACCACCGGCCGCCTTCACAACCACGCCGACCGTGAAGACAGCCCAGCCAGCCTCCAAGACAGACGTACCAGCCGCCTAGACACACCGGTCGGTCACCAAAGGAGTTCCAGTCACTGAGACGGTGCTGCGAGCCCACGTAGCCCATCCAAGGCGGCCACCAGGGCCCCGATACTTCATCGACGCCCGGTCATCCCTCGCCACGAGCCCCAACTGGACGCTTGCAGTAGCTAAACTGTAGTAAGAGCCTAGCACCCTCGCCACGATGCTTCCAAGCCGCTCAGCACGAGCTCCGACTGGACGGTTGCAGTAGCTAGGCTGCAGTAACAGTCTCACATCCTCGTTCTGCACCTTCGCCACGAGGCTTCTAAAACACTCAGCACGAGCTCCGACTGGACGGTTGCAGTAGCTAGGCTGCAGTAACAGTCTCACATCCTCGTTCTGCACCTTCGCCACGAGGCTTCTAAAACACTCAGCACGAGCTCCGACTGGACGGTTGCAGTAGCAGTGCGTCCCGTGATTAAGAGCCATGCGTCCCGTGATTTCACAGCACCCTGTGGGCGCGACGCCCACAGGCGCAGTGATAAATGGAATATTTAACCCGATCGTTACAGGCCAACCACCACACTTCGCAAGAGCACAGCTATGACGTCACTCCGGCTGGCGGACGGGCCAGAGATGGGTTGAAGCGGGTTAGCACTAGTGATTACCGGGAGTTCGCTCTTGTCCATCGAATGTTCCGCCAGCAGGCGTGAGCTCACTTCGGTGTGAGCAGGTACATGCATTTGAAGAAGATCGTCTCCATCATCATCTGCTTGGCCTCCCGCAAGGTCGGGTCCTCGACGTCGGTCGGCGCCTTGTGACCACTTTCGCCTCCATCTTCTCCCGCCGCGTCAGCGCCCTCCGGCTCGTCGAACTCGGTATCCTTCTCGGGCGCGAACAGCTGGCGAACGCGGCAGAAGTCGCCGAACGTCGCCTCGATGACGTCGCTGGTCACCGAGTGGGGCGGGCCGGCGTAGGCGGCGTTCTCGTGCTGCGTGCAGTACACCAGGTAGCGGAAGTCGTCCGCCAGCAGGCGGCGCATCAGCCGGCCGTAGCGCGGCCGGTCGGCCGGCGCGATGTCCTGCAGCGCGGCCACGTCCCACACGGCGTGCTGCGCGCCGGCCAGCTCCGGCGTCAGCTGCAGCACGTCGCCCTGGAACACCGTCAGCCGGCCGTCGAGCGAGGCGAAGCGCAGCCCGCCCGGCCACGCGGTCACCGCGTGCGGCAGCCGGTGGTCGGCGAAGAAGCGGCGCACCGGCCGCTCGACCAGCTCGCAGCCGGTGACCGAGTGGCCCTGCTGGTACAGCCAGAGCATGTCGTAGCTGCGGCCGCAGAGCGGCACCAGCACGCGCTGGTCGCGCCGGCCGCGCAGCCACAGCTGGTAGTGCGCCAGCAGGTGTTTGTCGGGCTCGCGCGCGGCCAGCGGCGACGCGTCGCCGTCCATCGTCCAGAACGCGTCCCAGTTGAAGGGCGTCGGCTCCGACATGGCGGTGCCGCGGCGATAATGTCACGTGTTACTTTGGCCGCCGGTTGCTACGCGACGGAGCCGACTGCGGGAACAGAGACGGCAATTACGGTGGCTCCGCCTTCGACACCATTACGGCGTAGGAATGATCTGTGGTCCGGAGCGTTTTAGCAATTGTGAAGGTGTCCTTTTAGGGAAACTCGGCGCCCCTCAAAATTCGTCTCTTCCCCTTGAGCTGAGCCGGTGTAATGAACATTTCAAACAAATAGTTTGCTAGAGAAATGTGTGTATACTTGAATAGACTACATGATATGCGCCATTAAACCACACTACTCCCACCATTCGGCGCAGAGGTGGACCACCTTAAGAATCAGCGCAGGCGCGCAGAGCAGAGGCGGACACTTCAGCCAGGGAACTGGAAGCACCTTAACAACCAGAAATACACTAGACCAAACAAAAAATGAGATTTAACCACGCACTCTTCAATTTTCGACGCGCTTCGCACGCCGAAAGCCATCTCTGCCTCATTCCATATTTTTCGTGCCCCCCCCCCTGATTCAGTGTTCCTTTTATATTTCCGACGGCCATTTTCGCCTGCCACTCATATCGGCAAGCACCCAGTAAGACAATGGAAGCAACCGACCGCGTTGGTGGCATGAGTGGCTAGGTCAAAGGCCAGCAGGTACAACACAATTGGCCGGGTGCCAAGTCATGCACTTTCAGCTTCAACTGTTCATACACGTCGGCGGCTTTGCGGGGACGGCCTGCATGCGCCATCCTTCCTGGCTCGCATAGCACTTACCATTAGAGTGTCATGTGCAATTACAATTCCTCAGTGTGTGTGGTTTAGGGACGCATCGACCGCACAGGTCATATAGCACAATGCCCCAGTGTAGGAGTGTTGTTTTACATAGGTGCATTTGAGGGGGCAGGTGCCCCCCTAATGTTGGCTTTGCTCCCCCCCCAATAACTCGGACGTTTAACATGGGACCCTGTGGAGAGTGCCCCCAATTCATTTGAGCCCGCCCATTGCCTTTATGCATTTTGTCCTCCCAAATATTTTTTACAAATCAGAACCAGTGCTCCAGTGTACACAAATCACATTGGGCAAATGTGCTCACTTAGTCCAGTGGCTCTCAAGGTGACGAGGGATTATTCCAACAGGACTTTTAGGGTACACATGAATGGAGCAGAAACGAACGACGTATGAAGACGATCACAGCAACTTGGATTCTTTTACGACGCATTCAACTGCTAGGTTATATAGCGTCGCCAACCTCTCACGCCGATTGGTCGCGGGTGGACTCGGTAAATTCCGTCGGCTGTGAGATTAGAACCCACAATCTTGCGATCAAGAGTCCTACGCTCTGCCAACTGAGCTACCGCGGCCCCGATCAGAGCAACTAAAAGTGACCTTGTTAGTTACTGGGGGAGGAGGGGCGTACCCCCCCCCCCCCCCGTCAGGGAGCGGCCGAGTCCGGTTGCTTCTGATGGCAGTCCCACAGCCAAGGCCGGGGCCTCTCATCAAATCAGGGGTCCAGGTCCTCACTGTGCCTCCTGTCAGGGAGGTGGCCGAGTCTGGCTGCTTCGGGTGGCAGTCCCACAGCCAAGGCCGGGGCCTCTCATCAACTCAGGGGTCCAGGTCCTCATTTTGCCTCCTGTCAGGGAGGTGGCGGAGTCTGGCTGCTTCTGATGGCAGTCCAACAGTCAAGGCTGGGGCCTCTCATCAACTCAGGGGTCCAGGTCCTCATTGTGCCTCCTGTCAGGGAGGTGGCGGAGTCTGGCTGCTTCTGATGGCAGTCCAACAGTCAAGGCCGGGGCCTCTCACCAAATCAGGGGTGCAGGTCCTCATTGTGCCTCCTGGCAGCGAGGTGGCGGAGTCTGGCTGCTTCGGGTGGCAGTCCAACAGTCAAGGCCGGGGCCTCTCACCAAATCAGGGGTCCAGGTCCTCATTGTGCCTCCTGTCAGGGAGGTGGCGGAGTCGGGCTGCTTCGGGTGGCAGTCCAACAGTCAAGGCCGGGGCCTCTCACCAAATCAGGGGTCCAGGTCCTCATTGTGCCTCCTGTCAGGGAGGTGGCCGAGTCTGGCTGCTTCTGATGGCAGTCCCACAGCCAAGGCTGGGGCCTCTCACCAAATCAGGGGTGCAGGTCCTCATTGTGCCTCCTGTCAGGGAGGTGGCGGAGTCTGGCTGCTTCTGATGGCAGTCCAACAGTCAAGGCCGGGGCCTCTCACCAAATCAGGGGTGCAGGTCCTCATTGTGCCTCCTGTCAGGGAGGTGGCGGAGTCTGGCTGCTTCGGGTGGTGGCTCCGCCGTCAAGGCTGGGATCACTCGCCAAATCCGGTGGATCCAGGCCCTTATTTTCAAAACATTTGTTCTGATCGAATAGGGAAAATGACGGCTTAATATTCGCATGGTACAACAATTTTTTTTGGGGGGTCCAGGTCCGTTTGTCAGGAAATACTTTCAGATTGAATAGGAAAAATGACAATATAACATTAGCAGGGTACCAAATGAGGGTCACCACATCACACACCACCACAAATTGGCAAGAGATTCCCCATTTGCAACGTACAAATCCGGCAGGAATCCACCGGGCGGCGCACGTTTTCCAGGGAAAACTCGGGATTAGATCAAATCCTACACTGGCGATTGCTGTTTGCACTGCATGGGGAGAGTGGTGCGTGTGGATGGAGATGATAATGGGAGGAAGAGAAATGACCAGAGAAAGGCTAACAACCATCGGAGTAATTTATGCTAATGAGCTTTCCAACAGTATGACGCATCGCGTTGAAGGCTCAAACAGCGTCCAAGTGCTATTCATAAATGATATACCCATATTATCACAGGCAATATATACCGCACAGCTACTACGTTGCGTACACGGCCGGTCCACACGATGATAAATTTGTAGTGAAAGGCTAGACACTACTACCTGGTGAATGAGAAGCCGATGCTATTCTCACTAAACGACTCTTTTTGCATGCCAGTTTCAACTTCCGTCAAATACAATGCTCTGCTTCGGCTATTCTATCCATGCCAGCAAATGCGAATGCGACTTACGCTTGTTTGCCTTTGTATGGAATAGCAGTCTAAGCTGACTATAATATATAAGCCTTGCACCAGACGTCCTTCAACACGTAATCTCGACATTTTGACATACTCGTTTAACATCGCACACCCGACGAAGACTCGCAACACTAGTGCGCTCGTGCAGACCGATATGCGAAAGCAAGCCACCCGAACCCATGGTCCCTCTGTTCCTGTTTGTTTATTGCGTATTTCACGACGCACCTTATGCACGATCACGGCTGATGGCGCCACCCACACCGTTTCGCTGGCGGGCTGGCGGGCCGCAGGATCAGGAACCGCCCCGAGCGATGCGAGCGTTGAACCCGGGACCTTGGCATCCAGCGCTCAACACCTCAACCACCCGGCCATCCCCGCGCCCTCCAGCCGCTCCTCACAGCTCGTCGCGGCCGTTCAGCAGCCGCAGCACGCGCTCGTAGAACCGGTCGCGCGACACGCGCCGGCCCTCGCCGACCACCCGCCGCAGCACGCGCGCCTCGATCGCCGCATTGTCCCACTGCTCGGCCCACCAGGAGCGCGACGCGGCGGCGGCCAGCAGCGGCGACGGCCGCGGACAGCCGTAGTGCGCGCTGTCGGCGCGTCGCGGCGGCGCGCCCTCCCGGCGCGCCCACGCCAGCTCGCACACGCGACACTGGAAGGCCTCGACGAAGTTGGGGCCGCGGCTGCGGTCGCCGCGCACCGCCCAGCGGCGCGCCGCCAGCGCCTCCAGCAGCCGCGCGTTCTCCACGCCGCCGGCGCGCTTGTGGCGCAGCCGCGCCGAGTACGCCGCCGCGTCGGCGGCCAGCCGGCGCAGGTGGCGCGCCAGCGCGCGCGGCGACGCGTAGTCGGCCACCAGCAGCGCCGAGTCGTTGTTGGGCAGCCAGCGGCGCACGTTGGGCGCCCCCGCGTACACGGGCACCACGCCCAGCCGCAGCGGCCGCCACAGCTTCTCGGTGACATAGTCGGCGCAGGCGGCGTTCTCCAGCGCCAGGTAGAACAGGTAGGGCGCCAGCAGGGCGTCCAGCTCGGCCGAGTCGAGGTCGCCGGGCGTGGCGCGCAGCGAGGCCGGCAGCGGCCGGTTGTTGAGGCACGCGCCGTACGAGTCGACGGCGATGTGGTGGCGCAGCTCGCGCACGAACTGGTCGCGCTGCAGCGGGTTGTCGCAGCCGGACGCCAGGTACACGAGCGGCGCCCGGCCGGCGGACGCCTTCCGCTCGAAGGGCACGACCGGGTCGGCCGAGGTCAGCTCGTCAACAGAGTCCAGGTACTGCAGCGTCAGCGGCAGGTCGCTGCCGCTGCGAAACGTCGACGTCACGTTGAAGAGGCCGATGCACTCGTCGTGGCAGAAGATCGGCGCGTTCTTCGGCGATTCCTCGTGCAGAAGCGCCCAGAGTAAGTCTTCGGAGCGCGGAAGCGGCACGTCCCAAGGCTCGAAATTAGAGCCATAAAACAAGACAGCAGCGAGACTCGGCTGGTCTATGCGGCTCCTGTTCTCAGTCACCATACACAAGCGTGACCCACACTCGTGCACTGTTCCTGTGTCTCCTGTGAACGGTGTCCACCAGAGCAACTCCGGTATCCTATCGTCGCCACACTCTCCTCCCACAGCCAAATCGCTCCACAGCAATGCTAGGACGAGACCAAACAGGTGCATCTCAGAAGCGAGGGGCCCCCACCTCTCAACGCTTCATCTCTGCAGAAGAGATAGGATGTCTCAAAAACATTATGTAACTTTCGGCGATACCAACGAGATATGTACAAAGATGTTATTACAGTTAGCGCTGTGTGGCACTATTTGATAGATAATGTCGTAAAAACCGGCTTATGGCTTGTACTACATCGCCATTACCATAAGCAATACGTATTCCACAACGACCTTGTTCAAAGATGAACAATCGTAGTTCAATTTATCACATTGCATTTTTGATGGAGAGTTCGTGGTCAGACTCCATATCTTCAGATTCTTCCCAACTAACAAAACATGAAAAAATTGACCATATCTATATTACACAAACACGCATCACTTATACCAGATCAGAATGAAATCACTGACAGCTTGATGTAGGAACACATAAGGCAGTGTGTGCTAGGACCTTAGTATTGAGAAACTTCGTCCCACCGCCCGGTAACAGGTTAGAGCGCCGAAATGCATTGGTCTCCCTTTTCCCGGCAAGACAGGGTTCGAGTCGCTTCACGCGCTCGCATTTCGTCATCGGCTGTGGGGGTCAGTTTGCAACCGGTCCGACAAGGTCGCGGACGAGCTACCGGGACGGCCGTGTCGATGCAATGGCGGCACGTTAAACTCCCGATCAAAATTATGTCGTTGAACTGGAATACACTGATCGGGTGGCGGGGCCGGGGTTCAGACGCCAAGCTCCGCTTAGCAATAGAACCATGGCCATACAGCCATGGAGTATATCACCATATTCATGGAGTGTGTAACTATGTTCATTGAGTATTTAACTATGCTCATGGAGTACGTAGGCATGTTCATGGAGAATGTAACTGTGTTCATGGAGTACGTAGCGATGCCCATGACATATGTAACTATGTTCATGGAGTATGTAGCCATTTTCATTGAGTATGTAACTACGTTCATGAAGTATGTAACTATTTTCATCGAGTATGTAGCTATGTTCATCGAATATGTAAATATGTTCATAGAGTAGGTGAATATGTTCATAGGGTACGTAACTAAGAAAGTTGACAATAAAAGCATGATAAGACATAGGCTAATTGTACATCAGCAAAGCTTTTGATAAAGTTACCCACATGCATCTAATTCATCAGCTAGAGCAGCGTGGGATTGACGGAAAAGCTCTAGGATGGAATGAAACATGGTTAAGGGGAAGGAAATAAAGGGTAGTATTAAATGGATGTAAATCTGAACAGATTGGGTGGAGTGCCACAGGGTTCCGTTCTAGGTCCACTTCTCTTATCATCTTTGTGAACAACATTGAGGTATGACTGAGGAATAGGGTGCTTAAATTTGCTGATGGCATCATGCTGGTAGGAATGGCTAACAATGGTGATCAATCTAGCATGTCTAGCAATATTTGAAGGACCAAATAAAGTGGGCTGATAAATGGCAGATGTTTTTCAACAATGACAAATGTAAGGCTATGTATCATGGGTATGGAGGTCATTTCTAGTTTTGTGTGGTGAAAATGTGAAAATGCCTTGCTTGGTATTTTTGAGTATTGCTTGAGTATTTTTGGTTGGTCAGGGGGTGGCCCCTTGGCTGCAGGCCTACTAACCTAATGCAACCTGTTTGATTTCTGAAAATACGAACACTTTTTTTAATCAAACTAAAAACCTATCAATACGTAGCCAACTTCTTATTCTGAAAAAGGTGATTTATATGAAGAATTTCATAAAATAATTCCCAAAATTTTCACCTCAAAAGCATAACCTAACTTAACCAAACCAGCCCCTCTGTTTGCTTTCCTGAGGTAAACCATGTGCAAAACGTTTGTCTTCCACCTGTGGGTGACACATTGTGAACTTGATTGCAGGTGGGATGAGGGTAAATGACCTCTCCAATGGCCAAGATTTCCTCAGAAGCCTTTTTTATATAGCATATGCCCATAGCCATGTAGCATAGGTCAAGTAACTAAGCTTTGGTATCATTGGAGGAAGCAAATCAATGATTGGAAGGGCCAGTGCAACTGCTTAGCACATACAGGAGATCTCTCATATCACTTCCTCATGATCTGCATATAATGCAATCTAGCTTTGCCAACTTAAATCCCATCAAATGAAACCTGACCAGATCTGATGTTTGTTCCCTAAAAGATGCCCAATTAAACATAATCATTGCTATGGTGTTGGTGTAGCTTCAGGTGGTCCAAGATATAAATCCATCATCCAAATTTGGAGGGAGATTAAAAATGCTTGCATTTTTCCAAAACTTGGATCTGGACAGATGAAGAATGTGTAAATATTTTTGAGCCTTGTTTGAAATGCAGCATTTACAGCCCTAGACTTTGATAAAACTGTTGTTTTTTTTCAATAATGTGGAGGCTTGAGTGTTTATCTCCCCATATAGTATATCACAGTTTAACGGGTAAACAATAAAAGCTTTACATACATTGTACATCTGCAAAAGAAGCAAAGGTCAGGTTAGGCTAGGTTAGGTGATATTTTCATGTTGAAACTGGGAAATTTTGAAAATGCATTGACATTTTAGAAGTTAGGAATATTGTTTTCTTAAAAAGAAAGCTAGGGTAGAAAAGGTTAGGCTATTTGAAATTTAGAGATTTTTGTTTAAAAAAACAACATTTTGGAAGAAAATATCTGAAAAAGGTGCTAGGCTAGGATAGGGCAGGATGTATTTTTGGTTGGTTGGTTATTGATTGTATGACACATTCGACAATTGAGTCATGTAGTGTAACCAATATCTCACTCTGATTGGCAGTGGGCAAAGAGTAGGGACAGGTGAGACTAGAACCCACAATCTTTTTATTGTGAGATGGGCAACTTACCACAAGACTACTCATCCCCAAGATGTATTTTTAAAATTGCAATTATTTTCATTGCATACTACCTGTCTCATAGCCCATTTTTGGTGTTATTTAATCACCAACTGAAAACTAAGCATATTCAACAGGAATGTGTGTTCACACCATCAACATGTTCATGAGCATGTTATTAAAAAAATCCCAACAACCACTGAACATGTTATATGCAAATTTGCCCCTTCTACTAATGCAGTGATAAATTCAGTACATTTGTGCTTTAGGGTAATCTTTGAATTCTTGTCTTTTTCAATGCAGCATTTGTGAATGTGATTAACACCATGTGACAACTCATTTCCTTGGAAAATGCTTACTTTTCACTTGGCAAGAAACATAACATGAAGAAGGTGCTTGGAGTTAGGTAATAAAGCATAAATGTTCTTCATGCAACACAACTATCAGAGGCATACGGAAGTCTGAAAAAAAGGTGGGGGTGGGGGGACCAAACCCCCTTTGCAATTGATTCTTATCATGTATTGCCATTGCATTAATGTTAAACTGTCATGAAGTGGGGGTCTTGGCCCCCAGCCCCTGTGTTTCTACACCAATGATAACCTAACCTAGTCTAATCTAACCTCCCCATTTAATGAACTTAATCCCCCATTTAATCCCCCAAAACTGGACAAATTTCAAAACAACTTTGTTTTCAAGATTTACAACTTTCAAACAAACAAAACCTAACCTAGCATAACAAAACCTAAACTCTTTGTTTGCTTCATGTATAAAAATGTGACAGCTTGTCATATGAATACCTTAAAGCACAATAAGACTGTGGATTCCTCATGAAATAGGGTGGAAGATACCAATTCCTTAACACTCAATTGACACTGTTTCCAAACAATTATCATCATGATGCCACATAATGCATGTTTGTGAAGTCCACATGCCTCATAATCCTAACAGTATCTCACTTACAAGCATCATGTTTATGCCCACCATCATGGATTGTGATATAGAAACATCCCATTGCACAATGTCAGGTAAAGAGATTACCTATGATGTGGTCTGTTATGCAATACCAGATTATAGGATCATTATATTATAATGATCATTAACATAGGTATTCATAAATTAGGACATTGGAAAAAGAAGCAGATATCAGTATTATGGTGCTTTAATATATCCTCAAGACAAGCTCTACTCATATTTTACTGTTGTGAAGCGAACAAAGTGATTAGGTTTGGCTAGTTTAGGTGAGGTTAAGCTTTTCTTTTTGGTTGGAAGTTTTTGTTCTCCTATTCTTGTGGACTTAAACAAAATAAATATTGATTTCATTTCTTCAAAAACAGATTAGGCTAGGTTAAATTTGGTTCTTATTTGAATTGTAAGGAATTTTTTCCTTCAAATATACTTACATTGTATATTACACTAGGTTAGACTAGGTTAGTTACCATCCTTTTGAAGGAAATCAAATGGTTAAGAGAGGATGGACATGGTTACATTAGAGCAGGCAAAGTTATATTAGGTTTTTTGTTGTTGAAAGGTACCTATTGTGTGTAAAGAAAATATACCACCTTCAATATACCAGGAGGTGCTGAGTTGATATCAGAAGTAACGATAAAGGTTATATTTCATTACTCAACATTTCGGCCAGGGGCCATCGTCAAAACTCCTGATGATGGCCCCTGGCTGAAATGCTGAGTAATAAAATATAACCTTTATTGTTACTTCTGATATCAACTCAGCACCTCCTGGTATATTGAAGGTTGCATATTTTCTTTACATGCAATGTCTAAAACCCATGAGCATCTAAGAGCCATTCTTTGTTGTATTAAAGAAAGGTACCTACTTACTACATTACTTTTAATTATGTATTACTTCACACATCAACCCATTTCATAGTATTATTTTGCCTTCTAGCTCAAAAGTAGTCATTTTCAGTAGGAAGAAATGGTCACATCATCTTACTCAGGTTCAGGAACATGTTTTAATATGAACAATATTAAAATATACACAATATATTATGAATACATCATTCCAAATGCCTTGTTTTGGGCTCAGAATCCCATATAAGGCCAGAACTACAAGTTTACCAAACCTACATCTATCCATATTATGGTGCTATGGGGCATGTGCTATTATGGTGCTTGTCTTGTGCTCATTCACAAGACAAGTTTTACACCCGTTTTACCTCAATGAAGCAAACAAGGGCATTAGGCTTGGCTATGTTAGTTTTGGTTAAGTTATGTTGTCTTTAAGTTGGAAGAATTGAAAACAAATCAAACTAAAAAGTCAACTTGTTTCCTTCAAAAACAGGTTAGATTACGTCAGATTCATATGGGAAAAGCCCCGAAAAAAAAAATTATTTTTCAACTTTGTCATTTCTTTCAAAGAATGCTTTTCTTACATAGGATGCTAGGCTAGATTAGGTTCGGTTATGTTCCATACTGTAAATCATAGCGCTCTCGACGAGATATCTTCGGGGTGCGGGACGGGCATCTAGCGGCGCGGCTGGTGCGACGATTGGGGCGGGTACTGGTACCTCGTGCGGGCGGGCCGATAGTTAACGGACACTGCACACACGACCTCAAAAATCACAAAAAGAAGATCATAACCAAAGCATCATAACTGAACAAAACCGCAAAAATAACAGTGCGCTATATTTGTCTCAGTTGATAGCCGCCAATCCTTTACCGCGCTAAAAATATGCTGCCAAATTGTGTTCAGTGTCCCATGTATGGGGCTCATAATTTCCCATGGGAGGGGCTCATAATTCAGTGTCCCATGGGAAGGGCTCATAATTTCCCGTGCTATTGAAATGAGAGGCGGTCGAATTGACGTCAACCCGCTCTGGTCACACTTACTCGCCCCTCGTAGGCTACGTACTGGTCCGATCGCAGTGAAACCGTCATCAATAGGTAAGCACGACTGGGTGCTTTCACGTGGTGTCATTCACGACCAAATAGACGCGAGGTGAACGTCGGCACGTGTCGAAACGTGCAGGCTTCTCTACATTTCGATCCTGTGTCACGTGTTCTCCGCCGACGCCTCAGTGGTGACACTGGCAAAATATAATATTGCATCGGTCGGTTGTCTACCGGTCCCAGAAAAAGCCACCGTCGTACCCATCACCCTTTGACCGGCACCCGTCATCGAACAAATGTCTCTTCTGTTTCAGATTCACAACCTGAGCTATGGGAGACATCATTGCGTGCCGTGTAGCCCACGTGCGACCTACGTGTCTGAAATTGCAACACCACCTGTAGGACCGGCTGGCCATTCCCCATTTAAATTTTCGCACCATTTCCACATTTGGTTTGCTTGCAGCAACCGCTTGTAATTCTTACGACCTGACCCTATGGGCGACATTTGCACGTATCACGTGGCGCACGTGTGATCCACGTGTCTGATATGTCGTCACCACGTACAGGGCCAGTCGGCAAATTATTGTCATAGCAATGCTTGCAGTCTTGACTCATTTTGTTTGTCCGCTGGCGCCATGTGAAGTATTCGCCCAGCCTGAGCTTATCGAGCATGTTTGCACGTGCCACGTGGCAACCACGACACGCATGTGTGCATATTACAACGCTAAGAAGTATTCAGCCACCGGACCCAGATGTGTACCATATTTTGTCTGTCTATTCGCAACAGTTTTGGCAAGCGACCCATTGCTAAATCTTAGGTTGTCGTCGTCGGACACTACGTCATTCATTACATGGGACTAGATGCCTACCATTCGGAGTTGGGAAAATTTTGGAAGCCAATATTTCGTCGACGATGAACGTAAAGCAAACTTTAAACTTCACCTGATAAAAATAGAAGGAAAAATGCATAAATGCCTTCTCGAGCATCCTCCCCGACCCGGCACCATGCACAAACGTATTCACCACTCGAATGGAGTTCACTAACGTGATGGCTTACGAAAAGCTCATTAACTACCTTGTTTAATGTGGTCAAGCTGAATGCTTATGGTTTGAGGGGAAGTTGAGAGAGCATCAATTCGGTGGGCGAGATTGTGAAAACCCACATTATTTTCGAAATGGAGTTGGGCACATGCATCCACATTGTGGGTTAATAACATAAATTGAGCCAAATTGTGGCTCAATGACGTGAAACGTGTCTGCTATGTTGATCTACGATATGCTGCTTTGTTGACTAAAACAGTATTGAGCTGCACGGGCCGCCCCTTGACGTGATGGCTATCTGGCTATGCTGCAAAGCGCACAAGAATGTTATTATTTCACCAATGAACGCCTTTCATTATGCTGTATGCTAAGTGCATGATGGCCCGGTCCCCTTCCCCGATCCCCTTCCCTGATCGCCTTCCCCGGTCCCCTTCCCCGGTCCCCTTCCCCGGTCCCCTTCCCCGGTCCCCTTCCCCGGTCCCCTTCCCCGGTCCCCTTCCCCGGTCCCCTTCCCCGGCCCCCTTCCCCGGTCCCCTTTCCCGGTCCCCTTCCCCGGTCCCCTTCCCCGGTCCTCTTCCCCGGTCCTCTTCCCCGGTCCCCTTCTCCGGTCCCCTTCTCCGGTCCCCTTCCCCGGTCAGTGTAAATGAATCGTAAGTCGCAGCGTATACAGTGCTCGGGCTGTGCTGACTCAATGTTGATTTTAAGCCCGCATAATGGTTTTTTTCTCAAATGATCCACATATTTCAATGATATTTTTCATGCGATGGAAATGCAAGATGTGCAGCTGCTCAGTGGTTGCCCATTTATGGTCTTAAAGACGTTTGGAAAACTCCTGACTTGTAAGAGCTTTCCTCCTAAAAGTTTCATGTCGTTAGCATTTACTTGGTCGACAAGCATACTCGTCGGGTCTTATGGGCTGTGCTGCTGTCTGGGAAGGTACAACCAATAATGGCCGACAGTATTTAGTGTACAGTAGGTAGCTATATCTATCCATCGTAAGTGAATTGCTACTTGTCCGATCTCAGAACGTGCGGAAGTGAGGTATTGTGCATATTCAGGTACTCGCAGGGCGTTGGTCGATCTAGTCGTGTGGCTCTAACCTAGCGTACCCACAGCGTTTGTCGCCTCCCCAAACTATTACCAAGGCATGAAATGGTAGCCATGACGGTATTGATCTGCTATATCCAATCAAGCTGGGTTCAATTAGGGAATGTGCTGTGGTTATGCCGACTCCCGGACTGTATATTGCTGCGGCTTGCGATCAACTAGACAGATAGGATAACCGCCAAATTAAAGTATGCTCTGCAAGCTGAGGCCGTGTAGTTTGTGTGCGGATAATGGACTTCATGCCATATTATTCACACGATTCCATCCTCGAACATAGTGTATGCAGTGTAATCACTTCCCCAGTACCCTTCCCCGGTCCTCTTCCCCGGTACTCATCCCCCGTCCCCATCCCCGGTACCATTTCCCGTGCCCTTTCCCATTCCTCATTTCCGGTCACCTTCCCTAGCCCCATTCCTCTGTCGACTTGCATTGTCCCTTCCCCGATTCACCTCCTATATCCCCCGTTGCAGTCCCTTCGCAGGCCACTTCCCCGGTCCCCTTCCCGATCCTTTTCCCAGATTCTTTTCCCCAATCCCATCCCCGGTACCCTTCTTCGGTGCACTTCCCCGCTCCACTTCCTCTGTCCCCTTCCCCGTCACTAACATCGGTCTCTTTCCACTGTTCCCCTCATCCGATCTCTTATCCGGTCCCTTATCTGGTTAATTCACTTGTCCATCATTTCGATTTACGTACCCAATATCTTCCCCTGATCTCATTCTCTATCTCCTTCCATTGGCCACTTCCTCGGTCCATTTTCCGGCCGCCCTTCCTGGTCCCATTTTTCGGTTCCATTTGCTGGTCCTCTTTTCCGGTCCCCTTTTCCGGTCCCTTTTCCCGGTCCCCCTTTCCGATCAATTCTCCGGTCCCCTTTCCCGGTTCTTTTCTCCGGTCTCCTTCCCCGGTCCCCATTCCCCGGTCCCCATACTGGGGACCGGGGAATGGGGATATTCTCCCACTGGGAGAATATCCATACTCCCACTAGAAATCCCAGTGAGAAATCCCAGACCCCGGTGGGATCTATGCGAGCACACCCAGAAAATATTATGCAAGACGTCACGCAGCATAGAATTAAGTTGTAACCTATTATTATCACAGATGAGAAAGGTAATCGTCGAACCTTGATTCAAGGCCAATGATTGTGTTTCTGACGGGAGACCTTGGATGGTATTTTAATAGTTTTGATAGCGGTGCGTTGGATGCTTTTCGAGCATGGCGAGTCGGTTGTGCGCGATAGCGCTTCGGTGCAAGCCGGTTGGATTGCATAATGGAGAATGGGCATGTTTGGCAATAACTAGGTAATATACCTGTTACAGGTAAAGGATTTGTACAATATATGTAATTTGCTGTGAATTCAGTGCATGCATTGTCTAGGTAGGTACGTTGGCTTTTAGCAGTGTAGATGTGCTGTGAATATGAAATGGAAGTGCAAATCCATAGAATGAAGAATAATGTAACATTAAAAAAGTAACAGGTAAATTTGCCCTTCAAGGTACCTAATTTTGAAATTCTTGAAATTTATTTTCAAAATGCCATGCTTATGAATGCGGTTAGCATGGTATGATCACTCATTCCCTCTGCAAATGCATACTCTTCAGTTGGCAGGGAAGAAAACCCCCAAAAGTGGCTTGGATTTCGCTAATATAGCATAAATTGTAAAGTTATGCTTTGATGTGTTTTGGAATTTCCATATTAAAATATCATGGTTATGAATGTGATTCAGAAGATGTGACCACCCACTGCCAGTGCTGATGCATACTTTTCAGTTTGAAACATTGGTATGATGTGATGACGTCATGGGCATGCCAGACCACTTCAGGGTAAATTTGCAGTCTAAGGTAATTTCTGATTTCTTGGAATTTCTTGTTTTAATGCAATGTTTAAGAATGTGTTGAGTATGATGGGACCACTCATATCCTTTGCAAATGCATACTTTGCAGGTGGGAGGAATAACACCCAAATAGGGTTGTGTAGTTGGTTAATATCAATATATCATAAAAAGTAATGTTCAAAATAATTTTTTTTTAATGTAATATAACCTTACCTAGCCAAGGCTAACCATCCATGCAAGAAACTAAATTATTTTCAATGGAAGTTTTGGGATTTTTTTAAATGAAAACAGTTTTCTTAAAAACTTTAAATTTAAAAAAACCTAACCTAACAAGCTAGGCTGAACTGTTCATGAATAAAAAAATATTTTTTAAATCCTTTTTTAAATAATACTTTTGCTTATTTACAACAAAAGCCTTGCCTATCCTAACTTAACCACATCTAACCCTTTTGTATGCTTAATGGATGTAAAATGTGTGCAATACCCTGTAGGGTTAGGTTAGGTTCTAATTTGAACATCCTTGAGAAAAAATGTTTTGAAATTTTGCATTAAAAAAGAATTTGCTTTCTTCTATTGAAGGTTAGGCAAGGATATACTTCATCTTTTTTGGTGTTATTGTCTTGAAATATTTTTTCTTCTTCAGAATACCATGTTTATTAGGGTGACCAAGATGATGGGACCACTTATTTCCTGTGCAAATTGATTTTAAAAAAAAAATTTCTCTCAGAATTGTCTTAACTTAAAAACCTAAATTAACCTAGCCTAACCAAACCTAACCCATTTGTTTGCATTATGGAGGCAAATGTGTGTTAAAAAATTATTGCTACAACTTTAAACCACAATAATACCAAAAAGTTTCCTTTTTTGAAATCACAAAAATTTGGATTTTGTTCTTGAAAATCAGCTTAGGTTAGGTTATGTTAGGCTTGGCTAGGTTTCTTTTTTAATTTTAAGAATTTGCAGAAAATGGATTGCTTGACATTTTTCTTATTTTTATTTTTATTTTTATCCAAGCGTAGATTAGGTTATGTTGCATTTATATTTTATTTTGTAACATTCCTTTTTGTGCTGTTACCTAACTTAATGACCCTCGTTGGCATTATTTTGCTCACAACCTGAAAAGTAAGTATTTGCACAGAAAATAAGTGGCCCCATCATCTTAGAGGATGAGTGGTCTAGGGGTAAGATGCTCATCTCACAATCAAAAGGTTGTGGGTTCGAGTCTCACCTGTCGCTACTCTTCGCCCGCGACCAGTCAGCATGAGAGATTGGCAACGCTACATGACTCAACGGTCGACGTGTTGTAAAACCAATAACCAACCTGGCCCCGTCATCTTAGTCACCTTCATAAACATGGTATTCCAAATAATTTTTTTTTAAACACCTTTTAAGACAAATTACCTTTTTTCTTTATTTTGAACATTGCTTTTTATGACATTACCCAACTTCACGCCCCATTTTTGGTGTTATTTTGCTTCCCAACTGAAAAGTGCATTTGCAGAGAAAAATGGGTGGTCACATCAAGTTCAGCACATTCATAAACATAGCATTACAAAAAAAATCCAAGAAATCAGAAATTACCTTAAACTTCAAATTTATCCAGTTCAGAACACTCCCATCTATGTCTATTTTCTTGAAACCAGCAGGTCTTCACACGATTGTGGCAAATCACTTTGATCAGAACATTGAGGCATCTAATTAAGTCCAAACTTGAGTAACTTTTGAATTGAAAGTTGAATAATATTGTATGGAACTGGGTCACAATCAGCACAGACTGAAGACATTCTCACATTGATGAATGTACTTGGGAAAGTCATACTGACAACATTTCTTCGTTGGTAACATCCCTATTTCTGCTCAAGAATTTCAACAAGTACAATGAGAAAAATGAGAAAATGGTAAAACCTAAACTAATCTAAGCTAAGCTAATCAAGTTTCCACATGAATTTGGTATTCAGCTCTGTCATTTCCCAGAAGTAAGATATGCTACATACTGAGTGCATAAAGTTCCTGAAAATATTTCAACTTGCCCAGCAGTCATGTATGTGCTATATAGCATGACGTGTAAAGTCATGCTAGCTGTTTCTATATGGCAATGTGAACTAGTTACCAATAAAAAACTGATGCATTTTCATCTTTCAATGGGTAATTTGTTATGTCATCTGGTGCCATCTACTTTTACATTGGGTACAATATCAGGTGTGGGTGTGTAGGTTGGTAGGTTTGGTTAGGTAGGTTCATTTTTTTAGCAGGCTGACTGGCTTTAGCATGAGCAATTCCAATAAAAAGTTAGCTGCTTTAGAGGATATTTCCTTGCTTTTTGTTGCACAGAGAATGGTCCACAATTTGGTGAATTATTTACTTAAAATGCTTAGGATGATATGTGAGTTATATAGCTCAAGAACTGGAAGGTAATTTTGAGCTCTTGACTGATCAATTACCACGAACATGGATAGGAATTTGTTCATCAGTCACTACCGTCTTGACAGTGTGGCATGTATCTAGACACATGTATTTATACACATTTCACCTCCATGAAGCAAACAAAAGGGTCATGTTTAGTTCGGTTAGGTTAGCTTAGCTTTTGTACGCTTTTTTAGCTTAGCTTAAGTTCGCGTTTTATATTTTTGTTGACATTCTTTTCAACAAAGTATCAGTACTTAAGGACTTAGATGAGCAATTTAAGTGTTAATGCTTTTGGATGCTTACCTATGCTTACTGACTGCTCAATGCCTATCTACTGACCTCCACTTTAAGAGAAAGGCTGGTAGCAAATAATTTATAATCAGAATTTGCAGATGCATCTCCTTCATTCTTTTTGTGGCTGAACGTAAAACAACATCGTCGTAGGAGAGTATCTGGTTTCCGATATTATTTATGTCCATTCTTCCCACATTCCGAGCATCCAACCGCAATCATTTGAGTTTTGATGTTCGGCATGGTTGTCCTGAGCGATGTTCTTACCGAATTGCCACCGAGAGGGTGCGGAGCCTGCCGACGCCACTGGCCTGCATTGTTATGGTGAGATTGGAATGCATATACTGAACCCAAAGCTTTTTGGATATGTTAACAAATGTTGCGGTTCCGCTAGGGACCCCTGCAGATGTATGTAGAGCCTCTCGGAATTCATCCGTTCATCCGATCGGAAATAGCCCAGTTTAGTACTGATACAGATGACAGATATGTTGCCGCGTCCCTGGCCGCCATGTTGTTGCGTCCTCGGCCGACATGTTGCCGTGTCCCCGGCCGTATCCGGCCATTTGTCAGCCGACAATCCCAGCCTAGGCTAAATGCGATATTGTAGCAGTGATAAATTATTTGCGAAATAGGGTGGGATATACCACATAATGAACACTGAATCGACATTCTTCCCAAAAAGTATCGCCATCGTGCTTCTTGGTGCGTGTTTGTGAAGTCTGCATGCCTGGTTTCCAACTGTATCCCGTTCACAAGTATTATAATTTATCTCACCATAACGGATCTGAGATCGTGATAAAGAACATCCCATAGCGCAGTTTCAGGTTAAAAGATTACCTATGATGTACTATGTTACACAATGCCAGTTTATAGCATAGATGTTTGCATCGTTATCGTTGATATCGGTATCTCCAGATAAGGTGCCTTTCAAAACACGCAAAACGGGAGCAGTCATATGTACGCAATTATCTCAAAACTGGGTTTGCAGGACTTAACACGATTCTAAATAACATTACTTCCATGGCGATTTCAACATCCTGCCGTACTCATTTCGACATCTCGCACCTAACGAGAAATCATTATTTTAACGCTGTCTTGTAGCGACTCGGACATTGGCTTGTCAGGACAACAGGTGCTAGTGCATGTCTGTGCTCTAACCAACTGAGCCGTTAGAGCGATGAATGCACTTGATCGTGATGAATGGGATTCTGATATTAATATTGCAGTCTCCGAATGCTTTCAGAACTATTTCTTTTTCCTACCTAGCAGATTTCATGAAATACAAGTTGTAATGAGGTCTGCCAGCCTATATCAGATTTTCTTACATTACGGCAATTATATTTCTTAAATCATGGAACTTTTATATTTGTCAATGAATCCCATTTTGTTCTATTTTTAGGCTGGAAGTTCAACGTATTGTCAGTTTTGCAACCACCTGATGAAGTACCATGATTTTGTTGGGAAGGATGACGATTTACCCGGGCGCAGCATGACCAATGTAGTTGATGCGCCCTAAGCCACAACGATTAACATGACGACTTGCCATTCGATTGGTAGTGTATTCTACCCACGTACATCACCAACTCACCACTAAAGCTATATGTTTCACGAGTGAAGGATACGATGGTTTGAAAAACTTCAAGACATAATGCCATGTAGTGTGGATGACGACACATAATATGGATGGTGTTAGCTGTGTATCACTATACTCCAACTTAGCTTCCACCACTGCCTTGGCAAGATCGTTGTAGCAAATGTTCCCACCGAACCACCGATATTTGGCCGCAATGTATCCAATACAATGAATGCGCCATCAAATCCAATCACCATCCAATCAAATCATCTCGACCAACGAACCAAGCTGACCAATAACCACGGGCGTGAATGATCAAGTCTGATCGAAGCGCCCTAAAGCCCAAATAGCCAATAACAACCAAGCCACTTAAGTCACCCCTAACTACTATATTATACTATACTATATATATATATACTATATGCTATGCTGTATGCTACCCTAATTGGGCGCTAAATGACCAATTAAGTCGATGCGCCCTAAAGCCCTAATAACTAACTAACCTAACTCTGCTGGGCGACCCAACCGGTTGCAGACGGTGCGCGAGCGGCCGGCCGGCGCGCACCCCAGTCGCCAACGACGCGGACTCGACGCCGCTGCCGTTCTCGACGTCGGGCGCGGCGCGGTGGCGTGCGCGCGACACGTTCGGCGGCGGCGCCGCCGACGACGACGTGCCCTGGTACCAGATGCCGTCGGTGCTGACCTCGGTGTCGGCGCTGCTGCTCTACTTCTGCGTGCTGCGCGAGGAGAGCGACATCGACGCCCGGCTCGAGCGCGACGTGCTGAGTCAGGTGCCGGCGCTGGAGCGCCAGAGTCTGGAGGCGTACGTGGCGCATCAGGAGGCGGCCGGTCGCGGTGTCGACGTCGAGCGGCGTCGGCTGGAGGAGCTGTGCCAGCAGGAGCGGCTGCGGAAGGCCACGGACAGGGCGAAGTCGTAGCGGGTGCGGTTGTAGGCTTAGGTTTTGGTGTAGCGGGTGGTGCTAATGATGTGCATACAAGAAGTGTACAGTTCCGGACAGGAGAGCGAGTGAATTTTGTGATGAAGAAGTTGTTTGCGCTCAGGTTGATAATGCGATGAGGCGTTCCGTGTGCGGTGAGGGACTTCCCTGCATGAAGAGGAAGCTCATTTGTGAAGAGAGCGGTGTGACACGCGACAGATAGCCCAGCTATCTGACAGCGAATAGACGTGTTCTTTTTTAATCGTTTGTGCCGAATCTGAAGAGTCGTGCGGTAGCTGCCGATTGCGTTGTAACACGTGTGCCGGTGATTCACATATGTTGTGCGAGGCTGAAAGTATCGACTAGTACTCGGCGAAGGGCGAAGAAAAGTCACCAACACCTGTTGTTCGTACATCAAAGCACGTTTTCGTGTGTCATCGATTGTGCTTTGATGCGAACCCTATCACATCTACAATGTAAGATGTTGGCTTGTTACTCATACAACCTAAAAGTGTCAATAAACGAATTGTGATCTTGCATTTATTGTAGATGCTGCACCTCAAGAATCTGCACACGTGGATTATATTTCAATTGTATTGTAGGTTTATTGTCGCGGCTGTGGAGCCCGTCATCGTCTGGTGATGGGACCATGCCAAATGGCCGCTCTGATTGATTATCCACCAGATTACTAAGCGGACCGGATGTCCCTGCCCAGCCGCTCGTGGAAAATCATGCGGCGGGTATCATAGCTGACGTTTTCCTTATTCCTGGGGAGGTGTCGAGTCAGCGAGCGGGAGGGGAGGAGCGAAGGACTCGTCCGTCACCCGTAGGATGTACAGCCGGGCGACGGTCATAACGCCTTATAATCAGAACTTCCCATGATCAGAACTTCTCAAAGTTGCCGGATAACATTCAAAATCTCTTGGACAGTAAGCGTTCATAACTTCTCATGATCATATCATCCCGTTCGGAAAATAGTCCCGCTAGATGGCAGCGGTAGTCGGCTGCTGCAGGAAACTGTTCTGCCAACAGATGGCAGGCCCATGTGGTGATTAGGCTGGGTTGACCCTCTCACGCTCCTGCCATATGTCTGCAACAAATCAGGCTATTCTGCATTTGCTGATTAGTGCTGCTATCTACCGAGATGGTTTTTCGTATGAAAAGTTATGATTTCGTCGTGTCCTGGCGCTTTTGGATGTTAGCTGGCAACTTTTGGAACTTATGATTAGGGGAAGTACAGCAAGTACAGTACAGCTGAGCCCGCTGGCGGCTCAGGCGAACAAGCTTTGCTCGCTTCCAGCTTCATGCTGCACCTCACCGATGCACGGATCGCGCAAGAACCCTGCCATCTATAGGTCAATATTGGAAGTTGGGATTGGTGCTTTGTCAGATAGGTGTAGATAAATTTGGGACGCTTTAACCTAGATGAATATGTTAATTTGTTAGTGGAGGAAAGTATCTGGCGAATACTCCGCGGTGATTAAGTGCTGGTGGTTGGCAGCAAGCAGTTGAACATGGTAAAGTTACATTCAGTGTGGAGCCCGGTGGCAAGGGGCAGCAGGGACCTTCGTCTGCTGGTTGCTACCTCATCACCCCATATCGCTTTCACTAAGCATTCCATGCTGTTTCCGCGAGTAGCCTAGCGGAATGTGTATGTGGATTGGTATTTGCGGCCGTATTGCGGACCACGCGGAAATTTCAGGAATACCTTCGCCTGTAATAATATCGGAAACGACCCCAGAAACCGACCCCGTCATCCCTATCACCACTTTTGGGAACCCAACCAAAAGAGTGACACCACAGCCAGATGTCAGTCTTGTTACTTAGTGGCTGACTGGTTTCTGCTTATGAGTAGGACGGGTAGTTTGACATAATCTGACACCGATATCAATTGGACAGATGCAGGAAGTCTTCCCAAGCCACATTGCTTTAGTAGCATGCGTAGAGCTACTAAAGCAACATGTATTTGCTAGCATATGCCCATTTCACTGCCTGTGTGTAGCGTGATGACTAGAGCATTGTCATCCTATTTCAAGTGGATTTATACCGCTTGAATGCAAGCTACCCGGACATATATAGAATAGACAGATTGCAGTATGTCTATGGTAATATCTCCAATTCACAACGCTGCAGGGTTCCCGCTCGTCCGTTGTTGTGGACGGATATTAGCCCTCGTGATACGTTGCAATTCTTTGCATTGCTAAATGTTTTCTTCGCTTCGCGCGACCTGACCTGGGCTGCCGGTTGGGCTGGCATCGACCCGGCCGAAGCGGCTGAGCGTGATTCGCCTCTGCAGAGATGGCCGAGCGGACGCTTGCGACGGACAGGAGGTTCGGCATTTTCTACGACACGCAGTGGGAGAAGAGTCTTGAGCGGCATGAGCAGCGGTGCTGCACGCAATGCCCGGAGGCCATGCTCCGATAGTCTCAGGGACGGACCTGTGGAGGCCAAAATGGCCATACACCAAGACGGTGATTCTTTTCATACATCTTGCACTAAAATGACATTTTCTCGAAATCTAAAAACATTTGATGAGGTAAATATTGTGCATATAACTACATCCAATATTGTATCCACAATTGTGCATCCATATGGAATCATGCAATAATCGACGAGATGAATGTTAGCTGTTTAAATCTGAGCAATTTTTTCTCGAAATCGGAGAACATTCCGTAAAATTTGCCCATCCAAAATCCAGGCTTCTCGACAGTGGCGCAGCCAGGATTTTCTTAAGGGGGTCCGACCCCGTCCCTCAAGGAAAAAGTGACGAAACAGAAAGCTTTTGGCGCGACAAGTGATCCGAAATTGGTCTTGTGTGGTCACAATATCAAAATTTGTAGTTTGATTTAGTTCATTTCTGGTCGATAGTTGGGGCCATCCCCATCCCCACCCCACCCACCCCTCCTGGCTGCGCCTCTGCTTCGGGATACGCCCCTGGGCAGACTACCGTTGGGGCTGATGCCTGGGCCGTTGTAGAAGCTGTTGGATCGTTTTCTGATGTGCTGCAATATTGTGCCGATTTATAGAGGGCGCTAACAGCATAAGAATTTGGTATAGATGGCGTTCGTGTGTGGAGGTGAGCATCCTTGCTCCTCGCACGTGCAGCCAGGGTTTGCTTTACCATGTTCACTGCGAGCTCATGTGAGAGGGGGAGCATATACCCCAACCACGTATTTTGCTCCTGCCAACGGAATTACGTGAGTCACGCGCTATTTTGACTTGGGATGTTGTGCTTATGGCGAATTATGTCATTTGGATGGTTAAGCATGCATATTAAGCATCGACTATTGCACCGTTTATAAGCTTTAAATTTAGAAGATGAAAAGATTAGTGCTTTACGTCAGAAGCATTGGTAGCTAATGGCACACGCTTGGTGATGTTTGGGCACCCAGCGTTTTTTAAGCCCCGGTGGGTTACCACTGGACTATGAGCAATAGCATAGCCAGGATTTCGTCCAGGGGCAAACATCTGAAGAGGGCCCCTACATACTTGCCCGCACCCCACTTTTATCAAACACATCGGGTTTCGGTGACTTTATTTTCAAAGGGTCCTATATATATATATATATATATATATATATATATAATTTAACATCAGCTTGTCAAGGCGTTTCTCTTTATTTCAAAGCTTCGTCAGTTTGAGAGCACGTCACACCGCAATTGCGTCAAATAATTACTTGGATTTTCAATGATCACCGGACAAAACTTGCACACCTTCTCCTTCCTCTGGACACATGAATTTCACACTCGATGGTACATAAACGCTGTACATCACCATTCCACAGCACAGGTTGTCGTTTCACCATTTCACAACAATCGGGTTATCGCTTTTCCCGTTTTTTTTTGTATTATCTCCACCCTGGTTAACATCCGTGCGTAGAAGCCAGATCCATCTGTGTTCCCTAATGCGTCTATACTTCGTTGAATTTTGCCACACTCTTTCCAGACCCACCCCACTACCCGCATGTCTTCAATAGAATGACCCTCCTCACGGAAATGAACTGCAACGGGAGTGCTGTACTGTTTTCGAATACTTGATAAGTGATTTTCTATGCAGGTATATAAAGTTTCTCCTGTTTCACCAATATAAAAAATTTAGCTGGATTTTGCGCACCACATGCCATATACTACATTATTCGTCCTGCATCCAACCGTCCTATCACAAGTGCACTAAATTCCAGTGGGACCCTTCACCTTGTCACCCCCCCCCCCCCACATACACACGTTTACATATCACACAGTTATTGCCTCACGCTTGCTTCCCCTGGGTCCTGCCTGCCATAATTTTCTGGGTTTTGCTGTGCACAGTTTGACGTGCTCTCAAACTGACGAAGCTTTGAAATAAAGAGTAATGTCTTGACAAGCTGATGTTAATTTAACTAATAATACGGAGAGATAGCTGAATTTTTATATATATATATATATATATATATATATGCAATGATGGTTGAACACGTGGGAAAATAAGGGACTCCACGCTGGCGTGGTTATAAGATACCAGAAAATACTGGTTGCGCCATTGGCTAGCAGTCCTGGGCGTGACGTTAGCCGGTACTTCATCAGGATCACGGACTATGATGAAGAGCTTTGTAATATAGCCTAAGCACACTGAAATGTTGTAAGTTTAGGCCATATTTTGTTCCAACTTCAAGGAGGAGGTCGCCTTAAATGCTACCATTGTCGCGTTAATAATCTAAATGTGTGTCTACGTAGAAGACATCGTCAGCGGCCGACATTCCACTGCGCGTGGGTGAGTACCAATGCTAACCGTTCACCAAGGTGAAAATTGTCAACCGATTTAAATGTGCCGTTCTAGCATATGACATATGAATTAACTTGTATGTAGAGAAAGTAAAATAGCCTAGTTCCATTTGGATGAAGGATGGTACGCTACAGAAAACTGTGACATACGGGCAAGGCTGGAGATCTCTCACCACACCATGGAGGTATTAGCCTACAATGAACTCTAAGAGTAGGATGATATCATAAGAGATAATATGAAATAAGAAAATAAACAATAAGATATCATCAGAATAAAATATAATATAGCAAGATAAATCTGAAAATTGTCAGACTGAACAGCGAAAATATCACCTTTACATTAGCAAGATATATTTTTGTTTTAAACAGGACGTCCTATCCGGGATCTGCAGCGATGGACATAGGCGATCACGCCGCCGTTTCCCGTTCCCACTTCTCACCTGCGCATTGCATCGTGTCTGCGAATGCCACCTGTAATGGACATGTCAACCGGATTAACGAATGTTCGGCTTGAAAAAATGCGAGCCTTTGCCGCTGATGATACCCAACCATCATACTGGAGTTGAACAGACCGCGGAAGTGCCAGAGTTCTCCGCGCCAGAGGCGTGGAAACGTCTAAAAAAAAGTGTGGGGGCATGGCCCTCCTGGCCCCCTGTTCCTGCACCTATGCACCAAGCTATGCAAGTAATGCGACATGAGGCTAGACGATGTCTTCCATGTAGGTACTGCCCCTCAGTATGTAAATAAAAGTTTAACCATGCATACGTCCCGGGCCGTGTTAACAGAGATCAGAGGTCAGAGGTCAGACTGAATTTCCCAAATGTCTTCCTCCTTTGGTGTCACAGTTACCAGGATGCCAAAATTTCAGTGAACTGGTGCTGACTCTTATTGAAGCGGTGCAGTCGCACGTCAATAGGTACGCATCACCCAACATGTCACGTGTTGGGGAGATCTTACGGCAATATTTACGTATCACGCAACATATGACGTATCTGGGAAAACTTAGTATTCCATGGCGCGCTACAACCCTAGTGACGAGCTTTTTCTGGACTTTCCCAGGCTCCTAGCCAGCCAATATCGTCGGATGGTGCAAGCCGCTTTTGGCCCGGTTTTAGTCAGTGCACATCCATAGGCGTAATGATAGAGCAATTGGGGCCCTTGCTATACTGGCGGGGTGAGGTGGGGGTGTGCCCACCGTGCCTCAGCTTCGCTACGGGTCTGGATATGGCAAGTCTTTCCCGAACCAAACTTATGTGTGTAATTCTTGGGCCGGCCTTCGTCGAAGCGGCCCACCTCCTAGTGAAAAATCGGCGAAAAATACGTTGCATTGTTCTAGGGTCTGGGTGGTCATTCCAACTTGGTGGGTCGCTGCCCCCTCCCCCGGCTCGACCCTACGCCGATGCGCCCGAGGGTACGCCGCTGCGAGGTCCTGGTCAGAACTCCCCAATGCCCTATGAAGCCGCGGAAGCACTGCTTCATAACTTAGGTCATGAAGCCAGTGTGCAGGCGTGTGTGCTTGGCTATGCTGGTGTTGAGGGTAGATAATACAAATACTTATTATTTATAGTAGCATCTACACTTTCCTTATACGCCTATAATGTTTACTTTTACATGTTATATGTTACATTTATGTTATATTTTACATGTTATATGTTATATGTTACATTTATATGTTGCATACTTTTACTTCTTATATGTCACGTTTATATATGGCTTAATATATACGTATTATTGCATTCTTACGCCGGCATCGTACGTTCCGCTTCAGGTCGTTTGAACCAAGACGTTGGTAGAATCAAGTAGAACCAATAGCTATATATAAACAAATACGTCAAACATGTGATGTAAGCATATGACGTTATTATGTGTAATAGTAAAAGGACACTTGATACACCGGCCTACCTACTCGAAGGACACGGTTAGCATGTGTTCATCTTAAAAAAAAATATTCGACCAGAATGACCAAAATTTCCCAAAACCTATTTGGGCCCAGATCTCACAATCCCAAAATCGGAGCCGATTTCCAAACACCTTGGGTTTTTTTTACTGTATGGCAGCAATGCCGCCAGCATACTGCTGGATCTCGCGTGGTCCCCGACTGGCCAGACGCGGCCGGCACCGGGTAAAGGTCGCCCAGAGGTCATTGTCCCCGACTGCTGCGGTCAATCGCCCGCAAATTGTTATTGGATCATGCACCGATGGTTATTGGATCATGCACCGATGGTTATTGGATGCCGCGGCGCAGTTGCAGTCTCCCCCTGCCAGCAGCTCGTGGTCTCCATCTCGCCGCGTCTGTCCGTTATCCTGTGTACGTACTTGTTGCCTGCAATTGCAGACGTGCCGTGCGGGTGGGTCTGCAGACGACGGCGGCATGTACCGGGGGCAGCCAAGATGGTCGAGTAGGTGCACGCGCCAGCGGCGATCAGTGGAAAGTCGGGTGGAGGAAGGGAGCGGACCACAGCTGACTTTTTGAGCCATGTGTGCCGAAGAGCAGAGATGCATTTGCTTCTTGCATGTTTGAGGTTTACACATTTGTCACGTGACACATTTATCACACATTTCATGCCTTATTATACTCTAATGTTTGCGCTGTAGTGCAGTCGAACTAACATATAGATATCGCTATATAATGTATACTAAAATATAGGTATAAAGTATCGGCAAAATCATAGGAATAAGAATTGGTAGGTAGACACAGTAACACTTCGTGCTACACAAGATTAGTGGCAGCAATTTAATTAGCCAGAGCGCTGGCTCATACCCGAAATATTGATGAGAATGCTATATAGATCAAAATGCGAATTAGCCAGCTGGGTAATTCTGGCATATTTTTCTTAATGGTAAGCTAGACGATGGACCATCTGTGTTAGCCAACTTATGGTGCAGCCTCATCATTTGTATGCAAAAGAAGTTAAATCAATGGTTAGCAGCATTGTAACAAGTTCAAGAACCATTTTTATAAGACGGCATTTACTTCCATACGCACTTACGTATGGAAGTATCATACGTAAGTGCGCATGAAAAAATAGTGTACGTATTCTTACACTATTTTTTATTTTGCCTGAATAAATAAGCAGAGTCGTAGCCAAGGAGTGCCGGGAGTGCCGGGGTGCAGGGCCCCAGGGAGGGACGCCGTAGTACAGGGCGCCAGCGAGGGACGTCGAAATGTAGGGCGCCCGTGGGGGACGCCGAAGTGCGACGAGGGGTTTGATCCTGATTGGAAAGAGGGCGAACAACCACCAGAGGAGACTTCTGGGTGCGCATTTCTCCGCCAAAAGAGTCGCGACGAGTTCGACCTCTGGAAAGGTTCGCGGACCAGTCATACGCCGCACGTCCCGGCAAGCTAGCGCCAAAAGAGTGGCCCAAAAAGTCGCATCTGGAAGCTTTGAACATTGTACACAGAGAGGTCAGGAGACGATTTGAGCAGCCCAGCCCGACACATGGAGGCTGTTCTGCTGGGGGCAAACGGAACAGCCTCGGCAGAGTGTCGAGCTCCTGATCGCGAGGTCGTGGGTTCGAATCCGCAACCGGCGAGATTACCGAGTCCGCCTGCTGCCAAGCGGCGCGAGAGGTTGGCGACGCTGCATGACCTAGCAGTTGGATGCTCGTGAACGAACCCAAGGTTCTCCCGAGGACACGATGGGAGATACTTTGCGCTTGGCAGCGCGTGTGGGCTGCTCCAAGTATTGGCCGCGCGGTGGTTAATTGTCGGAAAGTTGTGCCGAATTTCACAGCGATATATTGCACGGTTTAGCAGTTATCTCAGGAAAACCTTACAGTGAGTCAAGTTCAGTGGTGTTGTCTTATACAATTTCGAGGGGGAAAGTGCCCCCTTGATGTTGGCCGTTCCCCAATATTTTTATATTTTATCATGGGACCCTAATGGGTGTGCCCCCAATCAATTTGGCTTTCCCATCACCTTCATGTATTATACCCCCCCCCTCCCAATCATTTTCCGAATGCAACACCCCTGGTCAAGTTAATCCACAGCACTGCCACTTTATGGCTATGCAGCACTTTATTATTTGAAGGAAGTATGTTTTTAAAAAAATGCAACCCTTGATATACGAAGGATATATCCTTGATATATAAGGGATATATCCTTGATATATAAGGGATATATCCTTGATATATAAGGGATATGTCCTTGATATTCAAAGGATACATCTATTATATGTATATTCCATAGGATGTGATCGGATGACATGGGATTCATTGTTAAGCGTGCTTAAAGTAGATACGGCGACACCGCCATGTCACTCGCTGTTGTACTTCAATGTACACCGAGCGTGATTTGTCCAACAAGCCGCCTCACCAGCAGGATCGCTGGGGCAGACGAGGCCGGACACGAAGTGACCACTGCTGTTGTTTTTGTTCACCTTGTCTTCGGTTGTGTTTTATATTCTGGCTCGTTTGAGAGCACCTGTTTATGAGAGTAGATGGTGCATACGAAACACCAAGTCAGCATGCTAGGCCATTTAAGCCGAGGGTGGTTCTGCGATGGAGTGCAGGCTTCCTTTCTAGACTTCGGAATGGCGTCGAGTGTGCGATGGGTGGTGTTGTGTATGGCTGTCAGGGCGTCAATGGAGGAGCGCGAGTCAGTGCCGATGATGGCGGGTGCGATGATGTGGTGTTGTTTGGTGATGTGTTGCGGGCAGGTTAGTGCGGCCACTAACTCGGCTGTGTATACGGAATGGTGTGATGGTAATTTCGTTTGGTGAGCGTCAGGCCCACCGCACGGGACGGCTCCCGTACCACTGCTGGTACGGGAGCCGATCTATGTAACGATCTGTGATGACACATATACACAGATGCACAGAGACACACGATCTGTGTATCTGTGTACGGGAGCCGATTTGTGATTTGTGGTATCGGGAAGATTTTGGTCACGTTCTGTACGTGAAAGTCAAATATATCAAATGAAATGCAATGCGTCAGATTCGGCAGCAATTTGAGATGGGGTGAGTTGCGACACTTTTCTGGTAGAAAATTGTTCGTTCAATAGCAAACACGATTCCGAAACATTTCCGGCAATGGCCTTCGCCTGACGTGAGGCCTAATGGCTGAGTGTGGTCCATCGACCTGAAATTGGCAAAGGTCGCCACCTTTGCCCTTTCATTCTAACTCTGTGATTGCGTTTTGCACCGTGTGCGCTTGGGCATAGCGGACCGGGATAATGCAGACATCGTCCTGCCTGAATGGCGTTCACCTCTGCGCCGAACAGTTCCCGAAACCAGCTGCATGGCGTTCGACGCCGCAATCAGTGTCTCATGCGACCATAAACCACGGCTAAGTCGGCGGCGGCCGGCCGCGTCGCGGAAGTCTGCACCTGCCAGACTACTCCTCCCCCCCCCCATCCGAGAGCCGATCGGCTCTAAACTGCCCGCCGTCTGACCAGTTCCATAACACACCGGCCGCCCACGTGACCGAACACGACCGGGCACCTCCGCGGCGAAGAGCGACGCGGAGCGGCCGTCTGCGCAGAACAGGTGCGCAGCGGGCACTGTACGCGACCGCCGGCGGCCCTCAGTAGTGAAAAGGTGCCGGTGCGTGGAGGGTGGCGTCCGGGAGTGCGCGATAATCGGAGAACACGTGATTTGGTGTGTGCGAACGTGGTCGTGGTGGCAGCTCGGCTGGGCGTTTCTGGTGTGGGATTGAAGCGCAGGTAAGCTCTGCGGGAGACGGGAGAACTGGCTGTGGGATACAGGAGGAATAGTTGTGGGAGACGGGAGGACTGGCTGTGGGATACAGGAGGAATAGCTGTGGGAGACGGGAGGACTGGTTGTGGGAGTGTCAGAACACATGGCGAATGTCCGGTTAACGTGCATCCAGTTATCAACTGACGACGATAACTATCGACTGAGTTTTCCTGTAAAAGCTGTGTATAGAACCGGCACGACGCAAATGTGGAGGCCCGGCATTCCTACGTAGGCAGGAGTGTTGTTTTATATACTTTTGAGGGGGAAAGTGCCCCATCTATACTGGCCTTGCCCCCAATAATTTCAAATTTGAACATTGGACCCTATGGAGTGTGCCCCCAATCCATTTGGCCTGCCCGTTGCCTTCACGAATCATCCTCCCCCCGCCCCCCCCCCCCCCCCCAAAAAAAAACACCCGTGAACGTAGGACTCTAAAGTATGGCTTTACTGTGCCAGCACATGATTTCCACGGGGTCATGCATTCTTGGCATGCAGGATATTTATGCACATAAAAGGTGTTGGGCGCTGTATGACCGAATCAGTCGATGCGCCCCTAAGCCGAAGTAACCAACCAACCAACATGAAAGGTGTCACGTGCACTCGTTTTTTCCAAACATCTTGGATGCTTTGCTATGGGTCTGTTCATTAACCAGGGTTGGATGTAAGCTTCCGAATCCTGTATTTGGAAAGGAATGGCGTAGGCGATTTCAAGGCGAGGACGATGACATTTCATCTCACGTTGGCATCAGCAACTGCTTTTCGTACCTCACAAGAGGGGCATCACTTTGTATATGCTAAGGGGGAGGGCACTGGCTCTCTAAATAATTGATTTGGCTCCCTCAATCATTGATTTGACTTCATCAATCATCGATTTACTCCCCACCCTAACCAAGCTGAACCTTAACCGTTGAGCCTATATGGGCGTGTACCAGATGCAAGTTGTTTTGGGGGCCGTTTTTACCATCAACAAGATGACCCCGCCCCCCCCCCCTCCCAACCGAGTTGACAAAGTGACACCCACGCCTTGCAATCAGCTTTGGGCGTGCTTATCAATACCCAACGAGCTTGCAGCCATTTTCCAGCAACTTCATTCATATTGTGGCACAAAGGGAGTGGATGCGTTCCGAGAGGGAATAATGTTGTGGGTGATAAACATCCCGAACAAGGCCATGTTTCCGAACACATCCTCCACTGATCAGCACAAGTCAACTTGATGCGCTCCATTCCGTGTTATGGTGCGTAGAATGGGCGCGCTATTATTCAGCTAGACTGCGGAATTCCGATTAAGTGATCTCTCCTGGGACAGGTGATATCTCTATTTGAGCTTGCTGCTAATGGGAGTTGGATCTTTCTGAGATTGTGACGTGCTGCTGTTTGGTGAGTGGTCAATTCTGGTACGAGAGATATTATATGGGATAATGCATTATAATCTGCAGGTCTGAAAGTGGTCAGCACTGAGATTATCGACGTGTTTCTAGCCTGTCCAAAGATCATGCGATGCAAATTACTAATGTTCAGCGTGCAAGGTCGTACCGACTGGGACAAGCTTGTGTGCAGCACATTGCGAAAACTAATGTTCCATGCGTTGACAAATGTTGCCAACAAAAAGTGTTCACTTTTCCGATGGACATTTTGAGGCTGGTATTAGCCGTCAAGCACTTCGTCGCACAGTCGACATGGTATGGAGGTCGAGCCCCTTGCTTGTTCTTTGTGACACCGGATCGTAGCACCAGATCGCAGCAGGTAAGTCTTCAGGTCACCTTTGTGACCCGAAATGTCAAGTTTCACAGACCGATGTCTCAACGCACGCGGGGCCCTGCGACACAACACATCATACATACACAAGCGTGTTGTTCGATACATCCGCCTCTGACCAGCACATGCTGCCGGACAATCAGATTGCCCTGCCGGTCGCACAACATCTCATAATGCAGGGCCATGTGGCACAACACATCACACATACACAGGCGTGTCGTTCGATACATCCGCCCCTGACCAGCACATGCTGCCGTACGATCAGACTGGTCTGCCGTCCACACAGCATCTCACAGCGCGGGGCCCTGTGGCGCTGCTGCGTTTTGTTCAGTACGCCCATCCATGACCAGCACATGCTGCCCTACAACCAGGCTGCCCTTCCGGTCTCAACCCCTGTCGCGCCCAAACATGTAGTTCACGAATCAATTCGCGTCTGAACACACGGCCAGCCGACCGCATGAGTCATTGTATGAAGTGGACCAGTTTCGTCAGCTGCTACCATTGCGCAGTGGCGTTCGAAGGTGTGGACGCCTTCACGATCGTTCTGGGATACGGTCCTCACGAACACGGGCCACATTTTCACCTCCACGGCGTGGACCACGGTCCCCTCTCGCCGCCCGAGCCCCTGGCGCACTGTCTGCGCGCTCGTGGGGCGCCTATTGTGGGGACGGCGACGCATTTACATGACATTGCGCCTGGAATGTGTGACCTTGAGGCATCACCACGCGCTGTGGATCAACGGCGGACCTGGCTGCCGCCGGGTGTGGGGATCAGTGATCCGGATCGCTGACTTGTCCGCGAATGGGCGGCTGTTCCACGGCATCGCCCAGTCGGTGAGAGTCTCGGTAGATGTGACCTCTAGATCTAGATCTCGGTAGATGTGATCTGACCTGGGATTGGTTGCTGGAGCCGTGGGGCTCACCAATGCAAGAAATCCTCGCGCTGGCGGTGGCAGAGCCTTCACGAAGCGCGCTGCCCGCTCCGAGCCACGCAAAAACGGTCGGGAATGTCTCGATGGCCGCTCCAGCTATGCAAAAACTGGCACACAGTCGCGTAGCTTACCCTGAAGCATACGGCACGGAGCCGGGAAATTATGGGTTCGTTGGTGTTTTGGAGTGGTCCTGGGTTCGGACTGTGCGAGCGTGGGAACTTATAGGTGGGCTCTGTAGTCAGCAGTTGAAGTTCAGATCGGGTTTGTGATTACAAACTGACTTGCAAATGTTGTGCACCGCCAACAATGGCGGGAAATGCAGAGTTGAGGTGGAGGTCGGGCGGGTGTTGGTGGTGTAATGTGTACATGGGCTCAGCGGTGAGGTCAATGGCGAGAAATGCAGAGTTGAGGTGGAGGTCTAGTGGATGTTGGTGGTGTAACGTGTACATGGGCTCAGCAGAGAGGGAAATGCGAAGCTGCTGTCACCGTCTCTAAAGTTCTTTTTTGGGGTTTGCCCTATCACGTTGCATGTGAATAATTGACTTGAAAAGTTTCCTCTTTCAAACTTTGAGGGTGCTTCTCCAATATTGAGAGTGTTTCTCTAATGCGTCAAAAGCGTTCTCAATGCAATTATGTTTTTGTTTGGGTCGACCCCCCCCCCCCCCACCCTGAAGAAAAGCATGGCTGCCTCCTGAGCGCCTTCGTCCTGACGCGAGGCGAGGTTCCAGCTGGTGCACGCGACAAATTCGGCACAGTCGGCTAATGTGACCGCCTCGGTGTCACGGTCGGCTAATGTGACCACCTCGGTGTCACGGTCGGCTAATGTGACCGCCTCGGTGTCACGGTCGGCTAATGTGACCACCTCGGTGTCACGGTCGGCTAATGTGACCACCTCGGTGTCACGGTCGGCTAATGTGACCACCTCGGTGTCACGGTCGGCTAATGTGACCACCTCGGTGTCACAGTCGGCTAATGTGACCACCTCGGTGTCACAGTCGGCTAATGTGACCACCTCGGTGTCACAGTCGGCTAATGCGTTTGTTCCGAGTGTGGAGGTCCGGCCCGGGCGGGACTCCCAGCCGGCTCCTACCGGGCGGACTCCCAGCCGGCTCCTACCGGGCGGACTCCCAGCCGGCCCTCCGGGCGGACTCCCAGCCGGCTCCTACCGGGCGGGACTCTCAGCCGGCTCCTGCCGGGCGGGACTCCCAGCCGGCTCCTACCCGGCAGGCGGAAGCAGCTGGGGAGTGTGCTCGCCGTGACACGGGATCAACGCTGACCAGCCAGCACCCGTTGCATCGGGTCACCAGCATGATCTGCATGATCATGGGCAGGTCATGGGCATGGTCATGGACATGCTCATGGGCATGATCACGGGCATGGTCATGGGCAGGTCATGGGCATGATCATGGGCATGGTCATGGACATGCTCATGGGCATGGTCATGGGCATGGTCATTGGCAGGATCATGGGCATGATCACGGGCATGGTCATGCGCAGGTCATTCCGTTCGGTTTCACGCCCCGAGGGCACGACATCGCGTGTCACCGGAACAGTCCTCTGCTCGTCGGGCCCAGCACATCCGGAATAGTCCCGCCGCGAGCACGACATGCTACGGCGAGGATCTGTGAGCAAGCGCGTGAACGAGAATGTTACAGGAGGGTGCCGACAACTAGGTCCTCTGCCGTATATGTAGTGTTTCTGTATATCTGTGCGTGTGCGCTACAAAAAAACTCCGTGTGGGGCCCCCTATTTTTTTTTTTATTCGTTACGGAGAGTCAGCTGCAGCTGGCCAACTCGTTCTCCCTGCTCCCCCTCTTCCCTGTCGCTTCTTCCTCAGGGGACGCAGCAGAGTGGCGGCTGTGTCCGGGCATTGGGGGAGGGGGAGGGGGGGGGGGGGTGTAGGCGCCAAAACCTGGTTAGAATCCCACCGTTATCCTCGACACGTGGCTATGTCGGAGTGTACCGGAGTGTCGAAGTGTACCGAAGTGTCGAGGAGTGTACCTGAGCTAGTGTGACTGTGTCGGAGTGCATCGGAGTGTACCGAAGCTGTCGTGGCTGTGTCGGAGTGTACTGGAGTGTCGGAGTGCACCGGACAGTCTGTGCGAGGCGTACCGCTTAATCCCATAACAGAACAACATGACATATGGCAGCATCACATAGCATAGCGTAGCGTAACCTCGGAATTCAATAATAAACAGAAGTGTTTTGATGACAGGTTTTTCCATGTAGTGTGAGGGGGAGGCGCTCGTTAAGCTAAGCGTTGGCATGATTCTGCCTCTGATAACAACACTGTAAATGAATGGCATGGCAATACACCTCCGTTTTACTCAACTAGTATTAAAGGTACGAACTTGTGCACACAACAATACCGCACAACTAATATTAGTTAGAAACCATCTTATTCGCGCTAATCTTCTTGGTCATGTACGGTCGGGAATTTTGCAGTTGACCGTCGTTAGCCAAAGGTCGTCAGGAGAGAGGTGCCCTAGGCAAGCACGCTGGTGTTCGATTCTAGCTTGAACGTATGGCTCCAGAGATTAAGCTAATCACTATGTGACGTAGCAGCGAACAAGGCCGCCAAGACGTCAGCAGTGTGACACCGCAAAGCAGATTGGACTAACCTCGTCCAGAGCCATCCAACACCACACCTGCCTTGTGTTGCCTGCCTTGTGTTGCTGGTATCGCCCATGGCTAATAATAAGAAGATAGTGAAAATGGTCTTGGTGTCACCGGAAGAAAGATAACAATGATTGATCTTCCAGGACAAGAATTCCAGGACAAGAATCCAAGAATTCCCTTCCTGGAATTCTTGGAATACGAATATGCGGACAAGGAATGGTGTCAGCATCATTTGGCTGTTACGTATCGTGGAAGCACTACGATTAGAGCAACCATTTATCATTAAGCCTGCGGACAAATGCTAAAATGAATCGTTATCGACGATTGATTGACAGCTGGACTACTTGAGTTTCCCCAATAATTATCTTAACTCCGGTGAGGTAGCCAAACTCCAGAGCAGAAATGCCCCGCTGTCCCTGCCGATCCCTCTATCTGTAAAATGATGAATCCTTATGAATCTGTAAATGAATCTGTAAAGTGAACCCTCGTGGTGTATTTTGTGCAGCATCTCCAGGCGAGAATACGCGTGGCTCACGTTAATGTATACATTTGTATATGTTAACACGAATTAAGTTAGTAAGCAAATAAGTTCGAGTGTTGAAATCAGCCCCTGCACCTCCGAGGTCATTAAATTGAGGCCTGTTCACCGCAATGATGAAGTGACATTCTCTGTTTCCATCAAACGATTGGCCTCAGTAAGTGCACCAAGAGAGGAAGGGGCACTGGCCCATATCTCTGGCGCAAGGCAATGGTCCCTCGACGGAAAAACGGTGATTCTCTTGACCCGGGGAGGGTTCTTGAGACTCTTTGTGATTGTCTAATAACCAACGTAAAAGCACCAAAATTGCATGAACTAGTTGGGCGCCTGCTGGAATTTAAGCCCATGTATGGTGCTCGTGCCCCTTACAAAACTACGTGTGCGTGTATGTCGGCATATGATATTCCCGCTTATGTATTAATTGTATCGCGGATTTTCCTCGTAGGTCATAGGAAATATTCTTACTCTATTCGAGCGAACTGTTTGAAGTATTATTGTTCAGCACTGGCCAGGTTTTGTCTCCTGGTCACCCTTTTTGTTGGAGCTATAAAACAGTTTGAGTTTTACTGCTGACCCTGGAGCGTTCGCTACAAGAAGCGGCACCATATAATTTAACAACACTTGTCGATGTCTTCGGTGATTTTATCTCTTCAGGACGGTCATAAAGCGATTTTGCCCACAAAAACTCGTTCCGAATCAGCTTACCCTCTTGCCTTTCCTATTGCTTGCGGAACGTTTCCATTTTATGAGTGATGGAAGCAAGTGATCACTGCGTTTTTGTTGAAGCTGGCATTTACTTATTTTCCTTGACAGAAGCACTGGACACGTGGGAGCGGAAAAGACATCCACGAGTGAGTGACCTTTCCGGAATGAATTATCGGAATGGCAGCGTTCTGTCTCTTCACATGTTTCGAAATAAAGAGCCCCTAGGCTCCTGAGCAGCGTGATAATTTTTCGCTGGCGCCCACAATACATGTTCCGTATTTTATTGCAGGGTTCAAACTGTCGAATGTATATCCTGAATATGCAGATTTGGCAACACGTATCCAGTGTTGGGTGCGAATGATTAAAGACTGGTCGAAGCATCCTGAAGCCCAACTAAGTATCCAGTGCTATTTTTCCTCGTAATATTGAACTCGGTAAGCACAGCGTCTGTGGCAAAGTTGTCGCCGCCTGGCGAGACAAGCACTGTGACCCGCCCACTGCACTCCGCCCCGCCCACTGCACCGCTGGGACAAGCACTGTGCCCCGCCCACTGCACTATTGGGACAAGCACCGTGACCCGCCCATTGTACCGCTGGGACAAGTACTGTACCCCACCCACTGCACCGCTGGGACAAGCACTCTGCCCCCGCCCACTGCACCGCTGGGACAAGCACTGTGCCCCGCCCACTGCACCGTTATCTGCCTGGTCACGTGCCGCACAGCCGTAACATCCATCCCCGTCAGGCATTTAATCGGCTACTCGTCCCCGCCCCGCCCCTCCCCTCACTGCCCACTGCACGTCAGAACGCGGCGCTGCAACCGGCGGTGCCATGGCAACCGGGCGGCCGCTGCCGCGTCGCAGTCCCCGTTAGGTGCCGCGGCGCGTCGCAGTCTCCGTTAGATGCATACGGTGCGTCGCAGTCACTGGTGGTCGTTACCTGGCGTTCACTCGTGTCGCCGCCAGCTGGGTTTTGTGGTCGCGTGTGGCCGTTGGCCGTGGCCCGGCGTCGGTGGCCGGAGCAGGCGGCCACTGGAGCGTGCTGTTTGTAGTACAGCACCTCGCAGTGCCTCCGAATAGGAAGCTAATAGGCTTTGGTGAATGGATGCAAATACAGCTTCCGGAACAGTTTCTAGACTGTGGAGACTGTTTCAGTACGGTTGTAGTGAGCATCGTCAGGCCTGATGGACGCATGCCTAGAGTGTGCTGCAGATACCGACCCGGTTTTTTAATGTTTATTTTGCACAATACACGTGGTGTCAACATTGAAACTAGTATGTCTTGTTCCTACTTCCCACATGCTATGTGGCGCAGCAGGTGATGTGTGGTAAAGGCCAATAGCCGACCAGTAAACTGATGCGCACTTCGCTATCGGCGTCATACTGTCGTACTCGCACAGTACACACACGTACTCCCTCTATTGCGTCCTGAAATGCAAGCAAAACGGCATCACATGCTGTGCACTTCAGTCGACCTGGCTACTATTGAAGTCTGTCAGTGGAGCGGTAAATAGCTTCGGATTATACCGCACGCTTCTCACAATCTAAAGTTATGCGATGGTCGCTTCCAGCACAGGGCAGCACATCCGCGACCCGGACACTGCAAATCCTGCCGCCCAGCGCTTGTGCCGGATTGGTGGCCTCCGAGTCGCGACACGCCTGGGGCAGCGGCCGAGCGAGTCGGGGTGAGCGGGCCGAGGGGTGTGAGTCGGGGTGAGCGGGCCGAGGGGTGTGAGTCGGGGTGAGCGGGCCGAGGGGTGTGAGTCGGGGTGAGCGGGCCGAGGGGTGTGAGTCGGGGTGAGCGGGCCGAGGGGTGTGAGTCGGGGTGAGCGGGCCGAGGGGTGTGAGTCGGGGTGAGCGGGCCGAGGGGTGTGAGTCGGGGTGAGCGGGCCGAGGGGTGTGAGTCGGGGTGAGCGGGCCGAGGGGTGTGAGCGGGCGAGGGGTGTGAGTCGGGGTGAGCGGGCCGAGGTGTGAGTCGGGGTGAGCGGGCCGAGGGGTGTGAGTCGGGGTGAGCGGGCCGAGGGGTGTGAGTCGGGGTGAGCGGGCCGAGGGGTGTGAGTCGGGGTGAGCGGGCCGAGGGTGTGAGTCGGGGGTGAGCGGGCCGAGGAGTGTGAGTCGGGGTGAGCGGGCCGAGGGGTGTGAGCGGGCCGAGGGGTGTGAGTCGGGGTGAGCGGGCCGAGGGGTGTGAGTCGGGGTGAGCGGGCCGAGGGGTGTGAGTCGGGGTGAGCGGGCCGAGGGTGTGAGTCGGGGTGAGCGGGCCGAGGGGAGGGTTGAGTCGGGGTGAGCGGGCCGAGTGGGTGAGCGGGCCGGGGTGTGAGTCGGGGTGAGCGGGCCGAGGGGTGTGAGTCGGGGTAGCGGGCCGGGGGTGAGCGGGCCGAGGGGTGTGAGTCGGGGTGAGCGGGCCGAGGGTGTGAGTCGGGGTGAGCGGGCCGAGGGTGTGAGTCGGGGTGAGCGGGCCGAGGGTGTGAGTCGGGGTGAGCGGGCCGAGGGTGTGAGTCGGGGTGAGCGGGCCGAGGGTGAGTCGGGGTGAGCGGGCCGAGGGGTGTGAGTCGGGGTGAGCGGGCCGAGGGGTGTGAGTCGGGGTGAGCGGGCCGAGGAGTGTGAGTCGGGGTGAGCGGGCCGAGGAGTGTGAGTCGGGGTGAGCGGGCCGAGGGGTGTGAGTCGGGGTGAGCGGGCCGAGGAGTGTGAGTCGGGGTGAGCGGGCCGAGGAGTGTGAGTCGGGGTGAGGGGGTGAGCGGGCCGAGGGTGTGAGTCGGGGTGAGCGGGCCGAGGAGTCGGGGTGAGCGGGCCGAGGGGTGTGAGTCGGGGTGAGCGGGCCGAGGGGTGTGAGTCGGGGTGAGCGGGCCGAGGGTGTGAGTCGGGGTGAGCGGGCCGAGGGGTGTGAGTCGGGGTGAGCGGGCCGAGGGGTGTGAGTCGGGGTGAGCGGGCCGAGGGGTGTGAGTCGGGGTGAGCGGGCCGAGGAGTGTGAGTCGGGGTGAGCGGGCCGAGGAGTGTGAGTCGGGGTGAGCGGGCCGAGGGGTGTGAGTCGGGGTGAGCGGGCCGATAAGTGTGAGTCGGGGTGAGCAGACTGAGGAGTGTGAATCGGGGTGAGCGGGCCGAGGAGTGTGAGTCGGGGTGAGCGGGCCGATGAGTATGAGTCGGGGTGATCAGGCCGAGCAGAGTGGGTCGGGGTGACCGGGCCAAGCGGTGTCCGGGAATTCATGTTTTGTAGAGTGAGAGGGTAGCCGGGGAAGACGTTAACAACCCCCAATGGCGTCGAATGAACTTGGCAGTATGATAGGGAAAAGTGCTGGCGAAAGACGATGTTGATAGATGAGCACCGCATCTGCTGGTTAGGTTGCGGCAGCACGGATACCGGTAATTGAATCGAGTATAGTGGAGCGAGGATGGCCGAGTGGTTAAGGTGTTGAGCTCTGGATACTAAGGTCCCGGGTTCAACACTGGCGGCCATAGCACACTTCCCAATCCCGCGGCACACTGGCGCCATTAGCTGTGTGGGCGGCGAAATTAGCCGTGATTGTGCACAGTGTGTCGTGAGCCACCCAATGAACAAGGAATCGAGTATGGTGGAAATCTGCACTTCAGTGGTATGTCGTGAGGTTTCATTGAAATCAGCTGAGAAAGTCAAAACCCTGTTCGCACGAGGTCAAAGCGAGTTCTTGATAAGTGCCCTGTCCCACGAAAAGTTCGGAATTCCGGGACATTGAGCACGAGCCCCTCCCATCATGCATCGACACCGTCAGACGGCGAGCGCACGTGCAGTCGGCCGGCAACCTACGAGAACCCTCCGGCTGGCCAGCAGTCGGCCGAGAACCTGCCTGTGAGAACCCTTCGGCTGGTCTGCCGCTACCCGAGAACCTGCGAGAACCCTTAGGTTGGTCTGCCGTTGCCCGATAACCTGCCTGTGAGAACCCTTCGGCTGGCCTGTCGTTATCCGAGAACCCTTCGACTGGTCTGCTGTTACCCGAGAACCTGCGAGAGCCCTTCGGCTGGTCTGCTGTTACCCGGGAACCTGTGAGAACCATTCGGCTGGTCTGCCGTTACCCGAGAACCTGCCTGTGAGAACGCTTCGGCTGGTCTGCTGTTACCCGAGGACCTGCGAGAACCCTTCGGCTGCCGTCGGCCGAGAACCTGCTCCGGCTGGATGAGAATTTCTCACGAACAATGGCCATGCAGGGCAATCGCTCGCGGGCAAATGACCCGCCAAGTCTTCCGGAGGGTGCGCCGAACGATACCGGTCCATCCCGAGCCCCAATCGGCTGACGAGCGGCGTTCCGAGAAATAGCCCACATTATGTACTGTCTGATGAAGGGTCAGACGTGGTGATGCGAATGTTTAATAAGCCAGTTACCACAACGCGCTGTGCTCTGCTATCACGCAATGGGTGTAGTCTCGACCTAGCAGCGAATTTTGCCCGGCGTCCCCTCTCTTTTGCTCCGAACAGGAGGCAACCAGTAAGAACTGCCGCAAACAAAGACAAAATTATCCGTTTGTGGATATATGCATAGTGTTATAAAATAGATATCTGCCAATGCATAGTATATAAAATATAAATCTGCCAATCGAAGATGGCATAGCACTTAAAGGTGTAGTATTGATGTTATGCAACGATGTATGCTACGTCAGACGGTACATTTCACAGTCCCTTCTGGGGGTATCGAAGAAGCGCCTCGTTTCAATGCTGCAACTGCATGTTGGTTTCAAGCGCCGCTAGAGGATTGCACGTCACGGACGATATTCGTATCTGAACTGCTGCAAAACAATAGTTCACATCACAAGAGGAATTTCAATTCCAGCTCTGCCATCTTCGATTCAGGAGCGTGGGATGATCAACATTCAACCGCTGCACTGTTTTGCACGATGCACCGTGCACCACGCACCCGTTGCACCAGATATCGTCATCATGTGTGCAACGAATTTGATAATAACGAATGCGGGTGAGTTAATGGGGTTGGATTCTACGAACAACAGCTGGTCATAACAGTTCCGACTACGAACTGCAGCTAAACATGACAGTCCCGCCGTATTTTTTTATTGAAAGTATTCTTAGAAAGGCCACTATGTTTGTGATTTGCAAAACCATTCTCTGTTCTCTTTAGAACAAAGATATACTTGATGTTGAAGGACTGGAAGAGGGTTCCATGTCGCGTCCTTGTATATGGCGTATTCCAACGTGTATGAAAGGGGTGCCTTGCATCCAATGATAATCATCTGCTTTGAAATTTTACAAAGAAAATGCTGTGTATCACAAATTGTTTGTCTTCACTTCCAACTTAAGACTTGTTATGTTTTTTTGTCATCCATGCTGTCCCTTGCTGTCCCTTGTTATGTATGCATGTATTACGTGTATATACATGCATGTATACTTATTATTATGCACATATACAATCCCCAGTCCCTGCAATTATGTTGCACTTCTAGGAAAAACGAACCGTATATTTTCCAAAGCACTTCCTGTAAGTTGTCCAGGAATGTAGCAATTGCAAAACAGTTAAGTCAGCTGATGGTAAGCCACGTTTTTTACGTTTGTGTTGGAGCGCTGTAAAGAGGTGATTCCTATCGCATATCACACATTTGTTAAATAATACGCCATTGAAAACCACAAGAACATCGGGTGTTTGTGTCCACCGTGCGCTATGTGTGTTATCTCTCCATTGTGTTTGTATTTACCATGCGCTATATGTCCCCGTGATGTCCGCCCTTCATGCCAGGATGAGAGGCAGGCGGCGCCATATGGCTTTAGCTGCTTAATGCATCGTAAAATCACAACCAGCCCACGAATCCTCTCTATTGCTGTCCATAGCCAACTTGCATGCATACATGGCAGCAACACCATGGAAAGCGTGCATAAACACCGAAGCTTGTCTGAACGCTACAGCGTGCGATGGACTCACCAAACACTTCTCAGCTAGTGGCCAGCGCGGCTTGTCTGAACACTGCAGCGTGCGATGGACTCACCAAACACTTCTCAGCTAGTGGCCAGCGCGGCTTGTGCCCGGCCGGCTGCCGTGCAGAGGTTTCACCACCAGAAGTCCATTGTCTACCGCGGCACGTTACCGACGACGGTGAGCGGTGGCCGCACGCCGGCCAGAGGCGCGCTCAGGTGTCCGCAACGGGGGGCGCGGGCGACGCGGCGCGCGGCGCACTCGACGACAGCGGCGCCGGCGCACCAGCCGTCCCTCGTGAACGCGTGTCGCGTGGCCCCGCCAACCCGTGACGTCATGCGGGTGGGCAGGCGGCGGTCTCGGCGCTGGAACCGCCGCCGGCAGCGGGCCGGTCGGGGTCGGCGCATCACGGCCCTGACCGCGGCCCTGACCGCGGCCGCCGTGACCCGGCCGAGTGGGGCGCCGGCGCGCCGACAAAGCGTCGTTTCGTCATCACGGAGCGCGCCGCCGCAGCGCCGCTCCAATTTCGGCGGCCGCGTGACCCGCACCTGGCGCCCGCAACACTGTCTGCCGCCCGCGTGACCCGTACCTGGCGCCCGCAACACTGTCTGCCGCCCGCGTGACCCGCACCTGGCGCCCACAACACTGTCTCTGCCGGCCGCGTGACCCGCACCTGGCGCCCACAACACTGTCTCTGCCGGCCGCGTGACCCGCACCTAGCGCCCACAACACTGTCTCCGCCGGCCGCGTGACCCGCACCTGGCGCCCACAACACTGTCTCTGCCGGCCGCGTGACCCACACCTAGCGCCCACAACACTGTCTCTGCCGGCCGCGCGACCCGCACCTAGCGCCCACAACACTGTCTCCGCCGGCCGCGTGACCCGCACCTGGCGCCCGCAACACTGTCTCTGCCGGCCGCGTGACCCGCACCTGGCGCCCGCAACACTGTCTCTGCCGGCCGCGTGACCCGCACCTGGCGCCCACAACACTGTCTCTGCCGCCCGCGTGACCCGCACCTGGCGCCCGCAACACTGTCTCTGCCGGCCGCGTGACCCGCACCTGGCGCCCGCAACACTGTCTCTGCCGGCCGCGTGACCCGTACCTGGCGCCCGCAACACTGTCTGCCGGCCGCGTGACCCGCACCTAGCGCCCACAACACTGTCTGCCGGCCGCGTGACCCGCACCTAGCGCCCACAACACTGTCTGCCGGCCGCGTGACCCGCACCTGGCGCCCACAACACTGTCTCTGCCGCCCGCGTGACCCGCACCTGGCGCCCGCAACACTGTCTGCCGGCCGTGTGACCCGCACCTGGCGCCCGCAACACTGTCTCTGCCGGCCGTGTGACCCGCACCTGGCGCCCACAACACTGTCTCTGCCGCCCGCGTGACCCGCACCTGGCGCCCACAACACTGTCTCTGCCGGCCGCGTGACCCGCACCTGGCGCCCGCAACACTGTCTCTGCCGGCCGCGTGACCCGCACCTGGCGCCCTCAACACTGTATCTGCCGGCCACGTGACCCGCACCTGGCGCCCACAACACTGTCTCTGCCGGCCGCGTGACCCGCATCTGGCGCCCACAACACTGTCTCTGCCGCCCACGTGACCCGCACCTGGCGCCCACAACACTGTCTCTGCCGCCCGCGTGACCCGCACCTGGCGCCCACAACACTGTCTCTGCCGCCCGCGTGACCCGCACCTGGCGCCCGCAACACTGTCTCTGCCGCCCGCGTGACCCGCACCTGGCGCCCGCAACACTGTCTCTGCCGGCCGCGTGACCCGCACCTGGCGCCCGCAACACTGTCTCTGCCGGCCGCGTGACCCGCACCTGGCGCCCGCAACACTGTCTCTGCCGCCCGCGTGACCCGCACCTGGCGCCCACAACACTGTCTCTGCCGGCCGCGTGACCCGCACCTGGCGCCCGCAACACTGTCTCTGCCGCCCGCGTGACCCGCACCTGGCGCCCACAACACTGTCTGCCGGCCGCGTGACCCGTACCTGGCGCCCACAACACTGTCTCTGCCGGCCGTGTGACCCGCACCTGGCGCCCACAACACTGTCTCTGCCGCCCGCGTGACCCGCACATGGCGCCCACAACACTGTCTCTGCCGGCCGCGCGACCCGCACCTAGCGCCCACAACACTGTCTCTGCCGGCACCTGGCGCCCACAACACTGTCTCTGCGGGCACCTGGCGCCCACAACACTGTCTCTGCCGGCACCTGGCGCCCACAACACTGTCTCTGCCGGCCGCGTGACCCGCACCTGGCGCCCACAACACTGTCTCTGCCGCCCGCGTGACCCGCACCTGGCGCCCACAACACTGTCTCTGCCGCCCGCGTGACCCGCACATGGCGCCCACAACACTGTCTCTGCCGGCCGCGCGACCCGCACCTAGCGCCCACAACACTGTCTCTGCCGGCCGCGTGACCCGCACCTGGCGCCCACAACACTGTCTCTGCCGGCCGCGTGACCCGCACCTGGCGCCCACAACACTGTCTCTGCCGGCCACGTGACCCGCACCTGGCGCCCACAACACTGTCTCTGCCGGCACCTGGCGCCCACAACACTGTCTCTGCCGGCACCTGGCGCCCACAACACTGTCTCTGCCGCCCGCGTGACCCGCACCTGGCGCCCACAACACTGTCTCTGCCGGCACCTGGCGCCCACAACACTGTCTCTGCCGGCACCTGGCGCCCACAACACTGTCTCTGCCGGCACCTGGCGCCCACAACACTGTCTCTGCCGGCACCTGGCGCCCACAACACTGTCTCTGCCGGCACCTGGCGCCCACAACACTGTCTCTGCCGGCATCTGGCGCCCACAACACTGTCTCTGCCGGCCGCGTGACCCGCACCTGGCGCCCACAACACTGTCTCTGCCGGCCGCGTGACCCGCACCTGGCGCCCACAACACTGTCTCTGCCGGCCGCGTGACCCGCACCTGGCGCCCACAACACTGTCTCTGCCGGCCGCGTGACCCGCACCTGGCGCCCACAACACTGTCTCTGCCGGCACCTGGCGCCCACAACACTGTCTCTGCCGGCACCTGGCGCCCACAACACTGTCTCTGCCGGCACCTGGCGCCCACAACACTGTCTCTGCCGGCACCTGGCGCCCACAACACTGTCTCTGCCGGCACCTGGCGCCCACAACACTGTCTCTGCCGGCCGGCTCCGGCGGCGTGCGCCCTCCGCCCAATTGTGTTCGCATCCTTAATCGAGGGATTTGCTTTGATTACAATGGGTGATGAAATAAGTCTTTACAGATACTGTCTTGGTCGATCAAAGGAATATTATCGCCCATGGATTATGCTTATGAAGTTTAATTAATTTTAATTTAAATTTAATTTTTTACAATTTAATTAAAATATAAATGTATACACGTGTTTATGTGTGTGTATGTGTGTGTGCCGGAAGGATCTGTCGGTGTACGTATGCGTGCGTGCGCGTGTGCCGGTGCATGTGCATGTGCGTGGGTGTAGTTGTTGGCATGGGCGTAGGTGTAGGTGCTGGTGCGATGCATGTATTCATCTTCTGTTTTTATTCGATATGCATTGCATATGTTTACTATATGCGTAAATATTTAAAGTATTTGCATATTGAGATATCCAGCTTATCTATGTCGGTCATGGTTTAATTCTCTTCCATCACTAAACAAGAGCGAGAGGCGAGCGAGTATCCCGACAAAGCCACGGGTCCTCTTAGGACAGCCGAACACAGGTAACTGGTTGCAAAAACTGCCGAGCGCTCAATCATTCGCGGCTGATATATCTCCTATCTGATCGCAGACGCTCTGACCAATCAGCGGACAGTGACGTCACGGACGCGGAGTGACGTTATCGCTCCATCGGGGCTGAACGGTCGAGCGCCATCTGGGGGCGGCGTCACGTGCGATTATTCTGTCGGCGACAAAAACTTCTGCGTTAAATTTGCCTGTCCTGGTCCATCTGTTCTGGTCGTCGTTCTGCCCTGGTCCGCCTGTTCTGGCCGTCGTTCTGTCCTGGTCCGCCTGTTCTGGCCGTCGTTCTGTCCTGGTCCGCCTGTTCTGGCCGTCGTTCTGTCCTGGCCCGCCTCTTTCGATGTCTATGCTGTCCTGGATCTGTCTGTCCCGACAGTTGTACTGTCTAAGACACTCGTGGTCTCCTGGTTGTCGTTGTGTCAAACGCTCTGTGATACATCTTGGTTTACACCAGCCGTCTTCAGAAAGGATCTGCCGATTGATGGCCTGGTTTAAGTTGCAGGGCGCACTGAGGGTAGCGCCTAGATTGACCATACGCTCGTGTCAACTAATTCGCTGTCGAATCAATCAGCCGCGTAGATTTTCGCCCAGTGCTTCGCTGTCGACTTGCAACAGAGTCGAGTAAGTAAACGGCTTTCCTCCTGTCCAGAAGGCAGGTTGACAGAGGTGTACAGAAGCTGCCTACTTGCCTACAATGTAACCAACAGAAGTCGGGTCATCTTGAGAAGGAGTATTTTCTCTCTGGAATGATTAAAGCAATGCCAAGAAGCTTGACAGGCACCAAGTAGTTCAAGCTACAGCATGTGTAACATCTTTATCAACTTTGTTTATTTATCTGACACGACGGGTACATGTATCATTTATGTTACCAGCACCAACCTCATTTTCTTCTTTCTATCAAGCCTCACGGCCCATGCTGCATATTATAGGTCTCAACTGCCTACACAGGCTGTCTCGTGAGACTTCCCCAATGGATTTCCATTGCCTTACGAGGAAGGCCTGAAGGCAGAGTGTACCCATTGATGTTACGCACCATGTTTATCATGGAATCTGCCGGCGAACGCCAGAAATTGCAAATGTGACGGTTTGAGCGACTCGTTTCCGTGTAGGACACAGTTTTGACAATGTATGCACCTGTGCGGGCAGAACGAGACAAGGCTCAGAGGGGACTGAAAAGTGTCGGAGCTCCTGAGGCCCCCAATTATATATATATATATATATATATATATATATATATATATATATATATATATATGCATATATATATGCAAGTATTATTATTGGTCACGAGTGGTCTAGGCGTAAGGTGCCTATTTGCCAACCGAAAGGCCGTGGGTTCGAGTCCCACCTGTCGCTATTCTTCGCCCGCAACCCATCATCTTCGTAGAGTGGCGTCGTCACATGGCACACAACAGTCGACGCGTCGTAAAGCCAACAACCACCACCAACCACCACCATTCGCTGCCCATGCATGCATGTGTACATGTCGGCAAGTTGATTCGTGATAGTCCATACGATACCGATGGCCGAACTGCATACATTGACTCTCACCGCACTTACCCTGCACGACTTCCCGCATCCTCGACCTTGCGTCGGTGGTCCTGATTACAGCGCCAGACGTCTGTCTCTATGGACCAGGGTTGATGATTGCTCAAGGGCGCAGACCGTATATTAGGACACATGCTCCTGATCGAACCTTCAAAAGCCCAGCTACAGCGTCAGGAATTGTATCGGCTGCGCGAGAAATGTCTCCACTAATCCGGCGCTGATCCACTATGTTGGCGATCAGCGCTGAGCCGCTCGGTGGCCGATTAGTCACGGGAACGCTCGTTATTTTTTACATCCCCGGCATGCCGTGAGCCTGACCCGATCCGTCTGTAATCCCCTGCCCATGGAGACAGCGTCCATAGCTCCGGACCTCCGCTGGACACCACGCAGCCACTGCGGGCTGCGTGGTGTGCCGGTCATTACAGGGGTTCCCGGAGCCATTAGAGGGTGCGGGCCATTAGAGGGGTGCGCTGGGAGCGGCCGGCCCGGCATGGTAACCATCAGCGAGGACAGCTGAACAGGCAGCCAGCGGTCAGACCACCGAGTGTGTGACTCGCCACAGCGTCCGAGTCGGATGCCTCAAGCCGCCCGACATCGAACTGGGCCGACGCATCGAATGTCGACAGAGACAAAGGCACACATTCAGGCCGTCCACAATGGACGCGTGGTTATTACAGCCTATTGTCGAGTTTCTAAACAAAGGTCATCAGTAAATAAGGGCAGTCACAGGCGCACATGAAGATATCTGACAATTGTTCATACGAGCGGCACGGAAGGAGTCAGCACGTACGATCAGAAGTCAGCGGGTACGATCAGAAGTCAGCAAGTACGATCAGAAGTCAGCAAGTACGATCAGAAGTCAGCAAGTATGACCAGAAGTCAGCAAGTACGATCAGAAGTCAGCAAGTACGATCAGAAGTCAGCGGGTACGATCAGAAGTCAGCAAATACGATCAGAAGCCAGCAACTACGATCAGAAGTCAGCAAGTACGATCAGAAGTCATCAACTACGATCAGAAGTCAGCAAGTATGATCAGAAGTCAGCAACTACGATCAGAAGTCAGCAAGTATGATCAGAAGTCAGCAAGTAGGACCAGAAGTCGGCAAGTACGATCAGAGCAGTCAGTCCAGTCCCACGCACAAATGCCGCCTAAGGCGGCGACTGAACAGGGGAACTGGCAGTCGCTTCAGCTCGTGCTGCAGCTTGTTATGGAAGCCAGGTCCTCGAGAGCAAAAACGGCGCCTGCCCGCCTCCATCCGCGACCCGGGGACGTACAGGACCTAGTACAGACGGGTCGGCGAAGCGGCGATGACGTGATGGATCGGAGGTACGGCCAGCGATGACTGGAACCGCCCGGTGTCAATCAATACGTCACACACGAAAGCTGGACGGTTATGCCAAACTGAGACTGAGGGCATTCCAAGCGTGTGTCAGGACTGTCGGTGGGCTGGTGGGCCTGATAAAGGCTGGACTGTCCAGCTCTGCCGTCGTGTGTCGAGGACTGTCGGTGGGCTGGTGGGCCGGATAAAGGCTGAACTGTCCAGCTCTGCCGTCGTGTGTCGAGGACTGTCGGTGGGCTGGTGGGCCGGACAAAGGCTGGACTGTCCAGCTCTGCCGTCGTGTGTCGAGGACTGTCGGTGGGCTGGTGGGCCTGACAAAGGCTGGACTGTCCAACTCTGCCATGGAGTGTCGAGGACTGTCGGTGGGCTGGTGGGCCGGACAAAGGCTGGACTGTCCAGCTCTGCCGTCGTGTGTCGATGTCCTCCGCAGAGATGACGGGCTGTAGATTTGCATCAGGCCATGCTCTGACTGTCGCAGCGCCTTTTCTTAGTGTGTCTGTTCGGCGAGGCGGCAGTCTATTGAGCTCTGTGCCTCTTACTTCACGTAGAGCGATCGAGTGACGACTGGCGTGCTTTTTAACGGCTAGTTATGCACGCAAAAAGCTCACCATGCAAGCTTCTGCGTTCAAACCATGCGTTCAATGTGCAAAGCTTTGGTAGCATGTGGAACATTCGAAATCCAAGGACAGCGATCCAGTGGCCATGTGTGATGTTGGATGGTCGCAGGGTCAGCGTGCCATTACACTGCCAGCAACGACAGCCAGGTGATGAAATCACGAATGACCAACAGTTTTACTACTCGCGCCTTCACCGGCTGTAAACATATGAAGGCATCAAACGGTGGAAGACAGAGTGTGAGAGAGAGAAACCGAAAGACAGAGAGACAGACAGACAGGCCGAGAGGTTGAGAGACATAGACACAGAGAGACCGACAGACAGAGACAGGGATACACAGAGAGAGATAAATAGAGAGACAGAGAGTCAGAGACACATAGAGACAGAGATACAGAGACACAGAGAGACAGATACACAGAGAGACAGAGACACAGAGATACACAAAGACAGAGACATATAGACAGAGCACAGATAGACAGAGATACAGAGACACAGAGAGACATATACACACGGATGCAGAAACACAGAGATATAGAGACATAGACAGACAGAGATACAAGGTTGGTTGGTTATTGGTTTTACGACACGTCGACCGTTGAGTCATGTAGCGTCGCCAATCTCTCACGCCGATTGGTCGCGGGCGAAGAGTAGCGACAGGTGAGACTCGAACCCACAACCTTTCGATTGTGAGACGAGCATCTTACCCCTAGACCACTCGTCCCCACAGACAGAGATACAAATTGACAGAGACACATAGAGGCAGAAAGACAGACAGAGCAGAGGCATAGAGAAGGAGAGATATGAAGAGAGATGGGGAGAAAGAGAAAGAGAAAGACAAAGATAAACAGACCGAAAGTGAGAGTCCAGCGAGAGAGTGACACTCTTCTCCCACTATGTTAAAGCCAGCAATAATAAGCCTAACGGGTGGGCTAGTGCTACCTGTGCAATTGGAGCCCACTGGGCTGTGTCGACCTGAACCGTTGACGCTGGATGAACAGCATCAGAGTCGTGCGGAAGAACGTGGGTGGTCGGGCTGCACCTGATGCTCCGGTGCCGCCCTTAATCCGACGTTTGAAAACTCACCCGGGATCGGGAGATAGCGAACGTGCATAATGAGGTGGTTGCGTCAGAGTGGAACTGTCCGGTTCTCGGCTGGATTGCTGAATGGAGGCGTGAGGGCAAGTGGTGTCCTACGTGGACGTCATTTTTTATGTATTTATTGAGCTGATTATGGGCATAAAATTATGCCATTTGATTCCTTTCTCCCACTTATATACGATTGAAATCGCCATGCTGACGGTACAATGCTCTTCTCGGTAACCTTGGCGACCAGATGCTTGCGGCCACATCAGTAAATCGTTGATCTGAGATCCAATTTGTTATCCGTCGTCATTATTTTGCACTTGGTCATGTCCCTGATCACAGACGAACTCTTCAGAATCCAACTGTCAATTTTCTTCGTCCTTCTCAAATCTTCTTCCATCCACCTCTCCTCCATCGGTCATATTACCTACATATTATCTACCCGTGCCATCTATTGTTGTCTATTTTCCCCATCTCCCTATGCGTTTTGCTCGCCTTTTTCTCCTTCCTCTTTTTGCAGCAGCGCCACGCTTGGCGGCCACGAGCCGTCCCGGGATCGAACCTGCCCACGGGAACGCTTTTCTGACGGCCGATTCGCTACACTTTCGCCGCGTGCGCGTGCGTCGCGCGCACGCGCGCCTCGGCCGGCCAGATCCGGGTCCGCCGCCGCCTCCAGACGGGTGCCAACCTGCCAATCAGGGTCGGTCTTCTCCCGCCTGCAGCGCCATTGGTGGAAACTGATCCAGTGACCCGCGTCCGCCGCCGCCGTCGTCGTCGCCGGCGGCTGTTTTGCTTCGTCTATTTAGAGTTGTGCGCAGCGCCGCCGTACGCTGGAGAGAGTGCCGACGTCCTCGTTATGAACCGGCGCTGCGGGCCAGGAGCGCTTCTGGCCGATGTGAGTGGACGCGACGGAGGACAAATTACCGCCGTTCCACCTCTGCGGCGGCTCGCAGCTGGAAGTTCACCCGTGTGAAAGCTGCGCGGCGGTGACGCTTTCCGTTACGTAACTGACTGTTTTCTGTCAAGTGTGTGGAGAAGCGCCTCGACAGTTACCGAGTCCGAGGCCATTCGACCGCCTAAAAGCTCGTAACGTTAGCGGTTAGCGATGAGTTGTTTCGTCAACGCTAAGTAAACAACGCACGCTGCGGCGTTTCACCATCAGCGGCAGGCTGATGGCGAAGCGAAGCGAGGCGAAGCGAGGCGAAGCGAGGCGAAGCGCCGCCGGCCTCGACATCACGCTGGCCTCGAAGCGCTGCTGGCCTCAAAGCATCTCCTCCGCAGGAGTGCCCCTCCGTACTAAGCCTCCGTCTGCTCGGCCGAACAGCCTGGTCGCGCGCTGCATCATCACCACACCTCCGCTTCACACTGGTGAATAACGCAGTGGCGCGGCGCGGCACTGCGAATTTCCACATATTCCCTATATTCCACATATTCCCTATATTCCACACATTCCATATATTCTACATATTCCACATATTCCACATATTCCACACATTCCATATATTCCACACATTCAACATATTTCATATACTCTATATATTCCACATATTCCACACATTCCATATATTCTACATATTCCACATATTCCACACATTCCACATATTCCACACATTCAACATATTCCATATACTCCATATATTCCACATATTCCACACATTCCACATATTCCATATACTACATATATTCCACACATTCCATATGCTCCACATATTCCATATATTCCATTCCATCCTGCATAGTCCAGCTCTGCCAATATTTGCCGGGATGTCGATCGACTGTGACGCCACCTGTTGACACCGCCAGGGCCACGTCGGCTGGGCGGCTGTCTGTGGACACCCGTGGACGGTGGCAGAGCTGTCTGTGGTGACACCCGTGGACGGTGGCAGAGCTGTCTGTGGTGACACCCGTGGACGGTAGCAGAGCTGCCAGTGCTCCGTACGTGACCGCTCAATGCGGGCCGCTGTCACGGGGGGGGCGAACGTCGGGCCACGCGACGCGGCATGGTTGCCAAGTGGTAGCCTCAACGCCGAAGAGGGAGCACCAGAAGCCATACATCAAGAGGCTGTCATATTGTAGAGAAAGAAGGAGAGACAGACAGAGGGAGAGAGAGAGAGAGAGAGAGAGAGAGAGAGAGAGAGAGAGAGAGAGAGAGAGAGAGAGAGAGAGAGAGAGAGAGAGAGAGAGAGAGAGAGAGAGAGAGAGAGACAGAGACAGAGACAGAGACAGAGACAGAGACAGAGACAGAGACAGAGACAGAGACAGAGACAGAGACAGAGACAGAGACAGAGACAGAGACAGAGACAGAGACAGAGACAGAGACAGAGACAGAGACAGAGACAGAGACAGAGACAGAGACAGAGACAGAGACAGAGACAGAGACAGAGACAGAGACAGAGACAGAGACAGAGACAGAGACAGAGACAGAGACAGAACAGAGACAGAACAGAGACAGAACAGAGACAGAACAGAACAGAGACAGAGACAGAGACAGAGACAGAGACAGAGACAGAGACAGAGACAGAGACACCGAGACACCGAGACACCGAGACACCGAGACAGAGAGACCGAGACCGAGAACGAGACAGTGTGTGTGTGTGTTTGTGTGTGCGTGTGTGCGTGTGTAAGTGTGTACGTGAGTGAGTGAGTGAGTGAGAGGAAGAGAAATATCTCTACATTATAACAATCGTGTTGATATTTCAGAGATAAGTAGGAGGACCTAATGCCCGGATCTTGCTCTTCCACGAGTAAATTAAGGGGTCGAAGCCCCTGTAGAAATTGAGCCCCTGTAGAACTGGAGTAGAATGTCTCGCACATAAATCACGTAGCACTCATGTTACTTGACTATCTTTCAAATGTTGTGTTGTGTCTTGCATGTAAGCATACTTTAGCGTGAAATGATTCTTTGGTCCATGACACTGGCTAAAAATTATTCTCATTTTGCAACTACGATGTATATGCCGAGAGAAGGCATATGCCGAGACAAGGCATATGTATCGGCCAACCTCGTAGTAGTTATGCGCCGCACGCATTGCCTTCACCACTCGGCAGTGATTTCCAATGGCCAGAACCGTGTTTCATCGGACGCGTTGCACCGTGACCGGGGCTAGTTTTGCATGCGCCATAAAACGGCATTGTTCTGGAAGACCACCGTCGGTGGCACTCAGTTCATAACGCAGCCGTCGGAAAACACGCAGCATCATTGACTGCATTAACGGATATACCCATGCATGCCAATGTAGGCACTCTGATGAAAGAGAAAGACAGTGCGTGCCTATCGGTACACGTGGCGCGTTCAATATCCAGCTCATCGCATTAGAGTAGTGCTATGCATTAACAATGAGCAGGTATTCCGCGTCACGCTGTGTTAACAGATCGTTTGATCGGCCGTCTGATCAACCCATGCCGAGCTGTGCGATGATCAATTCGATGGCACAGCGAGTGAAGGGACGTACTGATGATAACATAACAGGTGCCATCGTGGGTGCCCATACAAGCTGCGGAGGCCATTGTGGGTACCGATAGAAGCCGTAGATGCCATCATGGGTACCGATATTAAGTCGCAGATGCCATCATGGATACCTGTATAAGGACGTACTGACGATATCACATATGCCATCATGGATACCCATAGAATGACGTACGGAAAATATCACAGATACCATCATGGATACCCGTAGAAGGATGTCCTGATGGTAACACATACGCTATCGTGCAAGGAAATGCTAATCGTAACACAGATGCAATCATGGACACCTGTAGAAGGACGTATGATAATAACACAGATGGCATCATGGATACCCATGGAAGGAAGCGGTCGCTTCTGCGTCTCTCGGCTGCTATTGACATCGCTGGTGATATGCTGACTTAGCCGCAGATGGTCAGCAGAGAGTAAGGGACGCCATGGATTTTTTTAAAATGTGGTTTGTTGTTAGCTGAATGCTGCATTCCGTGAATACATACATTTACATATGCGAATGCACCATGAAGTTTACCTTGTTTTGAGGACAAATAAGGAGGTAAATGCTTTCATAATTAGTGTTCTTCAAACATAATGTAAATGTCGGCCACTCTGTAATATCAAATATGATTAATGAAATAAACGAGGGAATAGACTCCTTGATTATTGGCTCTGCACTCCTCAAAGTACACTGCTGTTTTTATCTGTGTGAAATGAATTACGTGATGTCCTAAAATGTGGTTGCTGTGTCCTTAAAAAATATATGAATGCATTTATCGAACTTCCTTGCTGATGTAAGCAGCAGGGAGCTTTTCATTGCGTAACTACAAACAGCCTTCCTTTTGTTTTTCATGTTGAGAGAAGGCAAATCGTTGTGTCCAAAAACTGCAAGGAAACATACACAGAACCATCCTATTGCAATACTTTTGCGTCAACGCCTTCCGACTGCGGCGCCTCGTGGGCGGTGTTAATGTTGACGTTCGCCAGGACGAAAGGGAGTGGGCGTGTACTCTTATTGAGTGGCGTGGCGCCGACTTATTGACTACGCCTACTTCTTGGTCACGTCTACTTCTTGGCCACGCCCACGTCTTCGCCACGCCCACCCGACAGATCACCTACATCTTCCGAGCGTTGTGACGTGTCTGAACCTAATCGCAGCACCTGCGCCATGGCTGTTTTGCATGTCAGTGCGGCGGGGCGCGTTGGTGCCCTGACCAGCGTCGCCTTGAATAGCCGGCTGTCACAGCCGCGTTCCTCGCATTCCAGTACGAGACAAACAAGGTGTCGGTGTGGTGGGAACTCGAGGCCGGGATTCTCCACATGCGACCGCTGAGCCTGCCCGCTGACGCTCGCACAGCGGGTGCAGCGGTTGTGTCTGTCGTAGCGGTAGCGGTTGTGTCTGTCGTAGCGGTACTCTGGTGTCGGGGAACTTCTGCAGCGTCAAGGTGGAGCGGTTGTGTCTGTCGTAGCGGTATGGTGCTCTGGTATCGGAGAACTTCTACAGCGCCAGAATGTGTGCTGTTTGTTTGCGGGCGGGGATGTGGTCAAAGAGTATTCGGTCACGCTGTAATATCAAATATGATTCATGAAATGAGCAGGGGAATAGACTCCTTTATTCTTGGATCTACACTCTCAAAATCCACTCCTCTTTTCGCCCTGTGAAATGAATGACTTGATGCCGTAAAATGTGCTTGCAGTGTCCTTCAATAATATATGACTGTAATAATGTATGTAGCTTCTTTGCTGTTATAAGCAGAGGGGAGCTTTATATTTATTATCCAAAAACAGCCTTCTTTTTGTTTTCCAAAGGTAAATCGTTGTGTCCAAAAAGTGCAAGAAAATGTACACAGAACCATGCTAATACCACCCCTTTAAAAAAAGAAAGAGTTTTGTGACACTTGTTGATCCAAGAAGTGCTATAAAACTGTCTCGTCCCCCTATCCAAACTCCGTGGAGACGCCCACGAAGTACCACGAAGTACCACGAAGTACCGTTAAGTTCATGAACCAATGCATGATTATTAATTTACGCTGAATGTTTCTTGCAGTGACATAGTTTGCCGGGTAGTCACTGTTAATATTCGATCGCACAGCTCCCCTGTGTGCAGTAATTCCGGACAGCCCCTTGTCGAGAGGCCGCTCCAAATGCTCTCCGGATTGGGATAAACAGCCGCTGTTTACTGGCTCGTCGTCTCCGGAGACAACACTATTACAGAGCTGGTAACGAGCTCCGGCGCCACACCGAACACCCAGCCGGACGGGTAAATTGGACGGCCAACCTGCCCGGCTTCATTAGCACCGAGTTCATGAATCACCCACGCGACTGCCACGAGCATTAAGGCGAGCAGGCGGGTCACGGAGTGGGATATATCACCGGGCGGTGTGGTGGTCCGAGGTCGGGCTGTCGACACGCACCGTCATGGAAGGAGCCCCCCCCCATCACCACCATCACCCCACCTCACAGCTGCAGATGACGACGGGTCGGTCGGTCAGAAACGCTCTGCTCTGTACTGCGATTCGGGACCGCTGCATGACCACTGCAGTCGATGTGCCCTGACAGGAAACGGGGAGATTGTGTGTGATGGTGGTGGAGGTCCTGTGGTGCGCGAGGTGGCCGTTTATTTATGATAATTATTGGGTGGTGGGAACAGTACATGAAGGCAATGTACATGAAGGCGGGTCCACATGGATTGGGAAGGGGATGAACTACATAGGGTTCCATGTTGAAAGTTGAAACTATTAGGAGGGACAAAGCCAATATTGCGGAGGCACATGCCTACTCAAGTATGCGAAGCGACGCGCTGCTATATAGGGTAGGTAGAAAGAGGGTGAGGCATGATATTAAGCTCCATTTTGACTCTTCAAAAATATAAAAATGTCTAGCTTCATTAGCCACCCCTAAACGACCTTCGACTATTGAACCAAATCATGGGAACATCACCGCAAGGTACAATAGAAAAAGAAACGCTGAAAAGTCGGTCGACCTAACGTACGCACGTCGTGTGGCCATCATCTTCATACCTTCCTCAATCATGACCCCGACATCTGTCGAGGGGCGAAAGCGTGCCGATGCCGCCAATCGCGTCCGTCGCCTCACAAAGGAGCGATCTAAGCGTCACGTGACGTCACGTGACGCGCTGACGTCACACGTCGCCGTGTCACCGCTCCTCCCACGGCCGTCGCCAACACCGCCTCGCCGCCCGACCCGCGGCGCACGCGCCGCCCATTCGCTCGAGTTTATCGCTGTCGCGCGCTCGTCAAAAGTGTCGTTTGCTTTTTTTCGCGTCGGCCGACGAGCAACACACGCGATAGTGGTGGCCGCGTTTGTGACATAATTTGTACCTGCGCTCGGGAGAGGGCGGCTGGGATCACTTTCACCGGCGAGTGTGACCGGCGGCTTCGGTGTCGGCTGGGCGGTGCCCTGGTGGCGATGGTCTGGATAGGATGGCTATAAGTGCAGGGGACTCGGGTAGATGGGCGCCGGGAGTGGCAGGTGCACACAAGAGGAATGAGGCCGGGCGCAGTGGCCTAATTTGAGGCGGTAGGCAGTGGGTGGTGTCCAGGGTCTGGGAATGGAAGAGTGAACAACACCCCATTGGAAGCATTCTAGAAAAGGAGCAATCACTAATAACCAGACAGTTGTTGCGTGTTATGCATAGTTTGCTTTCCGTTATGTTGGATGCTCTAAGCCAAGTACTATTAAGACCCAGAAAGCTGCAATATTGTACTATATTTACCAATATTTCGGCTTCCAACGATCCAGAGCCTGGTCCGCCAGTCAAGGGCCCTTCACATCGGCTTGAGCCCACTCCGTCTGAGCAGAGTGCGCTCATGTTTCTGTTCATTGTACGTTGATGCTGCTGAAAACACAAATATTTATCAATCTTGGACACTTATTGTTATCTACCACACCCTGAGCTCATGCGTAAACATGACAACAGCTACGAATCACTGATTCAGTGCTCATGCTATGAAGTAAATGTGGTAAGCTAGTTTACCCCTGTGCGCTCGCCGCGGTCAGGATCATCTCTCCAAGTGCCTGCTACGGGAAGCGTTTGCCAGCAGCAGAATGGTCTTGTTACGCCCCTGCCCTGTATCCGCCACTGCCCTATATCCGCCCCTAACCTATATCCGCCCCTGCCCTATATTCGCCCCTGCCCTATATCCGCCCCTGCCCTATATCCGCCCCTGCCCTATATCCGCCCCTACCGGTAAACGTGTTCCCAAACAACTCTGTCAGGATAATCTCCTCCAACAATGAGATTTCTCTATCGCGTCGGGATCTTGCGCTGCGGGGATTCCACGTGCGCCGCGCACGCCGCCACTCGGGGGCGGGGCCCAGATGGCCTGGCGATAATATGGTAAACAGTGGCAGATAAGCGTCGGCCTGATTATCTGCGTTACTCGTCCATTAAAGAGCCGGCACGGACTGACGTGAAGGTGCCGGTTGTCCAGCGTATCGAGATCGATCGGTCCTGATTATCAGCTCTCCTGTCTGGCGGCGTGTCGGAGAGCAATTAAGCACAATTCATTGCGTTCTGCTATGAAAGCAGGGCGCCAGCAACGCAAACAATCTGGACTTGTTGGACGTGACAGGCCACGCGATTGGCCGAGATGCTAAGTTCCGTGCGGTGGAACGTTGCGATTGTTTGCGACAAAAGCACGATTGATTATGGGTGCAAGAGAATCGGTATTGAACGCAGCACGGGCCGCATGTTGTCAGTCATGCTCGCAGAGAGTGGGCAAAGTCGATTTTGATGCGCATCATGACACATGCATTTGTATATTCTCCTCTATATCGATAGCTCAGTGGTTCAGCTGAGCGTCTGGCGTGCCACAGCTCAGGTACGGTGTTCGACTCCCCGCGGTGTCCGCCCTTCCTGCCAGGGTGAGGCAGGCGACGCCATATGACCTCCTCAGTTGTTGCGTGCGTCGTAAATTCACCACATCACCACCACCATCACCATCACCATCACCATCACCATCACCATCACCATCACCATCACCATCACCATCACCATCATCATCACCATCATCATCACCATCACCACCACCGCCACCACCACCAGTATATTGTTGCGACGAATAAATGCTGAAACTCCAAGAATGCTGAACTTGCTAACTTCTAGAGTCGATATCATGCGAAATGCATCCGAAGAGGCTTCGATTCCATGGCGAATATGTAGCGTTTGTATTCAAACCAACAACTCACCGTGACACAACCATCGAACAGGTTGACAACCAACATAGACCGGCGGCAATACTGGGTGCGTATTGACATACAGCACACAGCGTGTCATCACAAAAATGCCACCCACACACCAACCACAGGTGAACAGTAGCCCCTGGCAGTAGCCCATGACAGTAGCCCATGGCCGGCAGCCCAGCTCTCCCCGGCTCGAGCACGCGCCCGCCCGGCTGGCTCGCGCCCGTCCGACCAATCAGCGACTGGCCATCACGGCCGGGGTCAGAGGTGACGCCCGGGGCGGGCGGCTGGCGTCCGTCCGCCAACGCCGCTCGCGCCGCGCCCGCCCGCCCGCCCTCCCGCTCTTCACCGGCGCAGGCGCAATCAGCGCGCAATCTGTGTAATCAGAGGAGAATATCCGGTCGGGACTTGCTCCGGCGCCCGCGGCGGTTCCCACGGGAGGCGTTGCGCGCACCTGTGCAACTGGTGCACTACTGTGCTACACGTGTGAGCCGAGGTGTCTGCAGGTGGATAATTGCCGGCAGATGTCGTCGTTTGACAGCGAGGTGGCAGTGTAGTTGCGGAATAGTTGATGGGTTCATTTGCTGTGGCGAAGTGGTGGCCAATTTATGGCTGGAGTTGTGAGTAGTTTCAGTGGCGTAGAGACAACGGAACACTGATGTAAATTTCCGGCTGTATTTCGTCATATATGTTTAGCTGTTTGACGAGCGAACCCGCTCGACCAATTTAGGGCAGATTGAGCCTGAACATGTGGTTGGCTAGGAGTGACTGGTCAGATACAATGAAACCGGCCTTGCGCATGCGCAGAAGTGCAGCCCAATTATGGTGAAATTGTGCATTCGTGCCCAGGACCTAGCCAGAACTTCTAGAGGCGTCACAATGTTTCCGGTATTATCCCCTCACCACGGCATTGTCTATGCTACATCTGACGGAAAATTAACTGCAAGCTATGCAAACTGCATGCAAGACCAAAATGTGGGATAATGCTGACGGAAGGAAAATAAGGGAAGCTTTCGAAGCACAGAGCACTGTTTCTGCTCCTGCTGCTATGCATTTCTCGAGTGGGTTGAGGAAGTGCAAAGCACTGCTTCCTCCTGTTACCCTGCTCCTGCTCCTGCCTCTGCTGCCATGCATTTCTCGAGTAGGTGGAGGATGTCAATCTTGCAATGCATCAACACTTTTTTCTAAGTTTCGAAGATGCTTGACACGATAGATGGGACAGGAAAAGTGTTCAGAATTCTCGGCCGCTATGAAGGTCAGCAGTGCCACCCGTGAGGTCAGCAAAAAAAAAACGATTGGATCTTGGGTCCTCTTTCGACTTCGCTGCATTCGACCGCTGCGACATATAGCGTCACAAACCTCTGACGCCGTCGGGTCGTTGGCGAACTCGGTAATCCCGCCGGTTGAGGAATTCAAACCCACGATCCTACCATAAAAAGTCGAATACCCTACCGACTGAGCTAACAGCAGACCCCCCCCCGGGTGAGTTCGGACCCAGTCGTGGTATGTCCGGGTAGCTCCACCCGCCCACCTGATGGCAGCTGGGCAGACAGCCGCCCTACCCGCCCACCTGGTGGCAGCTGGGCAGACAGCCGCCCTACCTGCCCACCTGGTGGCAGCTGGGCAGACAGCCGCCCTACCCGCCCACCTGGTGGCAGCTGGGCAGACAGCCGCCCTACCCGCCCACCTGCACGGACCTACCCGCCCACCTGGTGGCAGCTGGACAGACAGCCACCCTACCCGCCCACCTGGTGGCAGCTGGGCAGACAGCCACCCTACCCGCCCACCTGGTGGCGGCTGGGCAGACAGCCGCCCTACCCGCCCACCTGGTGGCAGCTGGGCAGACAGCCACCCTACCCGCCCACCTGGTGGCAGTTGGGCAGACAGCCACCCTACCCGCCCACCTGGTGGCAGGCTGGGCCGACAGCCGGACAGAAGCCACCCTACCCGCCCACCTGGTGGCGGCTGGGCAGACAGCCGACAACAGCCGACCTACCCGCCCACCTGGTGGCAGCTGGGCAGACAGCCACCCTACCCGCCCACCTGGTGGCAGCTGGGCAGACAGCCGCCCTACCCGCCCACCTGGTGGCAGCTGGGCAGACAGCCACCCTACCCGCCCACCTGGTGGCAGCTGGGCAGACAGCCACCCTACCCGCCCACCTGGTGGCAGCTGGGCAGACAGCCACCCTACACGCCCACCTGGTGGCAGCTGGGCAGACAGCCACCCTACCCCCACCTGGTGACAGCGAAAGCGACCACCCGCCCATCTGGTGACAGCTGGACAGACAGCCGCCCTACCCGCCCACCTGGTGGCAGCCGGACAGACAGCCCCCTACCCGCCCACCTGGTGGCAGCTGGGCAGACAGCCCCCTACCCGCCCACCTGGTGGGCTGGGGACAGCCACCCTACCCGCCCACCTGGTGGCCACCCACCCGCCCACCTGGTGACAGCCGGACAGACAGCCACCCTACCCGCCCACCTGCTGGGAGTTGTGGCCGAAGCCCGACACCTGTCAGATTAAGCAGCTCTGCGTCGCCATGGCGGCCAACGTTAATAGGATCAGGCCCATGAGATCCGGGCCTGATCCTGGATGACAGGCACCATGAGAGGTCGCCGCGTCAGCCCGACTTTATCGGTCGGCGGTTTTCTCGGAAGATTACGCACAAGTTCAACTGTGACTGACCGCAGCACTGTTCAACTATGACTAACCACAGCAACTGTGACTAACCGCAGCACTGTTCAACTGTGACTAACCACAGCAACTGTGACTAACCGCAGCACTGTTCAACTATGACTAACCACAGCAACTGTGACTAACCGCAGCAACTGTCTAACCAGACTGTAACTGTGACTAACCACAGCAACTGTGACTAACCGCAGCACTGTTCAACTATGACTAACCACAGCAACTGTGACTAACCACAGCAACTGTGACTAACCGCAGCACTGTTCAACTATGACTAACCACAGCAACTGTGACTAACCACAGCAACTATGACTAACCACAGCAACTGTGACTAACCGCAGCAACTGTGACCAACCGCAGCACTGTTCAACTATGACTAACCACAGCAACTGTGACTAACCGCAGCACTGTTCAACTATGACTAACCACAGCAACTTGACCAACCACAGCAACTATGATAACCAGCCACAACCGCAGCAACTGTGACTAACCGCAGCACTGTTCAACTATGACTAACCACAGCAACTGTGACTAACCGCAGCACTGTTCAACTATGACTAACCACAGCAACTGTGACTAACCACAGCAACTGTGACTAACCGCAGCACTGTTCAACTATGACTAACCACAGCAACTGTGACTAACCGCAGCACTGTTCAACTATGACTAACCGCAGCAACTGTGACTAACCGCAGCAACTGTGACTAACCGCAGCAACTGTGACTAACCGCAGCACCAATCGGCCGCCTAATGCCACACACCAGCTGCGGTCGATATCCTGAAGCATGCCAACGTCAGGCTGGGTGCGTCATTTGAACACGGTGCGAATTGCCTGGGGCTGCTTTTTGGGATGACGTGCTTGCCTGTATGATGCTGGCTTCGCGTTATATTGGATATATGGGTGGGAAATAGTTGCGTGGTCATGAGTATGGTTGCGATGCGTAAAGCCCGAAGACATCACTTTCAGGGTTTCCTGGAGGTATTCGGGGTATGTTACTTTGTGAAATTTGTTGATTGGGGGGGATCAAATTACCGTTTCGCTGTCAAAGCTGCCCAGAAAATCATTTGTGTCTAGTTTACGCCCATGGGCCCCATGGTTAAGCTTCAGCCTGATTGGAGGGGGGGGGGGGGGGCACTGGCGGATCTAGCCCACCGGTTTGGGGGGCAACTTTTGGTTTTCGGCGTCAGCCCCCTCCCCTCCCCTCCCCCAGTGGCGTACCTAGGAATTGCATCAGGGGAGGGGCCGAACTGATTTGGAGGGTGCCCATTCTCCCACTATTTTTGGTTAAAAGCACCGGATTTCGACCACTATTTGGCAAAGGGGCCCATTTAAAAAATAATAATAATAATAATAATAATAATAATAATAATTGGATAACATAATTTCCTGTGTACGGGCCCAGCCCACCTCCACCGTTCCTATGTTACCGGATTTTGTTCTTGTTTACCAAAACGTTCACGTTCACGTTCAACGCCTTGTACCACGTCAACGTTCGTGCACGTGTACACACTGGCGGATCCGATTTTGTCAACTCTTGCTGTAAGCAGAACTTGAGCAGCATGGAACCCTCGATGTGTGTCAGAATCTACTACGCTTCCAAACAATTATTTTTTAAAACCCTTTAAAATTGGAGATTCTTTCATCCAGACGCTATTTTGTAACCTCGGCAAAGGTTACTGCATTTTAATTTTGTTGACTTCTGTTGGTTTCGGGGGCAAAAAGACACTATGGCCCCCCCCTTTTAAGCGCTCCGGGGGGGGCATGGCCGGAATGGCCCCTCCCTGGATCCGCCAGTGGGGGGGGGGGACTAATCAATGATTCAGGAGGATCAATCAATAATTGAAGGGCCAGTGGCCCCTTAGCGTACGCAACGTGACACCCCTGATTCAGGGGAGGCTTAAAACGTGTAGTAATGGGAGGTTATTTTTGTCGGCTTATCATGGCCTGAGCACTAGGTGATAACCTTAGTCAGCAATTGTGTGGCTCCCGCGAAGCTCCCTCCCTGCAAATTGCGAACTACCAGGTTGCGTGTTTTTAGAAGTGAGATAATTCATGCTTGAAGGAAGCGCAATCGAGGCCTGCGATTAACACGTGATCTCGTGCATATCATGTTTAGGCTGATCACTCGGGCATAATCCGGTGCCACTGCCGAAACAGCACGAGATGATGATGCTAGATGATGATGCTAGATGATGATGCTAGAGGAATGTAGCGCAGCGTCGCGAAACCTATCAAATAGAAAGCTGAACGCTGATCAGCTGTGTGGCTGAACAGATACGATGTGTTTTGGCGATAGGCCTTGTGCGTATACATTTTTTAGGGATACAGGGAGTAATAAATCCAGGGTAATATCGATGCCGACAATCGCGAATGATTTCCCATCTGAAAATACTCATTTTATTATAGGTAAATCATGAGTAATGAATCGTATCTGCATACGCACTTACATTTTCGGCTATCTAAACTGCCCGTGTTGTTGCTGAAAGTGGCGCATGGCTGGCTGATGAGATATGTCAAGAAATTGTGCTACACCAAGTCCAGGATACGGACTTTGTATCCAATACGCTACTGTGACCTTGGCTTAAGTTTTTTTTTGCTCAGTGTTGTCTGCGCCTCTGAATCTTTTCTCAGACATGCGTGACGAATTTTCTGCTCAGGTGACAAACTGGTCCGTTCTATTCCAGGTCCCTCTGAGCTCGCGACGAAGCAGCCGCCGCTCGGCCGGCCCACCAAGACGCCGACCGAAACGGTTGCAGACCGCGCCGGTGGCGAAACATCCACACCGGAGGCGGTGCAGATCACGTGACTTCAAACGGGCCGCGTGCGGTCGGCACGTGCGTTGTGGAGCTGCGGCGTCGCGGCGCCGGCGACATCTGTCGTCGCCGCGCCGGCGCAGCGAAGTGGCCGGCGACAGAGGTCACGTTCCTGTGTGACCCCGTGCGGTCGGTGTCAGAGTGGGCGGAATGTTTGAAGTTGCGGAGCAGGAGTGTGCCGAGTGAGTTTTCCGAAACTGTGTGGCCATTGGCAGAGAACACGCCCCCAGAGTTCAGTCTTCCCAGGACAGCGGAGACGGAGTGCTTTGTGGCTGAAGACTCGTGGGAAATATGGATTTCCCGTTCGGATTTTTCAACGGTTCGAGGATGCCGCCAGGATTTCCTGCAATGTAAGTACCGGGAAATGTTACGCGCGAGATCCCGATCATGTTGATCATTTTGTTGGATGAGGCTTAATGCATGAATTGGCTTCGAACTAGTATCAATACCGGTCACTGAAATTAATGAGAAACAACATTACTGAGTCGCATGTGAACTCTGGTGGAAATGAGTGGTTGGGACAGGCCAGATTTGGCTAGGTTGGAGTGTGTCTGTGTAGTAGGCTGATGTATGCCCTTCTAATCGGTGCATTATCATTCCCCTGCATATTATACTTTTGGGCTTTTTCAAATTAGTGCGTTCCAAGCAGGACTATTTGGACGCCAAAACAATGCACATTGCGCATTTTTGTCATTAAAGTTGTCATGTCATGGCTCGTTTGCGCAGCACAAGGACTGAAGCTACTTGTGCATTTTGAAGGGCTTAACTGGATGTTTTGCGGGAGTTCACCATTTTCTTTTTCATGGCGGATGAGGGGTATGCCAGATGCCCATATCCCAGTCGCATGAGATTATATGTCCAAATCCGAATTCCAGCCACACCTCATTCATTCGCTTTCCACATGACGGAGAAAATGAAAACATGCACTCTGATATCGAATTTGTCCTAATACATTTCTGGGACAAGAATGCACCCATGTCATGGACCACTAATGATGACGTCACCACGGCCACTGATGGTGACAACCAGGCCTTTCAGTGTCATCAAATAAACTGTGTGATTCCCAGCGGTCAAGATGGACTGCAAGGTAATGCTGCATTACGTCATGATGACGTCACCATGACAATTATGCGTAGTGTGACCAAGTATTGATTATTCACAATATAGGATGCTGACATTTACAACCAACTACTACCACAACTCACAATCAGCATCACTCCTTCTTTCCGGTTGTTTTCAGTTACTCGAGACTTCCTCAGCGAGGCCGTGTGCTGCCAAATGTTTCACCGCTGCCAATGGTTTTGGCACACACTGCCAATGGTTTGGCAGTGGCGTGCCAAACGACGGGCGTGCTGTGTTCGGTGCCATCCAGTTCCGGCCGTCGTGCGACAGTTGGAGCGCCGCTTGGGGATACGATCTGGCGCCGACGACCGGCGTTCCTTAAGCGGCCAGCCCACGCCTCAAGCGGCCAGCCCACGCCTTAAGCACCCAGCCTACGCCTTAGGTGGCCAGTCTACGCCGACGCTGTGCAGAGGAAAACTGGCTGTTGTGGGTCGTTAGCGGGCGCTTCCCAATGGCCGATTACACCGCGCCAGACACATTCCGCACATTGTTCGCGGTCATCATGGTCAAGTTCACCCGAGCAGGGGCACGCTCGGTGTTGTCCTGACCGGAATCTGAACTGGAACTCTTCCGGTGTTTTCACAAGGGGCTCGGAGAGGTGGTGACGGTTTGAAGACGTGCGACATGAATGAAAATATCGCCACACAAGTAAGGAGGAGTAGTTGTGGGACCAGCATGCTTCAAGAAACCTGGTGCGAAGCATTGAAGTTGCCAAATTGAGATGATAATAACGAAACTTTCTGAGTGGGTTTTGGTGAGAGTGATGTGCCTCTGAGATGAGTTTACACTTATGCACGGAAGGCTTCACAGATGCTAGACTACTCGGTATTTTAGTGGTGCTTCTTTGTCTACGCGCATTTCTATCGGGATTTTTCGCTGTGATGTCATTGACGCAAATTTTCTCGCCCTCCGCTTGTCCTCTTCGGGAAGCATTGCCTTCCGGTTTGTGTATTTTTAGATTTTCAATAAGCTTTAAGCGATATTTTATGCAAGTTACTTGGAAATGCTACTTTAACACCAATCTTCCAAAATATGTAGTATTTCGTTGACCGCACGACCCACAATCAATTTGTGAACATCTTTAATCATTGTTTGAAAATGTACTGAAAAATATCCGAACATCACCGACACGGACGCGGAGCGGGGTAAGGGTGCTTAGAGGGGATGGCTGACGCCTGAACGTTTGCAGCGTGCAGACAAGCGCACTAGGAAATTTAGGCTTCAGTTAGCCCGCGGTATTCGTGTCGAAAATGACTGAAATCCCCCTGAAATTGACTGAGTATACATTATCGCTAATTATGTTTCCAGAAATATTCGCAAGTTGCTTAAATACTTTGGAAAATTAACGCAGCCATGGAACTGATATATTTTCCGTCCTTCAAATCGAACGCTCACATTTGAGAGAAGTATCGCAGGCGAAATGCGCCCAAGTATGTTTTTTTTTTCGAACTGTCATCCAGCAAATAATATCGAGTCGCATGGTGCATGCAAGCCAAGGTCGCTCACTGACATCTTATGATATCAACTTTGAAAGTGAAGGTTGACGGTTTTTAGTCTGGCCAACATCGAACTTAGTGTGGTGGTGTTGCCGTGTTGGAAGCTCTATCAGCCTCAGGCCTGTAGAGAATAACAATGCATCTAATGTCAGCAGCAAGGTAAACAAACGCACGAGACAGCGCTATAAAAAGGTTGCAATTTTGTGCGGTCAAATTAGGCCAAGCCGGACCAAAGCTTTCCGAAATAGGTAGGTGTGTATGCTGATTCAGGTTGACCCATGACTACTTTGGCTTGCCACCTATTCACATCCCGAGACCCTGCATCTACCACTGAAGTTGTACCTATGCCGCTAGTCTTCGTACCCTCCGAGAATCTTAAGATGGGGCGAAACATTCTGCCGCACGGTGTGCTGTCGGCAGAGTTGTGTCAGGGCGCGGGTTAAACTCCACCTGTCCAGAGTACTTTGTCAGTCTTCTCGGCCGAGAGTTGCTGCCAATGTTCCCCACCGGCCCCGTAATTATGGTGGAGCCGCGGGAAAAACAGCAGCATGTTGTTGTCGCGCGAAACTGGATCAAATTGCGCACGATATGTATGCGTCCCGTCAGGCATTGACCATCTATGGCACATCGACGGAAAATGCCACCGGAAGGCCGAATATCAGCGGCGGCCATCGGTGGTGAATGTAGTTCAGGGCCACAAAATATATACTAGAGCAGAGCCGAGGCTTGAGCAATGCATCAGCGCTTGATTTAACTTCGTCACGTGCATGTCCACAGGCATGTCACCTGGTATTTCTTCTTTTTGTGGTGGGTGAGGGGAGGGTGGTTAACTCTGTGACGTGCATGGCCACGGGCTCACTTGTTATTTCTTCTTTTTGTGGGGAGTGGGGAGGAGAGGGGGCTTTACATCGTGACGTAGATGGTCACGGGCATGTCACCTGTTATTTCTTCTTCTTTTTTTCGGAGGGGAGGCGAATTCGACGTCTCCAGATGGCGACCGGACTGGGCGAGAGGCCTTCCTTATTAACGTGATGTAGGCAAGTTGATAGAACGCTAGATTCCCAAGAAAAATGCATTAATTATCTGTAATTGTGTGATTGGGTGGCTGGACCAGCTGCTGTCCAGCAATTTCAGCTTAGACTGGATCCAGAATCTGCTTTTTAAAAATCATCCCCACACCCATTTGTGGTAAGGTGATCTGCTAAAATCGTAGGCCAAATGTTCAAATATCTGTTTTAGATATCAAGTGTGCATACATAATGATATTGCATTTGACACTACCAGTGCAGCAGAACGGTAGACTAATGGTGTTGAGGCATTTCATGCATACTGGATATGTCTATGCAAAATGTTGGACTTCATTGTCATGTCAGTTTGTCCACATTTGCCTGGTTGGTGATGTAACATCATACAAGTGATATAACAGAAGTATTGATGGACTTCGCGACCTGGCAAAAACGTCGTTTGTAGTGCTCATCACATTCTATATAGTTCCAAAATGGCTTTGTGACTTCTTAACATAGCATTATCATGCTTGACCCTTGAGCCAAAAACGGCAGCATTGTTAGTGTTGTGTGTGTCATGCGTGCACAGCATGCTGAATAAGATCACATTAGTAGCGCTTAGCTAGGAATTATCATAATTATTTTAAATTCAACTTGCTATCGTGCAATTTGGCTCTTGTCGTAAGGTGGTACGATTTATTTCTTTGACAAGGGACTTTGCGACATCAGTTGATGACTAGGCGAATGCCAACTGTATTTTCACACGCCCTGTCACTGGGAGGTCTTTTAACCGCCCTCCCCAAAGGAGGGTTTCCGCGGTAAAGAAAGGCAGCGGCGCCCAACACCGCGACATTTTTAGTATATTTTCCTTCAGTTTTTTGTGCTGATGTAGATTCAATTTCGGGTCATGTGAGGACATAAAAAGATATTGAAGTGAAACTTGGAACCTGAATACAATTAGGCATTGCATATAAAGCGAATATTTGGCAGTTTTGTTCCAGGTCAGGTCAGTGACCTGGGGTCATGGCCAATTTTGTTCCAATTTTCCCATTTTTGCAATGTACATGTTCTCCTAACCGGATTTTGTTCCTTGGTATGCATGCAGACATATGAAGGGAGGTTACATTTCCAATTTCATTGACCTCCGTCGAGTGACCTGAGGGCAGTTGAAGATGAAGTGCGCGAAGTGGGTAAAACCTAGCTAAACACTCTTATTTTACTTTCACATTTCGGGTTTTCATGGCCTAAATAGTATCATATTTGCAATCCGCGACCTAAATTACTGCATGAAATCAAAACTATGAACCATTGTCGGGGTCAAGGCCATCCTAGGCCATTATCTTAGAACAATGTTCTTTTAGAGCTCCTACACGTGAAAATATATTCAAATGAAGCTTACCACATGATTGGAACTTGGCAGTGCTTACAGTACATATGTCTTGGACTTATGTTGGAGGTCGTCAGGTTAGTGACCTAAGGTCACCGCCAATTTTTGCCCATGATGGACCAATGCGACTATTTTTTGTGGCATTTTCTGTGTAATTAGCTCTCGAATGACGTGCGTTTAAAGTCTGCGCCTTTACACGAAATTTATGTACAAAATGTACTTGAATAGTGATTTTTTTGCTGAAAAACCACCATTTTGAGTCTAAGAAATATTCGTAACTCACAAAATGGGACCATTTGCGGACTCTACTAGTCGAGGGCTGTCCACTTATACACAGTTCGCGTTAATGCTCCGTCTAGTCCGGAAGTTAAGGGCAGAGTCTGTATCAACCCCATCTCCCGAGCCGCGGTGTGGTGATCTGACCGGAGAGACATGGCACGGGTTAAATACGGTTCATCCGCCATTAAGCCCAAAAACCGATTCCGTTCGCCGACTGACAGAACACAAGATCCCAGGGATGGCTCGCGTAGCAGTAGGTGTGGATGCACACAACAGTGGCTTGCCATTATCATTGTTTCTGTATCACCAATGCGCATTGTACTCCACACCGTCGCAATGCACGTCGGCCATTGTATTTGGTTGTATGGCAGGTGAGGCCAATAGACGCTTCCTGTGATTAGGCTGCAGTGTGTTGTTGGGAATGAACAATACGCCATAAACGACCACCAGGTCACCGTCAGAACTGTGCCCTTCCCCCTCATGCTATCTCGCAGGCAGCTGTGGTGCAAGGCTGATGAACCCTGCCGTTTTCAGTTCGGAGGAGAGTGAGGAGGTCATCTTTGAGGACATCAAGCCGCTGCGATCGCCGTTCTGCTTGACGTCCTACGACAGCATCATCAACGACATCGACGGCGTGGCGGAGATCCTGCGTGTCAGGTGAGGAACCGTTCTGTCTGATGCCCTACGACAGCGTCGTCAACTATATCGACGGCGTGGCGGAGATCCTGCGCGTCAGGTGAGGAGCTATTCTGTCTGATGTCCGACGACAGCATCATCAAAGACATCGAGGGCGTGGCGGAGATCCTGCGCGCGAGGCAAAAAAAACGACACGGTCCTAAAAAGAAGAAATGGCGCGCCGGGCACTAAATAAACACATCGGGCCTTCGAAAATGCACCGGTCCGTCAGAAACACCGTGAGTCCACAAAAAAGTAACGAAGCCCTAAAAAGGACCGGGTCTCAAACGTGCCGAGCTCCCAACAAAGATGCGCTGGGACCCTAAAAATGCATCAGTAAACGAACAAAAAGCAACAAGTCCAAAAAAGAACATGGAACCAGCGTTTCGGTTTCGTAGCCAATCTGGGAGCATATTTAAATAATGAGATGAGGTGCACGAAATCTCAGCGGGGTATCCAGCTTTCCTTCCCACTAGACAATGTGGGAAGAAGAGAAATAATTATAAAATTGAACTGATCACATTTTCCCAGCGAAACCCCGTATGAACATTCCATACGTCAAATATGGTCAAGACTATCATGTTGCAGCCATTAGCAAAACGTAGGAGGCCGAGCAGAAACTGCAGAATCGCACGAAGTGTGGCGAATGCGCCGAATGCGCCGAATGCGGCAGGTGGGGATGCGTGTGCACGCACATTGGTGTGGTGGCGACCGGGCGTTGTTAAATGAAGTAAGTGAAATATGAAAATCCAACATTTTAAGATGATTTATAGGTGTACATTCAGCAGCATGAGCTGAGTTATCAGGGGATGCCAGACAAACGTTAAACACAGAGATCACTAGGTCCAGATCCTGAGTGAGCCTCCGATCACTCAGTAAGGGCATGGAGATCATCAAGCCTGGTGGTAGAAGTTTTTTTAACACGAAATAATTTCTCAACATAATAATTTCAAGTAAATTTCAAATAAAGTTTCGTAAATTCGAGGAGATCTTCGTTTTGCGGGGTGGTGGGATGGGATAGGATGGCTTTTTAATACCTCTGTTTTGGTTCCGATCTGATGTGTTGCAGTGCTCACACGTCAAACATACGCCATGTGCAGAATTTCCATGTTTTGTCATCCTTGCGGGGCAGTGTTGTGCGCGCTTGCTCTTTGTCACATTCCATGCACGAATTCGTGGACTCTGACGTAATATGCGATCAGGGTCCACGGAGTATGACGTATGCTGGTCGGGCAGCGTTAGGGCGCACTCTTTGTCACATTCCGTCCACGAATACCATGGACTCGACGTCATGTGCCGTTCTTTGTCGATTTATCACGAATTCCGCGGCCAGATCTGGTGGATTCCGCGGGGAAAGCGCGGACCGGAAAAAAACTGTCCAGCCCCGCCCTGTGCGATTTCTCGCAAGATGGCGACGCACACTGGAGGTGATGTTCGGGCCAGGGAAGACATTGAAAATTCGTAAATAATGTGGAGGGCAGTAGCACAACCAAGATTTTCCTAAGAAAGGGCTGAACAAAAATATAGGTGATGAAACAAAGAAAGCTTCAGGCGAAAACTTGGGCTTTTGCGAGGTGAAAATCTAAAAATTTGTCGTTTGATCGAATGTATTTTTGGGTGTTAAGGGGGTGGGGGCACTCTTGGCTGCGCCTCTGGTGGAGAGAATTGATACGATTGGCCTGGATTGTGCGAAAATGTCGCTAATGAATGTTCATGCTCCCACCGGCGAGGATTCTCCATCGTAGCGTGGCCAAATTATTAACTTTCGATGTGAATCAGCAGTAAACTAGACAGACACTACCATCAGAAACTTCGTTTTCTGATTATCTGCATCTCCAACGACCAGTGCAAATGTCCTTCCTGCCTTTGACATATCTGGCCTTCACTTACCTATTACATACATGAGCCATCTCAGAATATATTCACATTTTGATTATTTTTACTGTTGACACCACAGGTGTACGAACAGGGGGAGGCAGGGGGCATCACCTCCACTTTTCATGAAAGTTTAACATTAATGCTATGGCGATGCATGGTAATAATTAACTTCAGAGGTTTTCCCTTCCCCTCCCCACTTTTTAGACGTTTCTACGCCTCTGAACCGCCGACGAAAAGTCTACCCGGGCTCAGTCTTGAGCCATGGTCCTCCAAACTCGAAACAGGCTCAGTTGTCAGCTGCGCCGTCGAGGTAGTCGAGGTTTTGCTACATCACTGATACTCAGTGTGTTGAACACCCACACACACTTTGAGTTAGAACGTCGCCTGTGCGTCTCCCTACTCTACAATGTTTTGCCACACACGTAACTCCCACATGTATCCACAGGGCTGTGGTGAATGACGTTTCTACCCGAAGCGTTGGCTGACATTCTATTCATTCCCCACCCGCCAGGAAGCGCTCGAAAAAGGCCACCGCATTCCAAAAGAGGCTCGGCTGCCTCTTATGACAGTCGGTTGAGTGACTGTGATTCAGAGGCGCGTGTCTTTTGCCATCTATCGGGACTCTTGCAGGTCCAGTGTGTTATTTTTGTCGCTAGGTGGAAGAGTGCAGGACTGTGGCGAGCGAAATACAAACTAGTAGTTTGAGCTGTGTCCGCCAGATGGTCGAGGCGGTCCATAGTCAAGGCTGTTAGCCTTGTGGAACACTGGGCCATAAGCGCCACCTATATGAAAGTCATGATCTCGTAACTATGTCAGGCCGCGAATACCCAGCGAATATCAGCACTACTCAGAGGTCTTCGTGCGTTTCACAAAGCCCGCACCAGGGTGTTTATGTCTTTGAGGACATTCAACAGAGGAGACGTTTGGTTGGTGCTCGACCTTTTTCGTCCTCTGGGTGGCCTTGCTGGTGGTTAATACAACGAAGAATGGCTCTTAGATGCTCCTGGGTTTTAGACATTGCGTGTAAAGAAAATATACGACCTTCAATATACCAGGAGGTGCTGAGTTGACATCAAAGTAACGATAAAGATTATACTTTATTACTCAATATCGTCACTTTTGATGTCAACTCAGCACCTCCTGGTATATTGAAGGTCGTATATTTTCTTTACACGCAATGCCTTGCTGGTGGGGCAGGACGGCTACCTTCGTATCAGCTTCGCACCAGAAGCTGAGCTGGTAGTGTCACATTGCCATAATCGGGATCGCCGACACCACCCGCAGCGGAAACCCGCCGGAAACCCGCCACCCGCCGCATCGGAAACCCGCCGCAAACCCGCCACCCGCCGCATCGGAAACCCGCCGGAAACCCGCCACCCGCCGCATCGGAAACCCGCCGGAAACCCGCCACCCGCCGCATCGGAAACCCGCCGGAAACCCGCCACCCGCCGCATCGGAAACCCGCCACCCGCCGCATCGGAAACCCGCCGGAAACCCGTCACCCGCCGCATCGGAAACGCGCCGGAAACCCGCCACCCGCCGCATCGGAAACCCGCCGCAAACCCGCCACCCGCCGCATCGGAAACCCGCCGGAAACCCGCCACCCGCCGCATCGGAAACCCGCCTCAACTGGCCCGAGCCCAGGCGTCTGGCCGTCGGTTTTTCCAGCGGAGAGTCATGCCACCGACGAAGGCTGGGATGAGGGTCGATGACCAGCAGGAAACATTAGAGCATCTGTCGGATCTGTGGCGTTTGTCTGTCGGAGAGTGATAACTCTCGCATTTAATTCAGCGTATATAATTTTTTTTTCAAAACAGTTCATTTACCTTCCTGAATCATCACAGATAATGGAATGCGGAGAGGTCCAGTTTATTTAATACCAGCTTTCATGCAGCACCAGTTGTGTGCATGGTTCTCCCCGAATCCGCCATATTGGTGTGAAATTAGTTGCGAAATCCAAATACATCGGTGGAGTTCTTATGGTTTCGGAATGATGCGGATCTGTATTTAAGCTTGGAAAGCTTCAAATCTGCTCAGTCCCACCATTTGGGTGCACATCTGATCTTCTGATCTGATCTTCTGATCTGATCTTCTGATCTGGTCTTCTGATCTGATCTTCTGATCTGATCTTCCGATCTGATCTTCTGATCTGATCTTCTGATCTGATCTTCTGATCTGATCTTCTGATCTGATCTTCTGATCTGATCTTCTGATCTGATCTTCTGATCACATCTGATCTTCCGCAAGCCTGTGTTATCGATAGCAAAACTTCTAAGGCGAACATCAACAGCTTTGCATTTCATGTCACCGGTTCATGTAGCATGATGCTGATGATGTCCGTTCACGAGTTACTATTAGCAACGAAACATGGTAATAATGACAAAGCACCCCTTGCCAAATATATTCGACCAACCACCCCAGTGAAGACAAAACGTTTCTGCTTGTGACAAGATACCTCACACGAAATGCAGGGATGCCTGTCAGGTTGCATAGCTGCAATTTCTTTAAAATATTTTGCGGTTTGCATGTGCTCAGGAGGTGGGGCGGGAAGGGCCAGCCCCCAGAACCGGGAACGAATGCATTCATGTATGGAACTCGTTGGAAAGAAATGCTCCAATAATTGAGATAAAATGTCACTTTGGGTCATCTTCACTAACGCTACGGGGTATGGCGTCATAGGGCCTGAATAACGTTAATTCAAATATTTATCAAATTTGCATGTCGTCGAAATATGATTCATCATTGATGCAAAATGCATGCACATCACCCGTAAAACCATTTTCTTCCAAACCACAAGTGTAAATCTGTCCGCAGTTCGACTGGGCATCCTTGACTCTCACACTCGCATGGGGCGAGTAGTCTAGGGGTAAGTCACTCGTCTCACAATCGAAAGATTTTGGGTTCGAGTCTCATCTGTCCCTACTCTTCGCCCGCGGTCAATCGGCGTGAGAGATTGGCGACACTATGTGACCCAACGGTCGACGTGTCGTAGAACAAATAGCCACCACCCTTACACTGGCAGCCGCCGACGGGGTTAATGGGGCCCGAAGCCGGAGGCGGGACGTCTTGGGGAGCACACCTACTGGACTTTCTATCTCCCCAAATGTATCGTCAGAAGCGCTTCAAGCACTTCCCACAGTCCCACAGGCACGCAATTCAATGAAGGCAACTGAGGTCTTGCTCAGCCATTTTTGTGGTAGTCGGCATTCCTTCTGATTATCGAGATAACATTTGAAGCTGAATTAAAGCCCATAAATGTAGCTCGTGAACCACTACACCACGAATAATAGCTGATGAGGAGCGTGGCGGGCGAATGAAGTTGCGTGTAACTTGTCTGGTAAGGGCCAAATGTTTCCCGCTGTTTTATTCGACGTCATTTTTATGACTGAATGAAACTGGTGATGCATTATATTTACAATCACCGTGCCAAATAATTAGTCAAGACGTTACGGAGAGGATACCCGAATATTTATATCTACCAATGAAGCCCAACGGCTTGGAAATCCAGCCGACCAAGCCTCATTATGCATAAGGTTGACATCATTCGGAGATGGGGCATTCACTCGAAGTCGGTCTCGGGAGAGGAGCAAGCCATCAGCAAAACAAAAAATAAACTGTTCGCCCAGCCACGATATACAGGTCGCCAGCACCGGAAGGAGTTAACCGTCCTTCATTTGCACCTAAGGTATGCCACGCAACTATACACAGTATCACATCCCCGCTCGACATGATGGACCCACAGCATTGGCAGAACAACAACACGCTGTCATTTAACTCTATCCGAAGCCAGACGGGATGATTCAGTACACCCATATACGTATACTATTGAAGGATTCCAACTCCGATAACAAGCGCAGAGACAGGAAAGAGGGAGGAGATGCACTGCATGGAAGCAAAATGCAGCTACTAGAATACTTCAGAACCGCGAGCTGGGTGGAGTACAGTGAGTGTGGACGAGGAGAAAGGTCAGGTCTGCTGTCATTATAATTTCATGTATGTACGTTCCACCGAACTTGTCAGCAAATGCCAAGAACATCCACTCAATCCTGCCACTCAACCACTGAATCACGCCATTCAAACACTCAGTCATACCACTAAAACACTCAATACTAGGAAATGTAAGGCGTTCAAGACGACCTTCGAGCGTGTGCTCGTCTAAATAAAGTACATCACTGACACGGAGTTTGAAAAAGTGGACGAACTTCGATACTCGGATGTATTATTGGATTCGAAATTAACTTTTTCGCCCCGTGTTTGTAGCGCAGTAAGCCGAGCGAATGGCGCGCTGTACTTGCTCACAGGATCTCTCCAAACCGGATGCGGAAATTCACAATTCAACCGAAGCGAATTGACTGCGGCAAATGTTCGAAATTGTTCGCAAGTGTTCGCAATGTTCGCAAATGTTCGCAAATGTTCGCTCAATATTAGAGTATGCCAGTGTTATACGGACGGCGCAGCCACATATCACATTGTACGGACCGATCGTGGTCAACATGTACCTCTTATTCTGGTCCTACACCATGCATCTCTCGATTCAGAGCCGTCGCTTTCAAATGATGAACTGCTGAAACACTTCAGAATTCGAATATTAGCTTCCAGACGAGCACAGTTTAGCTTCGTTTTCTCAGAAATGTGATGACATCCAAAGTTGGCTTTGATCTTCTTCTTTCCCGGTTCTCTCGGTGTGCAGAACAGCAATGTACCGACACGGGTGTGTGAACACACCCGCTGCTGGGGTTTGTTCACGTGTGCTTGTATGTATTGCTGTCTGTCTGTGTGCAACGGAAAAGAATAGACAGTCGTTTGGATTCATGCCATCGTGACTTGTGCGACAATACTATGCTGCACACGCGTGTTCTATAGTTGAAAAAATACATGCTCTGTTATGGTATGTTACGCTATCTTGCAATGAGCGTCCACAGGGATGCTCATTGCGGGTAAAAGCATCCTGATTCTGAAGGCCATAACATACTGTCGGTTTCGACGCTTTTCGCTCGGCGCTTCCTTCTCGCCAAGAAGGCGAAGCGAGCGAAATTGGCCGCCTCGGTAAATTATTTATGATTGCTACGCACCAGCCCATTTCAGCGGGTGAAGCGAGCGAGGTAACCATGGCAACATAAACACTAAACATTCTCATTATCAGCTGTGCTCGTGGCTCCTAGGAAGCTGCTGAAAACTTGCGTTCTTATTTATTGATGAAATGGCGACGTGCGAAGACATGTGTATGAATTCAATCTCTCAAAACATTCGGCTATCAAAATACTGTTAGCGACGTAATAGCAATATGAATGCCCGCCTCAGACGAGTCGACTCGCACCGTCGGCGAGATAAACTTGGATGAGTTTGACACTTTAAACGTTCCATCGACATGGTTCAGCTTTCTCGCTCTGCCGAACCTCGGGTGTGTCTTGCAGCCGCACAGCCAACGACGTCTCCCAAGAATGTGTCGGTCGTCTCGCGGTTCCACGCGCAGGGAACGAAGGCCGCCAAAACCCGCAGTGTGTGGCGGCCTCCATTAGCTGTTTCGGTTGCTTAGCAACGACACAGAGCAGTCCTCTAGTTGTAAACAAAACTACCAGTTCGAAACCTGCTTGCAGCGGCGGATCCGGGGAGGAGGGCAACTGGAGCATGTGCCACCCCCCGCCCCGATGGAAGGTGGCGCCCCTCCGGCCTGGAAAGGGCGCCCCTCCGAGAAGGCCCGCCGGAGAAAGCCCTCTGGGAAAAGCCCGCCCTCTCTCGAATTTGTCAGCCAGAGACGCCCCTTGACAGGAATATACGCCCATCCAGATACTTTCGCAGTGGCGCCCCTGTGAAGAAATTGTGCCCCTCAAGACATGTGCCCCTCGCCCCCTACCCACCATGAAAATTTATGGATCCGCCCCTGTCTGCTTGGGAATGTGATGAACATCTGAAAATACATGAGACTTATAAAGTTAAAATTCAAATGGCTAGAAAACGTATTACCGGTCTTCAGTACATCACGCCAATCAGTACATCACGCCAAAACGTATTACCGGCCTTCAGTACATCACGCCAATCGCCGTTCCAGGACATCTTACAAACGCGGAATATGTGCTCCTTTAACCATACTTTGATCTGCTACGTTGTAACGGTTACGCTATTTTTATGAATCCAACTGCATCGGAGTATCTATGTATCTAATCACATCACATGGGTACCTAATCTATCGCAGAGGTATCTAAATGCACATACAATTCGGGAAAGAGAGCGCACATCGCATAGTTAATTAGCTTGGCCGACACTGAAGTCTGTTGAACCCTACCCATTGTTGGCATGTCAGGGCATATGGTTAATCATTAAGATCCTTGAGGATTGAAGAGCATGGCCGCGCAGTTCCTTCGCCCGCGAGTGGAACATATACACAGGGCATGCACACAAGATATACGCACATACACACATGACATACACACCGGGCATACACACAGGTCATACACACATACACACAGGACATACACACAGGACACACACATACACACAGGGCATATACAAAGGACATACACACAGCACATGCACACATGACATACACACAGGGAAATACATACATGGCATACACACATGACATACAGACAGGATATACACCCAGGGCATGCACACAGGACACACAGATAGCATACACACACAAGACATGCACACGGGGCATGCACGGATCTGAGATATACACCGATCATAGATAGCTTAGAGAAGTCGCTACATATCACTAAAGCATAAACAAAGAAAACGCAATAGTCAGGCAAATGCATAATACACGTGCTCTTGTCCACCAGCAGTACGCACTTACAGCAGACCCCATTAGCAACAGTATGGGTTTCGCTTTTCTGGTACAAGCTCGTATCAGTATCCAGGCTACTGGATACTAATGAGGACCAGGAGCCAGGCTACTGTATACTGATACTGACCAGGAGCTAGTCTACTGGTTACCGATACGGACCAGGAGCCAGGCTACTGGCTCGTAGTTGATGAATGCGACTTTCCTACACTCAATACGCCGCAGGGCAATTGTTTGGGCTATCTGACCGTATCGTTCATAGGCAGTCATGACCTCGTGAAAGGTCATCAGAAGCTGGTTGCGCAACCTCACCCAATTTACCCCTACCTCTAGCCATGCTTATTGTGGGGCATTTCTTGTCCATGCGTGCACCCGTTTGATTGGTGCCACATATCCTTTCGTTCTCAGCTTATTTCCGTCCCCTGCAGCGTTGTGAGTGTGGGTTTCACTGCCGGCTCATTTTTCTGGCCCCGGATGACCTTTGTTGCTCTAAATAACGATAATCACCGGCGCGCCAGCGGGTCGGCTGCTCGGCGCCCCACTCTCCCGACCTTTCTCGCGGCGGCACCACGCACGGTAATTAGTTTGTTTTTCTCCGCCGCGCAGTGGCTGTGCCCGTTATTCATACTATCGGCCGGTTAATGGTCCATTTGTGCGCCGGATTCCATCATCACGCCACACGCCACGGCTGTCGGGTCGGATGTTGAGAACCCCCACCGAAAAGTCATGCATTAAGCGTGGAAAACAACACTTGGCGAGCAGCACGTGTGTAGACCGGTTTGGGTTCTTGTCGCCGGCATGCTAGCAGAGATAAAGCTAGCTGAGACATATCAGATGCTCCATGCTATGAATGATGACATTTATCCTGATCGTAGTGTAATGTGCACTCGGCGCTTCTTTACGGCCGTGAGGAACCGCTCGTGCTATTCGCGCAAAATCCTCTAAACGTGCGGTGATCTTCTCCAGAATCGGAGATACCGCCACGTACGTGCATTGCAAGCCATTATTCACTTCGTATTGCCAACTAAGCGTTCAGGCCATTTCAATAAGGCAGTTGGCAGCACAGCTGTCCCGACAGTGGTGGCAGCTCGACGCAAAAACTTCAGCAACGCCAACAACTTGAGCAGCGCCAACAGCTTCAGCAACGCCAACAACTTCAGCAACGCCAACAGCTTCAGCAACGCCAACAACTTCAGCAACGCCAACAACTTCAGCAACGCCAACAACTTCAGCAACGCCAACAGCTTCAACAACGCCAACAGCCGGTGCTGTCGCTTGCTGCCAGACGATGCGCGTCCAGCCCATTCCGAGCTCATGGACGTGGGATTGAGATCGGGAGCCACGCGGCACGGTTTCTCTCCCGTGTTGCGAAACGTCCGCTGGCCAGACTGTCCAGACACGAGTCCATGCAAAGTTGCAAGTCCAGGTGGTGGTCTCCAAGTGGACATTCGGTGTCATTGCTTGGCTGACAACAATTCCGGCAGGCATTCGCACAGTTGAGGATATTTTTTACAATTCGCAAGCAATCTTATGGATGTGGTTTATTCTATCCCCTTGCGCGGGGATGGATGTTTTCCAGAATAACTGGTGATTCAGAGTGTCGGTGTGATTTAATCCCATTCATTCAATGCAGCACCCAAGGCAAGATGTACGATTACGGCACAGGAGAGGTGATTCACTCCCCCGGGTGGCAGCCCTGCGCGGATAAGGTCCAGGGCTGTCCTTTTTGGAAATGTTTCGATTTGGCATCATTCCCTGGCTCGATTTTACATCAAAGCTCCTTCACGGCAACTTCATCCGTGGGAAACGCCTCGCACAAGCGGGCCAAGATGTTCAGCCGAGACAAGAATTGCAACGTCCTGGAATCCTGGAATTTCGAAATTTATGTGGAAGACGACCTACATCAAGAACTTGTTTTGGCCCCCTGCGGACTTGTTTTGGCCCTCTACGGACTTGTTTTGGCCTCCTCCTCCTGAATTTTGACTTCCTGAATTGATTTCCAGGAAGCTTCACAATACACAGCTGAAGCAGCTGTCACTTTTTCACGATGCTCGACTCCTGTCTCATCAAAATCTTGCCCGCAAATGCGGTGTTCGTCTGTCAATATCACCTTTTGTCCGTAATTTTTAAATGACATTTCCAAATTGTCTCGACGTCGTCGGGTGTTTCGACGTCTTCTTCGCCTGCTAGCATCCAATCTACGAACAATGAATTTCAGAACACTTGATGATAGCGAAGCCGCTATCGGTCTTGCTGGGACAAATGTGCGACTGCGATTTACAAAGCTCGCGCTACCTATGAGATGCTCAGGGACATGGCCTTCAGTAGCAGAACGAAACAACGGAGTTTCGATGTAAAATCGTTATTTACTGTATTGGGTGCTTTATGTACCTGTGCTGGGTCCCTAAGAAGCCGTTTTGAGAAACTTGGATGTGACTTATAGTTTGAATCTCCCTCTGCCGAAGAGTCACTTCGCTCAGCTAGTGCAGATATGTGTGGAGTTTGGGGCGCTGAAATTCCAGGGCAAGAACATCGCCAAATACGTGGACTTAATGAGACCACCTCTAAGCACGATTTTTGGCGTGCTTGTTTATGGAGGCCCCTGAGGCCACTCATTGTAAGTCTGTTATTGGCGCCGATGCAATTTGGTTATTATATGCTTACGATGTTTTAGTGGTTGTGGACCAGGATGTAGACTTTGATGCTGTTAAATCCACACTGAATTCGATGCATCCTCCGATCAAGCCCACGCTAAAGGAAGATACCGGATGGGGGTTTCTATTCCTAGACACTGATCTGTCGAAAATATAGCACATGTGCCATCTCTGTAGATAGGTAACCAACGAACAGAAGTGGTCTCGTGTATTACTATTACTACTATTACTATATACTATTGTCGTATTATTACTAATACGACAGTTTTACTGAGGGTGCTCAGAACTGGCCGCCCAGAGTTTTTAGATGTCGAGTTAGCGCATATCAAGGGGACTGGTCTCAGGCTAAGCTAAGCTAAGCTAAGCTAAGCTAAGCTAAGCTAAGCTAGGCTAGGCTAAGCGAAACTAAGCTAAGCTAAACTAAACTAAGCTAAACTCAGCTAAGCTAGGCTAAGCTAGGCTAAGCTAGGCTAAGCTAAGTCAAGCCAAGCCAAGCGAGAGAGAGAGAGAGAGAGAGAGAGAGAGAGAGAGAGAGAGAGAGAGAGAGAGAGAGAGAGAGAGAGAGAGAGAGAGAGAGAGAGAGAGAGAGAGAGAGAGAGAGAGAGAGAGAGAGAGAGAGAGAGAGAGAGAGAGAGAGAGAGAGAGAGAGAGAGAGAGAGAGAGAGAGAGAATATATATATATATATATATATATATATATATATATATATATATATATATATATATATATATATATATATATATATATATATATATATATATATATATATATATATATATATATATATATAGAGAGAGATAGAGAGAGAGAGAGAGAGAGAGAGAGAGAGAGAGAGAGAGAGAGAGAGAGAGAGAGAGAGAGAGAGAGAGAGAGAGAGAGAGAGAGAGAGAGAGAGAGAGAGAGAGAGAGAGAGAGAGAGAGAGAGAGAGAGAGAGACGAGTAGATCTGGCGCTTCGCGTCGACTCTGGAGCTGAATCGCAGCTCGTCTTGGTGTGGAATCCCACTCCGAATGCGGGAGGGGGCGTCGGAGCTCGTCATGCTATTGAACAAAAAGTGCAGGTCTGTTGACGCAGTGTTGATTGCCACATATAAGAATGCTAAGGGCTGCGTTGGCAGTTTTGGGATTGCGAACACACCGTGGTTGAATCGCTGGTTACATGAGCAAACAAGTTAGGTTGAATGGATCTCAGTACAAAGAGTGTTTGTTGTGCCTGAGTTAATTTCAATTTGGTTTCGGGTCAGTGTCTAAAAATGCTACGCGCGTGAGTTTGAACTTAAGAAGTCATTAGCTATCTAGAAGCTACCATGATGGACTATATATATATATATATATATATATATATATATATATATATATATATGTATATAGATATATATGTACAAATATTAAACAAGTAATTTACTGAGAGCCAGATGATTATAGAAGAGATCAGAAGATCCATTAAGAAACATTACCGACATTTTATAGGCCAATAACCTAGCTGTGCAACGGAGAGGAAACCTTGTCACATTCGGGTCAGCTCATATTACGGCCATTTTATAGTCAATGCAATCACATGCCTGAAGCAATCAATATTTATTCGGGCTTCATGACCAACAGGATAATTCCATTTGTGCTGAACGGGCATGGAGGTATTGTTCATTTGGACGCAGGGCGAAGTTAGCCCGAAGTACTGTGACAGATCCAGATCTTATTGGAAGCAATACTATGCACGTGATTTTGCCAGCTTGCACACGTTATATGTGGTGCTCAAATTGACGCGATATGCTCTTGGTGTTTAGGCGTTCTGCCCAGCCGTTCATAGTAACATATTGTTTGCTTTCTTCAGCATGCTTTGTTCAGGACCACTGGCCATTGTTCGGTATGGGAGCTGTTCACATTCTCCGGTTTGTGGCTGGTTGCGTCTTAGAGGAATGTTGCTGTTATTCGGCAGGTCAAGCGGGGTGGTGTGGATACAAATAGCTAACGAGGGTTATACATGTATGCTATTTAATATTTTGGGCGAGAATGATCAATCCTGGTCGAAGCGCCCTAAAGCCCAAATAACTAACTAACTAACTATTTAATATTTTTTCCATGGTGCCGTCAAGGAGCATGAATATAACTGTGTATCGGAGCAGATCAATACTTGGAAAAACGTAAAGCTATGAGATGTCCGTCGTGATTTGGCAGTAGTGGTGTGGAGAGAAGCAACCATAAGGGTAGAAGACATGCATAACGAGCTAATTATATCACTGCTGATATTGTCCATGTCCATGTCCATGTCCATGTCCATGTCCATGTCCATGTTCATGTCCATGTTCATGTCCATGACCATGTTCGGGCGAATTGCAGAGCAAAGTCTACACTTCGCCTTTTTGGTGTCATCTTCAATAAGACTAAGAACAAACACGAAACAAAAGATGAACTTGCAGAATAGACGGAAGCCTTCGTTTAATCTAGCATTTCATTTGAAACCATTTGGGAAATTATTGTAATCTACATTGTCCTTCTTTCTGGACGAAAATAATAGCATGAACCCATCACAACTCGGTTTGGAAACTATGTCACTTACATGCCCAATGCTTTTATTCACAATGAGAAGGACTACATTGTCTATAGACGATAAGTTATTTTCCACCACGTATTTGAACTTAATAGGCGTTTGATAAAGTGAGCATACACGTTTCGTCACATCACGTTTCGTCAAACCCGTTTACTTTTTGGTCATTAGGGGCAACATGTATATACTCATAAAGTCATGCCTTTGAAATAGACGTCTAAGAACTAAAATCCATACAGCAGACTTGCAAACTGAAGATGGCACGACAGGCGTTCCACAGGGTTCGATTATTGGGGCTGACAATCTGTTCACCGCTTCTAATCTGGCCAGTTTGTGTTTATTTATGGATGATTCTGACTTGACTGTTGCAGCTAAGAATTTCTTTCAACCACCAAATAAAGTTGGTGAACTGGTTCCCGCAAACCGCATGGTTTCGTGCTAATAATGACTGTTGGTAGCGAAAATAAAACTATTGAATAGTACCCAGGAAGCCATGCACTAATCATCACCTCAAATAAAATGGTAATCGTATAACAAGGGACGGCTGTGTAAAATATCGAAGTGATGGTCGACGAACGTTTAACATGGGAATATCATATAAATATAATTCATTAATAATCAGCATAAATATTGGAATGACAGGAATGACGGCACCTTCGCAGTAACGTTTTTTGTAGTTTCTGAATTACTCATGTGTAATAATCTATATATCTAACTATATCTAATTATGGTATGCCTTAGTAACCGCAATATTGCCTGGGGAAGTAATTATCACACTAGACTTGGCAAAATTACAAGTTGCAGAAACATATCACGATAGCTGTTGATTATGTCCAGCAATAAGGAAGAATAAACTTTCTGGAAAACCACCCTTGTCTAAGCTAACTGCAAACCCAGTGCTGGCCTGATGACCTGCGAAAACCACGTGCAGGTGAATGTGTCCACTGCAAGCCTGAATTGTGACGACGCCATGTCCATGCAATAGCTCACGCGGCGTGATACCTGTATAATTGGCTGGGGAGGATAACGTCGGGAGCTCGCCTCATCGTCCGTGCAATTCCCGCGAACGCGCACGCCGAAACGACGACAAAACCGCCCGCCCGAGTCTCATCCGGAAGGCAGGGAAGGAAGGAAGGAAGAGAGTCGAGGGGCCGTTCGGAGCCGGCGATGAGGAATCGCGTCAACGTCGAGTCGACGTCCATGCGTCGAGCCAGTTGCGGCGCCGGCCGATCCCCTGGGGACGGTGCTTACGTCCGCCCGTTGACGGGCGGCCGGAACCCGGAAACTGGCGCGTGCGTCGCTCGCCACTGGAGCCGGAAATTGAGCGCGCTGTGGTGCCACAGAACGCCGACCACTCAGAGGCGCCGTAAGCACGTCGGTGGCCTGACCTCCTCCAGGACTACAGACTTCTTAACGGAGCGAAGCGAAATGTTGCATTGAAGTTTGTGGGCATACATTTTGAAATACATTCTCGGATATCTAACAATAAGAATATATATATATATACTTAGATGTGTGTGTGTGTGCATGTGTGTGCGTGTGTGTGTGTGTGTGTGTGTGTGTGTGTGTGTGTGTGTGTGTGTGTGTGTGTGTGCGTGCGTGCGTGCGTGCGTGCGTGCGTGCGTGCGTGCGTGCGTGCGTGCGTGCGTGCGTGCGTGCGTGCGCGTGTGTGTGTGTGTGTACGTGTGTGTATATATAGTGTGTATATGTGCAGGTATATATTTGCACGCGAAGGCCTACATTGTTGCCGAGTACGATTTCTGTGGTGTTTGTTATTTGTCCGAAGTGTTTTAAGCTTTGGGTGGTGTATTTTGTGTCGGGATGACCAGGGATTCGAACGTACTGGGCAACACGTTATGGGATACTTTAATGATGTCGTCAGTGGTGTCTACAGGAACGAGGCTAACCATTGCTCCCCAATTAGAGAAGCACAATATTTGACTACGAAAAGACAGGCCCATCTCAACAAAAAGGCATGAATAACAAAATGAAGAAGCAGAACGCCCTTGTTCTGCAAATGGACTCAGACAAACAGATTCAGCACTAGTTTGTATTTCATTTCGGCTCCAAGGGGCGGTAGTAACTGTGAGGCGCCAGCGTCACCTAAACTGATGCCGCAACGTCGTCGCCCTGGGAGACCTGCTTAGAGCAAAATACGCCGACTGGGATGCCCCGCTGAAAACACTTGCTAAGTGAAGACACACCGGCTAGGTCATGTCGAAAACGAATTATGTTCCAGGTACTGAATACTTCGTCTGCAATGCTCCTGGACCCCTTAATCTCTTCCTGGGCTCTGGGCATCCATAGCGAATTCGGGCTACGTGCTTGCATATCAATGATGCTGCAACGTTTTAGGACAGACGAATACGCAATCCTTCGGCTATCGTTCTTGTAATACGTTATTGAATAATCATGTAAAGATACTATGTAATACACATACGAATCGAGTCAGTAACTGCAATTCTTTCCATATGCAACCAAACGGGTCCACCAATTTAATAGTAATAACGGTCCAAGGAATTACTCTCCAATACCATCGAAGGTACTGGTCAACGGTGCCAAGCAATGATGCGTCGTTGTCGGAGAGGGTCTCAAGTCAGGGTCAGCTGTATGTCATTGGTCGCGGGATGGACAGGGGACAAAGTTCTGCCAAAGTTCTGCCAAAGTTCTGCTAAAGTTCTGCCAAGTTCTGACAAAGTACTGCCAATGTTCAGTTCATAATTAGCCACGCATCACGTTTCGGAGTTCATCCGGATCATGAGACGAGTACGGAATGGACGGCAAACGATACGGATGTCGACGTGGGCACACATGAGCTCGGTCTGCTACGAGACGCCTCCAATTCTGTCCCGGCGAATGCCACTGTGCGCACGACAGATTGTGTCGCTGCAGAGAACCTGCCCAGACCGGGAGCAGTCCCCGGGGACGCCTACCGCCGGCGGCGCGTGCAAACTACGAGCGTTCTGAGTTCTCGCCGTCCCACGCGGCGTAGTTTATCCCGAATTGAACGCGAGGCGCTGCGCTCTCTTGAAAACATGGACGATTATTCGTGTTTAGCCGTTCGATATTTCTGTGTTCGTGTCCTCGTATTATTCGCATTCGTGCCGAATGACATCGGACACGCAGCGTGCGCATCAGCTGCTGACGGGGATGATGGCACAATGGCCTCGCTGTTAGCTGATAGTTATGCATATGGCCGGAACCCTACTCCGAGATATACTGGGCGGCAGCATTGTATCATACCCGCCACAGCCCATGACCTCCAAGGACCACAACCTCCACAAATTCAGAATGCCAGAGAGACCGCATGAATCTGTGTGGTTGCGTATATATATATATATATATATATATATATATGAAAATAACGGTTCTTGTTCATGCAAAGAAGGATGTGTGCAGTTTCCACTTGTGCTAGGTGTTTTTTTTTAATGTTTGTGTGCAGATGTTTGTGTAGAAATGGCCAGGGTGACGAAAGCCTGAGAAGGGACCGAAAGGTCCAATAAAAACAATGTTAGCTGAGCCTTTAAAAAGTTAACGTCGAAGTGAAATATAATGTAGTGAATAATCGCAGGGAGAAACCACACAACAAATCTCAACGGTGATATTGCAAGTTGGATGACGCAAATTTAGATCGAGTTAAAGCTTCGATGTATGTAAAATAATGCCGACATAGAATGATGCCGACATAGAGGAGGTCGACATTGTGCTTCACATGCTGCTGCTGCCGTCCCAGCGTGTGCCATGCGGCGCGTTTTACCGCTGAGAATACCATCCGGGTTTTAATTAGCAGTGATTAATTCATAGGATGGATTTATGATACAAGCCATTTTTTATCTTCACGCTGGGGAGTGGCAGGGAAGGTCAAGTGCATTCGCACAAAAGAGAATACTTTGGAGTCCCCAGGTGTCCCACGGCTAATGACTGATGGAACTGCAAAAGGGTCTGAACGAGGAAGTGAGGCGATTCCAAATGATACCAAGCACCTGCAGTCGTCTCCGATAATTTCTCCACCTGGATCATGGTCATTCTCGTAGATTAATTGGTAGACACACTTCATACCTCAAAGCACACCTTCTCTTGTCTATGTAGTGAAGTAAAAGAAGTAGGTTGAAGTAGTAGAGGTAGGCTGAAGAAGCAGAACCTTGATATGCTAAAAGTAATTCTGCCGGACTGGCGCACACAGCAGGTCAGTGCACTGATCGCAGAGCACGTCGATTGTCCTCTCGCCTCTTATTTCCCCTCCTTATCCCGTCTTGCCCTGCCCCGACCCGAAAATGGCGCCACACCGAAAATGTATCCCAGGCTTCATCATTATCTACCTATACAGCTTCGTCTGCTTCTGCTGGTCTGCCATGTTCTACTGCCGCATTATCACGGCCGGTCATCTTCTCTATCCGTTGCGGCTTAGCGCCACGCATATTAGCTGCACGTTAAGATGAATTATGCCTGTGTACGTTATGTCGCGGAGCCGAGCCTCCAGATACTCATCGCAGTACACTGTGTTGTTGGTTGTCGCCACGGGGCGCCAATAACTTCCAAGTGCCAAGGCCGTGTACCATAGCCGCAGATAGCATCGTACCCTCTGCCAATACGCTCAGTCTTCATTTGCTCCTTTGTTTCCTTGGTTCTTTGTTTCCTTGGTTCTTTGTTTCCTTGTTTTGTTTGTTTCCTTGTTTTGTTTGTTTCCTTGGTTCTTTTTTCCGTGGTTCTTTGCTTCCTTGGTTCTTTGTTTCCTTGGTTCTTTGTTTCCTTGGTTCTTTGTTTCCTTGGTTCTTCGTTTCCTTGGTTCTTTGTTTCCTTGGTTCTTTGCTTTGTTTCCTTGGCTCTTTGTTTCCTTGGTTCTTTGTTTCCCTTGATTATTTGTTTCCTTGGTTCTTTGTATCGCTCATTGTCTCACTCATTGTCTCTTTCTCTCTTGCTTTCTTCCTCGTTCTCGCTCTCTGTCACACACATACACACACAAACACACACACACACACACACACACACACACACACACACACACACACACACACACACACACACACACACACACACACACACACACACATACACACAGTCACACACACACGCACGCACGCACGCACGCACGCACGCACGCACGCACGCACGCACGCACGCACGCACGCACGCACGCACGCACGCACGCACGCACGCACGCACGCACGCACGCACGCACGCACGCACGCACGCACGCACGCACGCACGCACACGCACACACACACACACACACATACACACACACAGCACGCGCAGTTCTACCGCTTTGCAAATTACCACGTCGAGGTGCATGCGCACCACCCTGAGGAAACACGCCTGGACGGCAGCATACACCCCCTCCAAAGCCGAGACTTGCCCGTTCAGCTGAGTAATGGAAGATATGCCTTCCGGGCGGACCAGAGATTGAACTCAGTCGAACAATGGCCGGCGGACACGCAAAGCCATCTGCCCGCATTGTTCCCACATATGTGCCAAAACCGGCCGCATAAAGTTAGAATGGAATGCAATGGGATGAATGCTGGACAGCCCGGCACCTGAGGGAGGAATGTACCGAAATATAGTTCCATTAGAACAGACACGGAGCACGTGAAGGCCGGACCGAGATAGGGTGAGAACGTAGGCCCATTACCACTGGCATGCAGGGATCAGTACGGTGTGGCCAGGTTTAATTTCGGTTCAATTGCGGTTCGGCGTGATATATAGATATACATATGCATTGTTTGCCGTCCTTGATGCCAACGTAGGCACCATAGACGGGTGATTTGCAAGTCATGGGCTTAAACTTCTTTTTGTATTTCATAATGCAAGATTAGTGATGTGTAGCATTCAGCAACAAAAAGTGGACCTGAAAGAAATGAATGCCATCCGCATGCTATCTATATGCCTATATATATGTATATATATATATATATATATATATATATATATATATATATATATATATATATATATATAAAATATATATATATATATATATATATATATATATATATATATATATATATATATAATCATCATCATCATCGCTATACCATTATCATCACTCTGTAATGCTGTTTGATGCCTTTTTGCAGCCGGCCCATTGCAAGTTCGGTGTTCAAATTCTCATGCGTTTACTTTCACTCAATCGCCAAGTATTGATCATCTTCTCTTTTCCTGCCCCTACCTCAAGTCATCTTAGTGAAATGCTACATCGAACTAGCGTAATCCATGGCCGTCACCTTCAGAAGGAACGGAGGACGCGTCCCCTACAAACTTTGTGAAATTTTGCATGACTTCCATGGCGCTATGTGGAAAGAGTCGACCTGAAACCCTCTCGTACCCCCACCCGTCCCACGTAAAACTCGCTGGAACGCCCATGACATAATAATTCAGTAAGCATGTACAGTGATTCGGTCGGCTATCAGGCCCATCAACGAAAGTGATTCATCGCTGGAAGCTTTCCCTCAACACGCACGCGGCCAGGATTTCCTGCTGCGAGTGTCGATCGTGTTACACTGGCTATCTGTTGACTGGTTGACCAGCCCTAGACACCGCCGGTCAGGTAGGTATTTTCGGGCGGATTTTCGCCAGTCGCCATCTCCGACGTCCATGCATGCGTGACGCGAACCACCTGACCGACAGCGACGTCACTCGGTGCGCGCGGAGCAGAAATCGGCGTCGAATTTTTGTCTGCCGCGCGGCCGCCTATCGGCCTGACGTCACCATCCCGCTGGCGGCCGACAAACAGGTACGGACGGCCGTCGTCAAGGTTCCGGCGAGCGCGCGCGCGCTTCGGACCGTGGCCGCCGCACGGCGCGGCACACCTGACGCGCTTTCCATCCACCTGCAGCTCGCGGCACGAGCCTCTCTGTGTTTTGGTCGGGCCGCACGGCCGACCCGGTAAGCCACTTCCGCGCTCCGCGGCGGCGCCGCTAACGGTCGCGGCCGGCAGATGCCGCTGCATACATGAATGCAGAAGCCGGGAGCCGCCCCGCCGGGAGATGATGCACTCGCGCCGCGCGAGAAGCCGCCAGCAAACGCAGCGGATTCCATACCGGTCGCGCCGCCGCCGCCGCCGCCGGCGCCGCCCCGGGCAATGGTACACTCACCGGAGGACGGCCGCCGACTTGGCGAGAACTTAAGTTGGCGACCGCGTGACCGCGGCCCAGCGCGCCGCGCGACCGCGGGGGTCTGTCGCCCCGCCGTCTCGCTACAGCGTGCTGACATGTCAGACGAGCGGGTGGACCGGGGGCCCGGCAGAGGCCCGATCACCAATTAGTGACTTGTCGGCGGCTGCGATGGCTGCCCGTACTGGCGCGCCCGCTCACGAGGCGGCAGTGCGGCCGCGGTGCGATGGTGATTGTGGTGCGTGCGCGGCGGTGCACACAGGTGAGATCGCGTGGTGCGCGGCGGAGACGGGTGCGTTGGTGAGATTGGCGGCCGGAGCGCTGCGTGAACGATGCGATTCGCCACGCACATGTCGCCCTGGAGGAGCCAGTGACACCGACGGTGAGGGCCTCTGGATCGTCGGTGTAGCAGGTGCGCGGCCGGCGTTGCCTGACCAGCCGCGCCGCACGTGACTGGCTGGACCCGACTGCTCCACTGTCGTAGGCTTTGCCGCTTGGATAGGAACCCAGTGGAGAGAATTGCTCTCCTGTCCACGTGGGGCTGCTCAAGGTGATTCGGTCGTTGGTGTGGCAGGTGCCCTTGGGTTTCGGTGTGATTCACTCACCGCGTTGTCTTTCGCCTGCCGTGGAGTGGAAGAGTGGCGGGATTTCCGGGACACATCCTTGCGGTGTCGAGCGCAGCGTCCTGACACCCTGCCACTTGTCATACACACCCTACAGGATGTGTAGCTTGCTCTGGAGTGTAGTCTCAGGATGTGTAGCTTGCTCGGGAGTAGTAGTCTCAGGATGTGTTGCTCGGGAGTGTAGTCTCAGGATGTGTAGCTTGCCTAGGAGTGCAGTCTCAGGATGTGTAGCTTGCTCTGGAGTGTAGTCTCAGGATGTGTAGCTTGCCTAGGAGTGCAGTCTCAGGCTGTGCAGGTGGTTCAGTAGCGCAGTCTCGGGGTGTGTAGCTTGCCCAGGAGCGCAGTCTCAGGGCGTGTAGCTGGTTCAGGAGCGCAGTCTCAGGCTATGTAGCTTGCCTAGGAGCGCAGTATCAGGCTGTGCAGCTGGTTCAGGAGCGCAGTCTCTGGATGTGTAGCTGGCCCAGGAGCGCAGTCTCAGGCTATGTAGCTTGCTCAGGAGCCCAGTCTCAGGCTGTGCAGGTGGTTCAGTAGCGCAGTCTCAGGGTGTGCAGCTTGCTCAGGAGCGCAGTCTCCGGCTGTGCAGGTGGTTCAGTAGCGCAGTCTCAAGGCTGTGCAGGTGGTTTAGTAGCGCAGTCTCAGGCTGTGCAGGTGGTTTAGTAGCGCAGTCTCAGGCTGTGCAGGTGGTTCAGTAGCGCAGTCTCAGGCTGTGCAGGTGGTTCACGAGCGCAATCTCAGCCGCGCCGCCTACGCAGCGCAGTCGGACCCTGCGCTTGATCAACTGCTTGCGTGGGCAGCAGATCACACTCGTGAGTGGCGGTGGGAGTGAGGCGGAGATTGGAGCAGGCCGATGACGTGGTTCACCAGCGGCCATCACGTGGTGCGCCGGTAGACGGGGATCAGAACAGGCCGGCGATCTGATTGGGTAGTGAACAGGTGCTGTCGGGTGTCACCTGGGCAGTGAACAGGTGCTGTCGGGTGTCACTCACCTTCCCCTGCCGGCTGGCTGTGTAGTGTCCACGTCCCATCTGCACCCTTATGGGCGCCAAATGACCCTGTAGTCGGCGCGCCCTTAAACCCAAATAATCAATCAATCAACCACCTGCCCCCTTCCAGAGGGCGATCGTCCCCAGATAAGCTCGTCACACGTCAACAGCGGCTGCCCGCAACGGCAGACACGCAACGGAGACTTGACTTGGGGAGCGTTCGCAGCTCGGATAATAATTTCCGCGAGGACGGAACATTTTCCGTTCGGCGTTCGGGGCCGGCAGCCGGATCCTGCCGTGTTTCCAATATCGAACACAAATGGTGCGCTTGTGAGACGAATGTGGTGAGTGTGCAGCGTACACGTCGCATTCCTGCCTGCTTCGCCAATATTCCTGCCGTGAGTTCGGGAGCGGTTGCCGGGGGTTGAGCGGGTCCAGGAAAAGTCAATTCATCTGGGATGAACAGGTTATTGGATGTGGCGAGAAATATTGCCGAGTCTGACACTTTCAACAAATGGCCTTGATGCTGTCCTGCCCGGAGTTATAGATGGGTGCTTCAATGCTGGGTGAAAGGAGCTGCATGCTGTCTTTGCCAGGCACCATCAAGGATACAGAAGACCATGGCACCATGGGCACCAGGGCTTGAGATCTCGGGTGGGTCGGAGCGGTCCAGACCCCCTTATTTGGTACCTTGGGCTCTCGCATATTTGCCAGCTTATTGTAAACTAAGGATGGGTTTCTTTGATTTCCCGGACCCAAAAATAACATAATTATATACATGCAAACTGAAACCGGAAAATAACCTACATCATGTCCCGTTCTCGAGTTCCATGACTTCAGTGGATCCAGGCGAGATGGTGCGGGCTGTATGCACCAAAAGTGCCGCTAATGTTAGTGACTTCACACAGATCCCGTATATTTCGTTTCAAAAAATGTTCTTAGGACATGGATAAGTTTCCAGATCTTGGGAGTTTCGAAGGGTGATTTAGCGGATCTGATCCAGAAATATGGCGTCACACGAAACAATTTCAACAGGACCCGAGCTGCAAACGTGCCGTTGGCTCTCTCCGCTCCCGGTGCAGCTATTCTCGAATGATCAATGTGTCTCAGCTCTGGTCCAGCTGAGGAGGGTCGCAATATATGCTGGAGTGTTGGTTTGCTTGACTGAGGTCGAATTCTTGTATTCGAACTATGCTCTGAATGCCGTGCCGTGACAGAACGCCGTCGCCAGTGACTACTTGGCTACGATGTAGTCGCCAGTGACTACTTGGCTACAATGTAGTCGCCAGTGACTACTTGGCTACAATGTAGTCGCCAGTGACTACTTGGCTACGATGTAGTCGCCAGTGATTACTAGGCGAAATATTTCAGTTCCTCGAATTCACGGAACAGACATCGGCATAAAATACCGAAACAACCAATTCACAGCCTACGAAATGCTTTCAGTTTATGACGGAAAAGTCGACTTCATAAGCACGCTTTTTGGTGTCGTGTTTGTTCTCAGTTCTTTTTATCACCAAAGCTTCGCTACAGCTTAGTCCGTTTCAGAACAGGAGGCATGTTTGCATGCTAAGCTGTGTGCTTTAGCAGCGCGGACCATTTCCCGCCACCGAGGTGGCTTTCGTCGGGCGCCGGGGCCATGCGACAGTTCCACTGGTTCAGCCGTGTCCCACGGGGAAGTCCTGAGAGAGACAGGCCCGTGAAGCGGGCTCGTAAAGCAGGCCGGTGAGACAGGCGCCAGATGCAAGCTCGTGGCTCGTGAAACAGGCTCTTGAAACAGGGTCGTGAAACGGGCTGGTGAGACAGGCTCGTGAGACAGGCTCGTGGGACAGGCTCGTCAGACGTGAACTCTGCTGACGTGAACTCTGCTGGCGTGAGCTCTACTGACGTGTACTCTGCTGACGTGAACTCTGCTGACGTGATCTCTGCTGACGTAAACTGTGCTGACGTAAACTCCGCCGACGGACCTCTTCCGGTGCGGGCAATAACTCTCTCGTTATCCAACTCCACCACCCGCTCCTTTGTCCGTCTAATCCTCACAGCTATACGTCACTGCTATTCGGATCGGGCCTGAAGGCTGAAAAGCAGTCTGAAGGCTGAAAAGACGGGCGGCAGCCGGCGAGGCGTGGCACCGGGCGGCGTCCATGCGACGATCTGGCCTGCTGCGGGCTTTGATTACGGTGTCAGGAGGCCCGGTGACGAGCTGAGGTAAGGTGCCGGAGGCCCAGGTCAGGTGCCGGAGGCTGAGGTCAGGTGCCGGAGGCCCAGGTCAGGTGCTGGAGGTCGAGGTAAGGTGCCGGAGGCCCAGGTCAGGTGCCGGAGGCTGAGGTCAGGTGCCGGAGGCCCAGGTCAGGTGCCGGAGGCCGAGGTCAGGTGTCGGAGGCTGAGGTCAGTTTCCGGAGGCCGAGGTCAGGTGCCGGAGGTCGAGGTCAGGTGCCGGAGGTCAAGGTCAGGTGCCGGAGGCAGAGGTCAGGTGTCGGAGGCCGAGGTCAGGTGCCTGAGGCTGAGATCAGATGCCGGAGGCCCAGGTCAGGTGCCTGAGGCTGAGGTCAGGTGCCGGAGGCCCAGGTCAGGTGTCGGAGGCCGAGGTCAGGTGCCTGAGGCTGAGGTCAGTTGCCGGAGGCCGAGGTCAGGTGCTGGAGGCCGAAGTCAGTTGTCGGAGGCCGAGGTCATGTATCGGAGGCTGAGGTCAGATGTCGGACGCCGAGGTCAGGTGCTGGAGGCTGAGGTCAGGTGCGAGAGGCCGAGGTCAGACCGTGCGGGTGTGTCGGCCGAGGACGGGATATTCGGATGCAGTTTTTGCGGTCTGGTGGACAGAAGCCAGACCAAATCAAATCGCTCGGAACTGAGATCAAGGACAACTGGACTGAGGTCGGAAGTCAAGGATCTGTGATCAGGAGCCAAGCAGCCTGGATCAGGAAGTGGGAAACCGACATCAGAAGACAAACAGGTGCAATCATGAGGAAATTATTTTCATACTCGGTGTCGCATGGAATCCAAAAAGCCAAAATCAGAAGTGAAGAGGCTTAAACGGCAGTTGAGAAGCTGCCACCAGGAACCAAGGAGCCAAAGCCACGAGCGAAGGGGGCGTGATTGGAAGCACATGAGCCGAGCTCACAGTCTGATCACACGGGTACATCTTTGGCGCGTCAGACAAGTGAATACGTGCGTCAACGACGTCATCACACATCGGATGGCGTGCCTGCCAATATGAGTGGAGGTGCAGGAAGCTGCTGAGGCGCGTCCGGTGCGTCAAATGCAGGAAAGTCGAAGCGATTCGAGCTGTCTCATTTGACGTATCAGCACGCGCAGTGTTCAGTATTCTAGAGCCGTGAGCATTGCTGGCTGCTTGGGTTTGGGTGTGGTGCGGTGGATGTGCCTGCTCGGGTTTGGGTGTGGTGCGGTGGATGTGCCTGCTCGGGTTTGGGTGTAGTGCGGTGGATGTGCCTGCTCGGGTTTGGATGTGGTGCGGTTGATGTTCCTCGTGGACGTGCGTAGGCACGATTGTTAGTATGCGAACATGATGACCGTGCAAAGAAAAGATTTCGTCCAATTTGACGTGGGTAATTCGATTTCATTTAAGATTGACCTGTTAATTTGGCTTTAATTTTGCTAAAGCAAATACCAAAGCATGTCAACAATGGTGTACGTAACTGATGTACCACAAGGAGCCATGTTGGCATGAACGTGCGTGCAGTGGTGTTAATCTGGGTACTTCAAATCAGTATCAGACCCTGACTTTGATGTCAAGTACCAAGATAACCCTCCCTGATTATCGAGGTTGTCTATTGCAATGGCACACCAGCACTTGGAATCGTCAGAACTCGGGGAACAGTTGCGCTCACGCATTACAAAAATAGCATGCATAAAGTGCGTCGTAAACTACCCGATTCGACCGAACGCACGCACCGAACGCACCGATTCGACACCAAGAGCACATTGGTAAGGCGACTTGTGCTAGAAATTGGTCACTTAGTTTTCAGTTAATCGAATCGGTTACTTCCTTAGGAATTCTCGATACTTCGCAAACATATTACAATCAGACTGCTCTTTCTTACGTCGCACAGCTTGCCCATGTTTAGCAGTTTGTAAACGTATTGAAATCAGACTACGCTCTTCGTCGTTCACGTCCAAGCAAAAGGCAGAGCTGAATGGGAAAATGTTGTGTCCATACACGAGGCTCGAATATGCTTCCCAGCATCTATTGTGGGCTTGGCAGGATATACGACCAAGCACAGTTACATTTCCTATAATTTCAAAAGCCTTTCTCCCCAGTATTTCCTGATTCTTGACAGTATCTAAATTGGATTGTATTGACAACCAACCTCTTTCAGCCAGAGTTAAATCGTAAAAACCTTATGCGTTTTCTGGAGGCCTTCAGAGCGGTTATTTAGGGGCAAGCAGCCAAGGAGCAAGGTGCCCGTCTCCCAACAGAAAGGCTGTGGGTTCGAGTCCCATATCTGTCGCTACTCTTCACCGGCAACCAATCGGCGTGAGATGCTGGCAACGCCGTGTGATCCCTACCAGAGCAGTGACCTAGCTCGCCGTGCTTTGAGTTTGCTTCTTCTTGTCTCGTGCATGATGCTCGATGCCTACGGCCACATCGAAGACGAAGATGGCGTGGATGATGTTCGATGCTTGCAGCCACATCGAAAACGAAGATGATGTGGATGATGTTCGATGCTTACAGCCACATCGAAGACGAAGATGATGTGGATGATGTTCGATGCGTACAGCCACATCGAAGACGAAGATGATGTGGATGATGTTCGATGCGTACAGCCACATCGAAGACGAAGATGATGCGGATGATGTTCGATGCTTACAGCCACATCGAAGACGAAGACGATGCGGATGATGTTCGATGCTTACAGCCACATCGAAGACGAAGACGATGCGGATGATGTTCGATGCTTACAGCCACATCGAAGTGGTGACAGCTGGTCCACGCCCTAACTGGGCATGTCTGCCCGTACATATTTCCAAGCGCAGCTGACGCCGCCTTGGAACCCCGCCCCGGCTACGGCCTGAGGGTGCAGGAGGCCGTCCCGCTCCTGTCGAACACGACCACCACACCTGCGGATACAACGGCGGCCGGCCTTCAGTTCGCTCGACCGCGTGCTGTGCACCTGCTGTGCACAGCAGGGGTCGGGCGACGATGCTGGTCCGTTGACTCCGGTGACATGCCGACTCAATCGTCGATGCCTTCTGCCTTCTCAATCGTCGATGCCGTCGATGCCTTCTTAGGCAGTGCGGGACAGATAGTTGACCGTGGAGGTACCGTGTCGGAGATGATCTACCGTTTCTGGCACCGGGAATAAGCGCCGATGTGGAAGGGCTGGCGGTGGCGACGAGAGACGTGATTTGAAGCTGAAGGTCTCCGGCACGTCGCGCAACATTTGGGCTGCCTCGCAATGTTTCCATTTATGGCACGATGTCGACACGCACAGTGCTGGCGTCATAGCTGGCAGCTCGGAGGTTGGAAGGTTTCCAAGGACCTGAAACCACGACTTCCCCATGGTCGTCCGTGGTGTGGTAGTGGCAATGGAAATTGGTGATCAACTGAGCCCGACCTATGACTAGCCATAGTTTCTTATTGTCTTTTTCCTTCTCTTGTATGCCTTTTCTTCGTGTTCGTGTTCGTATTCGTCCTCGTTCTCGTACCGGCTCCCGTTCTCGTTGTCGTTGTCGTGTCGCTCTCGCTCTCATTCTCGTTCCCGTTCACTTCCCCTTTCCCGTTCCCGTTCCTGTTCCCGTTCCCGTTTCCGTTTCTGCTCCCCTTCCTCTTCCCGTTCCCGTTCCCGTTCCCGTTCCCGTTCCCGTTCCCGTCCTCGTCCTCGTTCTCGTCCTCCACCTCCACCTCCACCTCCACCTCCACCTCCACCTCCACCTCCACCTCCACCTCCACCTGGAGGTGGAGGTGGAGGTGCCACATTGACGCTCAGCGTCCATTTTGAGATGCTTCTGTTGGGTGTTTAATTTGCTGATACCTGCTTGGGGCGTGGTGCAATAAATCGGGTTTATTTCGGACATAGCCTCTCCATAAACGACAGAAGAAGGATCTGCTGAATGTACTGCTAAATAACAAACCATTACCAATCACTACCGAAGGTAACGATTGGTAATATAAATGTCCGTGATTAGGTGGTTCTCTGTTTATCTGAATATCAGCATGTTGCTCGTTTCCAAATCAGGTTCTCAATATGGCCGCATTAGAACTTGGCGGCGACTTTTCAGTTGTCTTCGCTTTTGTCTGCATCAAATCAAGCTTCACACAATTGAGGTCCTACACGTGCCAGCATTTTGATGCGACTCGTCGGATAACGACGAGTGGTGGGCCAGAATTGTGTGCCGCGGTATCGGGCCCGGCCGGCCCGCCGTCACCACCACCGTCACCACCACCGTCACCACCACCGTCACCACCACCGACTCGAGCACGGTGAACGTGGCTCGAAACCCGGCTGGAAGAGCGCTATTTTAGTACATGCTTTTTGCGTATGAGGTATTTCCGTTATGTGTTTGTCGAGTAAATGCAGGTCTGATACACGATTGGCATGCATTTCGAAAGCTATTTGTATGCATGCAGCATGTGATAAGTAAGCACAAACATTTGCTTAATTGGTTAGTTGGGGCTTAGGGCAAACCAACCATGCAAACATTTGCATGGCAACTATGTTTCCATTGAATATGCCGATGCATGATAGATCATGCAAGTACAAACAATTACGGAGGTGACTATTTCACCATTGAATATGCGATATATAACAGACCAAGATGAAGTTCGAAGAGATAAGATATGATAGATTTCAATTCTGAATGTGACAGGTGTGTGATGATAGTATTTGATTCATGGTGACACATGTTGAAGATGAATTGAACCACGTTTCATCGTAGTCACAAATTATATAGTTGAAATGCCTAGGCTGACGATGTCAATGAACGACGACCGGTGCTATAAATGCCCAGAATACATCTATAGAATGTGTTAATAGGCTTATAAAAGATCGGATAAGGCCGGCACATACATCACTCGTGACTCGAAACTAACTCGTAAGATAAGGTTGATCAGGCGTTCTGACCGGGTTTTCGGCCTTCACATTTGTCATCTCTAGCAAGGATGCACATGAGCTCAAGATGACAGCGCAGTCGGCGGTTCCTAAAACATGAAACTGCTCGGCTTTATAAGATGTGTGGGTTGATGGGGGTAGATTGCTTGGCTTCGTGTGCTCATGCGATGACCATACCTTTGTGTTCCATTGACGGTGGCACATGAGCGTTGCTGTCGACTTACCACAAAGTGCACCATTCATCAGCATGTTTCACATTCTGATCTGCTCGTCATGTTTTCGTCTTTTGGTCTAACGGCAATTTTTCTTGAAGTATTGAAACGCATGACTCATGATGTGTATGACTATTAAGCGCATGACTAATGGTAATTATTGGGAATGCTTGGTAATGCCACACTTTATATCATCAGATGCGCAACACATTGGTGTCTGATGTCAATAGCACTTCTTTCCTAGCTGCATTGGGCACGGAGAAACATTGCGTAGTATCGGCGTCGGAAAAGCCAAGTGAATAGAGCTGCATACACTGGCAGATCGGGGGGGGGGGGGGGGGCGGGGGCGGAGGTCATGCCTCCTCAAAGAGTCGATTTCTTTCGGAACCTTTGCATCCAAATGGCATTTTCTCGAAATGTAAAAACACTTATCAGAGATGTATTGTCTAAAGCGAACCCAACGAATGCTACGTATTTAAACCTGAAGAGTTTTTTTTTCTCGAAATCTGAAAAAGAACCCCAAGCTGGTTGAAGACCAGCCTCCTGGATCGGCCGCTGTCTGTATCAAGCTATTCTGTAGCAGCCAGGTCCGCTTCGTGCCGTCCAGCATGTCTTCGGTGACACCCCACTGGGCCGCCGACACCCCGACACCCCGACACCCCGACACCCCGACACCCCGACACCCCGACACCCCGACACCCCGACACCCCGACACCCCGACACCCCGACACCCCGACACCCCGACACCCCGACACCCCGACACCCCGACACCCCGCCGCTCGGTGATGGGTCGCCGCTGTCGGCCCACTGAAGACGCGGCCTTTCTCCGCAAGAAAGCTGACGAGTCGACCAGGATTGATGACCGCCGTAACGATCGCATTATGTTTGGAAATTGGCTCTGCCATCGGCACACGCCATTCGCGTCTGGCGCGCTTCGCGGCGCGCTTCAGTGGCGGGAAGCTGCTGGCGGTGGACAGAGTCCAGTGTCAGATATGCCCGAAGCTGTCCCTATGAAGGTGTCCCAATAGAGCCACCGACAGTGGTTTTCTCCAGTGAGCTGTTTCCAAGGCACTGCCGCCAAGAGACTGTCGCCATAGGGCTTCGTGCTGGGAGCTGTCTACAGGGCGATATGCCGTGCGAGCTGTTCCCAGACAAAGGTTTCAGATGAGCTTTTTTAGGCCATAGGGGCATTTGAGAAACAGCCTCCACGGAGCTGCCAACAGGGAACTGTCTGCAGGAGTTATTTCCGGTGAGCGGTGTCCAGGCAGCTGTGTGCAGTGCAGCTACATCTAGGCAGCTATCTTCAGATAGCTATCCCCAAAAGGTGTTCTGCAGGGTTAGGTCCCCAAAAAGTGTACTCCAAGAAGTTGTTGCCTTCATGGAACGTCCCTCAAGAAGTCTGTTACGGCCAAAAATCAAAATTAACTAAGCAGGAGGTGCCTGTATAGCATTGCTCGCGTGTAGTTTCATCCTGCTGTTGTCTTCACGCCTCATATCCAGCGAGATGCTAGCATGGGGTAGCCACCAGCCCACAGTGGCGTGTGGCGCTGTATCCCGCACAACGATCCGACTCTGGGTCTGGGAGCTTCGCCGGCAACACACCTTGAGCCGGTGAAGCTGACCTTCGTCACGCGACCTTTGTGGTCACCGTGACACAGAGTCTCCGGCGAGCGAGCCGTCAAAGCGCCAGCTATGCCTCGCGGGCGCCGGGTTGGTTCGGCCGAACGCGGCCATGACCAAGCTGTCTCCTGTTCTTCCGCGTCGCACTCGCGCGCGCGCGCCGCGACCACAATCAGCTGACGGCGACCGTGTGACGTCATCCCGCCGCCGGGCTGTTGCGGTCAACCAATCGGCGGCTGCGGCTCCCCAACGCTCCCGGGGGCAGGTAGACGCATGGGCGTCGACGGTGCTGAGGGTGAATGGCGGACGCCTCCACCGACGTTTTTCCAGATCGGCTCTAGTCTTATTTTGTCCTATTTTGATGTCTTATTTTGAACTTTGGAGCTGGGTGTAAAGGGTTGTCTTCGCCCAGCAAAGGCTCGTGACCATGCGCTTGGGGACAGGAGGAGGCGCACGTCAATAGTTGATGTGCTGGATGTTCCGTGCGGATGTGAAACTGAAAGGCTCCGCGGATACGATGAGCGATGCAGGCGTGAAGCTGAAAGGCTCCGCGGATATACTGAGCGATGCATGTGTGAAACCGAAAGGCTCCGCAGGCACAATGAGCGATACAGGTGTGAAACTGAAAGTGATTCGTGTGTGCTGCTGGGACAAGTCCATCTGCTACTGTCGGTGTGCAGGTGACAGTGAGTGCGATGAGCAAGGGGAGATTGGTGTGCTGGGAACGGAGTAGAACGAAAACACCGATTCGGAGTAGATATTCCCGAAGGAGTACAATCATAAGTCGGATAATATATCACGAAGGCATGGGCAAGCGGATGTTCCCAGCAATGGCGTCACCACTTTGAGTTTCCGGGTGGGTCCAGCCCCGGGGGCGCAGGAAACATTTTTCAGGTAAAGCCGTTACTGTCTTCTGTCCCTCCCCACACTTAAGGTAAAAAGATCGGAGTTCAGCAACTTTTCTTCTGGAACACAACATTCTAGGTGTTTCTTTTTGCCGGCAAAATTTCCTGTTCAGTCGCTCGAAATCTCAGCCTTTGGTCTTCTGATGCTCCTACACTCCTGCCTACCCCGAGCACACAAGCGCCCGACCTCCCTCACCTCCCCGTCGTAGAAAAAAACAACGTTCATCCCCAGTCATAAAACAGTAGGTTATTACGTGTTTCCCATACGTTTCATCCTTTACGGGTTTGAGCTCTTGTCAAAGCAATGGCTGTTGATATTTCGGGCTATTGCTATGGAGAATCCAGTTTTTAGTCAGCAGCTGGCCACCAAAGCCGCAATGAAGATGATTGTTCCGACACTAGCATGGAGGAAGGGACAAACTATGCTTGCTGTTTTGCAGTGCACAATGCTATGCACTCATTTCACAATCGTTCCAAAGACTTTTGAGGCCAGGTCAGACAGGCAGGCGGACCCACTCGTCGGCCACGCTGTGGGCAGAGGTGGCGGTGACCGTGACGGGGGCCCGCCCGGCGGGCCCGTGACGGCACCGTGACGGCACCGTCTGGCGACCGCCTCCGCCCGGGTCAGGTGTTGCCCAAAGCAAGAACTTCAAAACTGCAGATGCCGTACTTTTCGAAGATTAACAGTTTTCAGGTTGAATGAGACCCGACCAAACAGATATCAGGTGGGGTTCGGACCCCAGGGACTCCAGGGACCCCAGCGCTGGTGACGCCCATGACTTCCAAAGAAACCCGGCTTGGCAACTTGTTGAGAGTGAGAACACCATCACAATGAAAACCAATGGAACGACTCGCACGGTCTGTTGTCTTTCTATGCTTAGGCTGTATATGTTAGACTCCTGTCAGGCCTAACCTGTCAGACTCCTGTCAGACTCCTGTCAGACCTAACCTGTCAGACTCGACTCGGTCCCCATTTACAATACACGTCACTTGCTATGCTTCCGCTGTGTTTATTCGGCCTGCCAATGTGTATTTGAGAGATGCTCGTCGGCAGAAGTCGACACCGTACTGACGTCACTGAAGATCTGCAAGGACGTGAGTTGGTGCGCAAATTGTTTTTTGTTCTCAATTATATTTCGGTTTTAGTCTCTAAACATACTTACGTTACCCAAGGGCCCCACGCAGAAGCGATGGATGTTGATTTCCATGCCATCTCTTCGGGCGGATCCGTTGAGTCCGTCTTTGATCGTATTTCATTTGCCTGCACTGTTTCATAAATCAACGTAGACCAATATGGGCGGCTCGTCTGAATGATATTGCATTCTGGCTTAATCCAATGGCGGACCGCCTGATGGTGTTCATAAATCCACGCCCAAACGGTCCATTTCATAGCCGATCTTTGCAATTTGCTTTTACTGACGCCGAGCTGTCATGCCAGCTGCGCCAGCTGCGCCAGCCGATCGTGACGCCGACCGCCGAATTACGCTTCATGGAGTCGTGACCTTGTTATCGGGTCGAAGTGGTTAACGAAGCTATTTGGCGTGGCAATCGGGTCAAGTAGCTAGTCGGAGTACTTTGCAGTGTATCACAGTTACATTTAAGAGGACCTTCTCCTTGAAATTGTAAAGATAATTACAAGAAATGTTATGTTGATATATATATATATATATATATATATATATAATATTATATTTTCTGGAATATATATACATATATATATATATATATATATAAATATATATATATATATATATATATATATATATATATATATATATATATATATATATATGTATATATATATTCCAGAAAATATAATATTTTGGTATCATGTTTACAATTTCAAGGAGAAGTCATATTAAATGTAACTGATATATCATCATGCTCCTTGCAGCCGTACTGAAACACATGACACACTTTATAGTGTAGTAGTACCCGCCATGCCGCCGGCTCACTGGACATTGAGCAGAATGTCGTCGTCTTGAAGGGAATGCGGCACACTCGGACGGTATGCTACACAATGCTGCGGCCAGGATGGTTCTGTGATGGACAGTGCTTGTCTTGCAGCGGCTGTGGGCGTGGCAGCCGTGAACGCTGCTGCGCCGCCCGTGGAGGCTGGTGAAGTAAAGGCGCATTGTGGCTGGTGGCCAATAGCAAGGCTGGAGATCTCTCACCAAAAACAGGAGGGTCCGATTCGAAAAATTCGCAGATTGAATTGGGAAACTAACATTTAATATAATTACTAATATAATATAAGGTGCTACTTAGCATTAGCAGAGTACCAATCCAGCCGGCTCCAGACCTCGTGACCCACCAGGCAAATATCCAGCCATGGCAAATATGATCCCACACCAAAATATGTGATTGTTGTGATTACAGCCGGGCTTCACCGAGCATTGCATTGCATGGGCTTGAACCATTCCACGGGCGTAGGAACGTCATTTATGCCAAGTAGGAGGTGGGATGGTAAGTAGGTGCATACCCCACTGATGCGCCTAGAGGGAATCAATGGTTAGTATGTTGAGAACGGCCGGCACATTGCATACAGGATAGTTCCTGCAGTTCACATTTCCATGCAAAGCATGCTGCAATACTTAAATGCAAGTAAAAAGTAAAACAAAAAGCATACTAGTAAATACATGACTGTACCGAAATTTCCCGCCAGTGCGTGGCTTAAACCAGACGGAGCCTCTCGCCGCTGCGCTCTTCAAATTAAGCGTCGGTGGTGTTTTGTCCGCGACTGACTCAGCTTCAAGTCTGACTGACTGACTGACGAAATTGGAACGAAACTGACGAAACTGAATATATTCCGTAATATTCAGTTTACGTCCTCGTTTCGTTGCACGTCAGTTTCGTGCAACGAAACTGACGAAACGCGACTGACGAAAATGTCTGACTGACTCAGCTTCAAGTCAGCTTCAAATTAAGCGTCGGCGGTGTTTTGTCCGCGACTGACTCAGCTTCAAGACTGGCTGTGGCAATGTCATGCCGTGCCGAGCGTACTGTGAGTCGAGCGGCTGGCGGCAACGAGCCGCCGCCGCCGGCCGGCTACCGACAGGCGGCCGTCTGTCGCGGCCGGCCCAGGCTCCAGGCGGGTCGCTCAGCATACGGTGCGACGGACCGGAGTGATGCTAGCGCTGCTCAAGCGTGCAATCTTGGCGGGTGTGCTCGTGATAACGACCGTGGCTTCTCCATGCATATTATAAGAGAAACTCATTAGCTGATATCGACAAGCGATCTATGTAGCTAATAATGACTGGAGCCCCCTGTGCAGACTTCCGGGGCCCTTGCAGTGCGCACCCCCACCCCCTCTCTCTCTCCGTCTCTGTCTCTGTTTCTGTTTCTGTCTCTGTCTCTGTCTCTGTCTCTGTCTCTGTCTCTGTCTCTGTGTCCGTCTCCGTCTCCGTCTCCGTCTCCGTCTCCGTCTCCGTCTCCGTCTCCGTCTCCGTCTCCGTCTCCGTCTCCGTCTCCGTCTCCGTCTCCGTCTCCGTCTCCGTCTCCGTCTCCCCGTCTTCGTCTACCTGTCTCTGTCTCTGTCTCTGTCTGTTTCTGTCTCTGTCTCTGTCTCTGTCTCTGTCTCTGTCTCTGTCTCTGTCTCTGTCTCTGTCTCTGTCTCTGTCTCTGTCTCTGTCTCTGTCTCTGTCTCTGTCTCTGTCTCTGTCTCTGTCTCTGTCTCTGTCTCTGTCTATGTCTCTGTCTCTGTCTCTGTCTCTGTCTCTGTCTCTGTCTCTGTCTCTGTCTCTGTCTCTGTCTCTGTCTCTGTCTCTGTCTCTGTCTCTGTCTCTGTCTCTGTCTCTGTCTCTGTCTCTGTCTCTGTCTCTGTCTCTGTCTCTGTCTCTGTCTCTGTCTCTCTCTCTCTCTCTCGCTCTTAGCGACTCTCTCGCTCTTAGCGACTCTGTCACCCTTAGTCGACGAATGGACGGTTCTGAGGTAGAACCTTGGGCCAGTAGCAACAGATAGTCGGCGTCCTCCGTGGCGAACGATGAACACATTAGCATGTGCTCACGTTCACGTAATGAATGGCAGCAGAAGCACTCCAGAAGTTTTATTCTGAATGCATCGCACCACTTCGTGTGGCGTGCGAAAAGCAAACGTAAGATGAACGTGACGAAAAATAAATCATTCCGTTCACTTTATCTTTTGAGAACGTTTCGATTATGTCCTGTTTCGTTCCCAGGACGTTAGCAATTTGCCGGTAGGGCTGGCCTTAAGTGAAAAATGGTCTAAGTTCCACTTGATCAATCGTGTTGAGCTCAAGCCCTTGGCGCGTGGACCAACCTGTTCGGAATGCTCTCCCTTCAAGCATGCTCATGGTCCAGGATAAACGAATCATGTGCCGGTCGTTCCAGTGGGACCGGTATCATGACGCAAGCAAGTTCCAACGGAAGGGTGGCCACGTTCCTGCTCACTTGGTGATTAATGTAGTGTCGGTAGCAAAAAGCAGCTAAATTCCTTTGTGACAAGTGAATTGTAGATTGCATAATGCAAATATTCTGGCAATGCCCCGAAAAAAAACACATGAAGAAAACAAATATTGAAGTATTTTGATATTTGGAATATAACAAATTATCCAAGTTCCAAACAGGCGTTTTCGGTATGTTCTAGGCTCATGCATATTAGATAGAATGGAAATGAAGGTGAACACCCGACAAGTTTTATTCAGCTTCCCCCACCCCCTCCCAGGTATAGCCTATTCTTGTGATGACAGCGCAAAATGCTGACTTGCCGTGTTGAAGCTGGTTTCCGTGACTGCTTCACCACGTCACACTCATGCTGTGGGAATGTACCTGCAGCATCGGCACGTTCACGACCGCCTTTGTACAACCACCACTCGAGCCTCTCGCAGGGAAACGCCATTAACTGCGAGCCAATCGATGTGATTTGATCACTTATGACAGCACCACGGTGGAAACAAGGGCGCCTTCGAAGCACAGGCATGCACCTCAGTATTGCTCTTGTGATGTTCCCGCACAGCTTTGGCCAATATTTGCGCTTCACGTTAGCTCTTCCAGAATTGGCGTCCACCTTGGATATTGCGTTTTTCAGTGCTGGCTTCAGCGACAACTTCTCTTTGATCTGGGCCCTGGGAAACAAGTCATTGCTTCCGGCCGGAATTTCTGGCTGCTCCATTTCGGGAAAGGCTTAAGATGCAAGAACATAGGATCTGCTCGAGTGATGGTGAGGAGGCGGTCTCAGCGCACGAGCTCTCACTTTCTCTCCATGTCGCGTGACGCAGGTGACCCCTGGCCCCTGACCTCTGGGCCATTGGAATTCGTCGGCCGATGTCGTAAAACGCGCCAATGCCTGGGCAGGCCTGAGGGTCGAGCGGATGTTCTCACTTTCGGGGAAGGCAGACGCATTCCCAGCCGAGACGAGGTGTGGACCACCTGCGGCGACAGGTGTGGACAGGTGCGGACGGTGCGGACTGGCGCGCCGCGGTGGGCGCGGCTCGTCCGCGATTGGTCGATCGGACGACGGCGATGAATTCCTCTGGCGATGAATTCCGCCGCTGCAGAGACGCTGACCGGTTCAAAGTGGCGGCCGCCTTGTTCGCACTGTCGGCCGGGCGAGTCCATTCCGCGCGATCGCGTCGCGTTGTCATGGTGACGGGCGTGTGACGCGCTGGAAGTGACCGGCCGCCGCCCCACTGACCGCAGACCGGTTTGCTGGAATGTTCGCGGCGCCTGGCGCAATAGGAGTAAATCGGCGGTGCAAGACGCGGCTTCGGCACGTGTGCTACACGTGCTGTCGCCAACTTGTGTCAGTTTTCAACTTGAAATGAAACGTGAGCTGGCACGCAGCTCCGTGCCGTGCGCTACTGGCGTTCTGCGACGTTGTTGTTCAAGTTGCAATCGGACTACGTCATTGGCGGCCGCCATGATACATTCGGAGTAAACGCTCGCTTAAAAGTAGGCGCACAATTCAAGCCACTGCTAACTATTCAAGCCACTGTTAGATAGAATGGAGGATACGGCGAGCAAAACGCACGTGGTGAGTAGACCAGAGGAAGAATACTCGCCTCTAAATTGAAAGGCTGCGGCTTGTAGTCCAACCGTTCGCTTGTGTCCCGTGACGAATTGACTGAGAGATTGGTGACGCCGTATGACGAAAGCATTCGACCGGTCGTACAACTAGTAACCGAGCAACCAAGCAGCCAAGGATACACCACAGCTCGTCAGACACACCGAACAATTCCTTGTGTTTTGACCTGTCCCACATATGAACCAAGGTGACCATTGGCGTTACCTGTAGACAATTAATACTGCAGTTCCTGAGCGTCAATGACACCAGGCTGTTGGGTTGTGGCTGGAATAGCTTCCTGCCCGTCGTTTCTCATCTTTACGAGGACAAATGCAAAGACGTGTATTTGGGCCGTTCAACAAACTCCTGATTATTATTTGCCCCATTTACCTGACGTCCTTCTTACGTATCATTTAAGAGGTAATCTGCTTCCATTTGGATGGACACCGCCGTTACTGTTTTTATCGCCGGCGTGATTAATTCCAACCGTCTGAGCTCGCCTTCCCTGTTATTCGGCCTGAAACAATTTTGGCCTGATTACAGAGTTCTTCTGGCTGATTACGCTCCAGACAGCATTCATTATTCAGTTCGAATTCGAGAACACCATTAGTTCCCGGAATCAGGTAAACAGACTCGCATATGATGGCCGACGTCGGCTTAGTTGTGTGGCGTCTGCGGCTAGCATTGAGGCGGTGGTCGTCAATGTTGGTTTATATGTGTAGTGGCCCGGGCTAGCATTGAGGTGGTGGTCGGATCTGGCCCTTGAGTGGAGCTGTGCGAACTCCCATATATGGGTGTGTGCAGTGCACATGCGTGCAGGTACCTGTACCCAGGTGTTCATCCACCCACCGACCAATCCTTATATACACGCCCTCACTTGCAGCGCTTCAATATGACCACAACTTCATAGTATATATATATGTGTGTGTGTGTATGTATGCATGTATGTATGTATGTATGTATGTATGTATGTATGTATGTATCGAGTGGAAGACAAAGCGTTAATATTTGTGTAACTTTTGTGAATTAATTTGCAAACTTGAAACCACCAAAAAAGAAACCATTTACCCGATAGAACGAATTACAGTGAAGCTATCAAAGCAGAAGTCGGATCTCATTGAATGGAACATGTATAACGTGTTATATACATATGAGTGTCATTTTGCACTTTTCAATATTTACAGGACAAAATGAATCCTAATTCTTGCTGGAATGGCTTTGTGAGCCGGGGTGCCACACTAAGCCGGGGTGCTACACTAAGCCGGGGTGCTACACTAAGCCGGGGTGCTACACTAAGCCGGGGTGCTACACTAAGCCGGGGTGCTACACTAAGCCGGGGTGCTACACTAAGCCGGGGTGCTACACTACGCCGGGGTGCCACACTAAGCCGGGGTGCTACACTAAGCCGGGGTGCTACACTAAGCCGGGGTGCCACACTAAGCCGGGGTGCTACACTAAGCCGGGGTGCTACACTAAGCCGGGGTGCTACACTAAGCCGGGGTGCTACACTAAGCCGGGGTGCTACACTAAGCCGGGGTGCTACACTAAGCCGGGGTGCTACACTAAGCCGGGGTGCTACACTAAGCGGAGCTGATTGCGTGAACGCTGGCCCCAAGCACTCGATCAGATAATTCCAGTTCAACGGCAGACTTTTGACCGAGAGTTTTACTCGCCGCCAATGCATCGACATGGTGCCGCGTCCTCGGCCTTATCGGGCCAGTAGTCAGCTGACCCTCCCAGCCTGGAGCTACGCGAGCGCGTGAAGCGACTTGAATCTTGCCGGGACGGGGGAGAACAGTGCAGGCTGGTGCTGAAACCAACTGAGCTCTGGGGGGGGGGCAGGGACTCGATGCGCCATTCCAAGTCGCTCTGGACCGACTACCCTGAGGTCTCGACGTGGTCTTCACATGTGGAAATCTCTCATCGCTCGCGAATGAGACTGATATTTGGAGTTTCTAGATAAGAACTAGGCACGCGTAATAAATACCGTATTAAATCAAGATTAGGACCTGCCGGTCTGTGACTTTTACCTGGTGCAGCTGTTAATGGTATGGACTGCAACAGAGGCACTCCAAGCGGCAATGCTTACGACGGCGCGGTTCCTCCAGTAGCACGCGCACTTCCTGATCGTGTGACTGATTCCAGCAGTCGGGTCCTACATGCTTAGAAATATTGCAGAAGCAAAAGCAAGAAACGTACAGCATGCCGTGAAGACAGGCAATTAATTAACTGCCTTAGTGAGTGCTGGCTCGGACAGACTGGAGCCGTAGCTGTACTTGTGTGGAAGTGCGGGATAGTTGGCGGCCGGCCGGCTGCCTCTTGTCCATCGCCATGCAGTGCTTCGCGAAGCTCGTCTCGTGGTGAGTACTTCTCCGCTCGTGTTGGTAGCGAGTGCCGTTTCAGCAGGTCGTCTTTCCAAATGCTGCTGCTCCGTGCGGCTCGTGTGCGGCCACTGTGTCTTTCCGTGTTTGTGGTTCTACTGAACTGTGCCGAGTTTATAGCGGGCCACGTGCTCGTATTTCTTGCCATGAGTTTTACACCTCCGGAGGCACTTGTGAACCTGGAAGTTATCAACTTAGAAGGCAATGAACTCGGAAGCTGTCAAGTTGAAATTTAATGACTTGGAAGTTCTGGACCTCGACAGTATTGCCACCATAGCGTGTGTTATGCAGGATGTGTTTTGCTATGTCATGTCATGTACTGAGTGCCATGCGTGATGAAATTGTCTTTTTCCAGCGGATGGCATGCATCCTGTGTTATGCATATTACAACTGACTATCTGTCTATTATCAGTAGACGTTCCACGACATGACGTTGTACATGGTATGTCTGATAGCCGTCTGTTTGCTTTTTATTTGCCACCTGTTGCATAGCAAACATTGGACGAGTTATTTGGAAACGCTAACATCTCTGCGCATCCCCTTGGATACAATGTAGCATCATTAGCTGTACTCAGCTACTGTTGGCGCAGTTCGACACGTGAACATAGCTTCACGGATGGTAAGGAGTGGTTGTGGTGAAAGACCAGTATCGAGACAACGTGACATCGAATCATTCGATTTTTGTATAACCTAGAAGTTTATCCATACCATATCACATCAATCGCAACTTTAGTACCTCTCGTAGTTTTCCCAAGAAGCCTTTCGAACTGGCGTTATGGTAGGCAGATATTGCAGTACAGATGGAAAGTTATGTCGATGCTCCTTCTACAAACGCGTGCACTCATTAAATATTGGAATAGGTGCACATGATGCTGCTAAGTCATATATTTCGCTTGAGGTTCTCGTAAAGTGAGATTGCTATCATTTATACGCGATGCGCTTGAATAGAGATTAACTAAAAACAAAAATTTGTCTTCAGATCGAACGGGTGCCTCAAAACTGGCGCCCATTCAAATTGTGTTCTGTGTGGGAAGAATGTCTAGCCTAGACCTCACATCCGTCTCCACCTCGTGGGGCTCGTGCCCACCCGAGTGAAACCATCGGGCAGGGAATGTCCCCGCCCCCTCAGCTTTGTGTTTGGAAATAGTTAGTTCACCCCGACATTTCCAGTAGGCCCTTATCATGGTCAGGACAGCTAGAGATGGGATATGACGTCGTGACCTCTCGCAGGGTCCCCACCGGTTCAGGAGGGGACAGGATGTGTGCGGCTGATTGCTAAGATGCTTCCGCTTATTTACTACCACCTCCTTAGTTTGCTGCAAGGTGCAAGTCTACCTCTCCTTGCACAAACCTGAGATTATAAATTTGTTCCTGAAGCGACCGACTGAGGTACCCATTGGCGCGCCGCCCCACCACCTGGCCTTTCTTCGTCACCGTCTCAGGTACCTCAGAACCTCATGCGAGGTCAGCTTCCGCCTGCACCACCAGTTGCTGCGGTCGTTACACAACCGTGGGTGGATGTGGTGATGGTGTGTGTTGGGGGGGGAGAGCTGGGGCTGGGACTGGAATGGTGTTATGTTTGGGTTTGGATTGGGGCTGGGACTGGAGTTGCAGGTGCTACTTGTTGGAGATGCATATATGAAACCAGTTGCTTCAAATTTAGTGACCAGAATGTTCGCCAGCTGCATTTTGACGCATGCGGGTGCGATAGGAAGAGCGAGGGGCGGGTGTGGCAGGAAGAGCGAGGGACGGGTGGGGCAGGAAGAGCTCGACTCGCTCTCACCCGCTCTCGGCGGGTGAGAGCGAGCCCCACGGAGTGTGTATCGGTGGGACAATGTGACGCAACAATTGATGAGAAGCCTGGTCCTGGATACTGGCGGGAACGTCACGGTATGTGCGGCTGTAGCGGCGAGTTTGCTGCCGATATTCGACGGAGAAGATATGGGGCGAGGGGAAAACGCATCGTGTGTCGGGTAACAAGACACAATGCAAATATGGCTGAGGAGAAAGCATAGCGCACGCAGTGTCTGCTGAACAGCGAGGAAGACGAACGGCCAGTCACACGGGATGTGGCAGACCGACAGCGAGGAAGACGACCAGTCACGCGGGGTACCGCAGACAGACAGCGAGAAAGACGACCAGTCACACGGGGTGCGGCAGACCGACAGCGAGGAAGACGACCAGTCACGCGGGGTGCGGCAGACCGACAGCGAGGAAGACGAACGGCCAGTCACACGGGATGCGGCAGACCGACAGCGAGGAAGACGACCAGTCACGCGGGGTGCGGCAGACCGACAGCGAGGAAGACGACCAGTCACGCGGGGTGCGGCAGACCGACAGCGAGGAAGACGACCAGTCACGCGGGGTGCGGCAGACCGACAGCGAGGAAGATGGCCAGTCACGCGGGGTGCGGCAGACCGACAGCGAGGAAGACGAACGGCCAGTCACACGGGATGCGGCAGACCGACAGCGAGGAAGACGACCAGTCACACGGGGTGCGGCAGACCGACAGCGAGGAAGATGGCCAGTCACGCGGGGTGCGGCAGACCGACAGCGAGGAAGACGACCAGTCACGCGGGGTGCGGCAGACCGACAGCGAGGAAGACGACCAGTCACACGGGGTGCGGCAGACCGACAGCGAGGAAGACGGCCAGTCACGCGGGGTGCGGCAGACCGACAGCGAGGAAGACGACCAGTCACGCGGGGTGCGGCAGACCGACAGCGAGGAAGACGACCAGTCACGCGGGGTGCGGCAGACCGACATCGAGGAAGATGGCCAGTCACTCGGGGTGCGGCAGACCGACAGCGAGGAAGACGACCAGTCATGTGGGGTGCGGCAGACCGACAGCGAGGAAGACGGCCAGTCACGCGGGGTGCGCCAGACCGACAGCGAGGAAGACGACCAGTCACGCGGGGTGCGGCAGACCGACAGCGAGGAAGACGACCAGTCACGCGGGGTGCGCCAGACCGACAGCGAGGAAGACGACCAGTCACGCGGGGTGCGGCAGACCGACAGCGAGGAAGACGACCAGTCACGCGGGGTGCGCCGGCACGAAGTTGCTTCCTGCACCAATTACTGGCATTACGAGCCTGGAAACGGTGTTCCACTTTCCACGCTGGCGTGTCAGGTGTGCATGTAATGAGAAGCCAAAGGAAATGATAATTGTGATGCAGATGGCAGGCGACTGTGTAGCATCACGGAAGTGTGCAAAATGTCCACCAGGCAGCACAACAATTGCACTTCGAGTACCTTGCGATTAATTGAAGAGATGCCATTGCTGAACAACAGCTGTAATGCTGAGTTTCATATCAGGATGTGCAGATTAGCGTATCGGATATTCAATGATAGTTCAACACCCATACAAGTTAGCTCATATGAGGCTTATTCTCTAGGCAGATGAAGGAATGCTATAACAGTCTATCACAGACGCTTATGAAGTCAAATGTCTTCAACTGTAGAGCTGAGACAATTTCAACCCGGTCAGTCAAAGCAAATAGAGGGATTTGCCAGGTGGCTTGTCACGACCACCAGACTCATTTCTCTTTTCTCCGAATCTTCGGTGTGATATCGGTTCAAATTATGTTCGTAAAAGTTATGAAGGATCTCCCAGGTTTGGCCAGATCTGGTCAGCTCAAGGTACAACTATTAGGAGTTTGAAAATGTATTATCAGTTGGCTTCACGTGACCTAGTCTTAGACCTAGAATATCTCCGGTGGAGATTTCCGTTCAGCCCAGCATACTCTGGAAATGCTTTCTGGCATCCCTAGCGGTTGACGAGGTATTAGGAGGTGCTGGACGAGGTATTAGGAGGTGCTATACGAGGTGCTGTGTCCCCCTCCCATTCTCAACCACTAATGGTGTGGTGGGAAAAGGCTGCCTACTTCATATCGCATGTGCATGATCTCCAATAATTCGACTTTCCTGGCTTTGATCCGTATTGGATCCTGGGAGACGAAATAAAAATCAGCTTCTAGCAGCCCAGTCAGCTGCAGTTGGGGTGAAGCTAGTCTCCAAGCTGCAGTTGGGGTGAAGCTAGTCTCCAAGCTGTCACTAACAGGAAGCGTCAATAAAAGGCTGTCAAGTTCCCAGGCGTTCCCGAAAGCTAATTTTGGGTGACAACTTACGTTTGCGAACGTCGACTTCAGCTATCTCCAAGCATATCTACATCATCCACCCGAAGAAGCCAACGCTAATACCTGGACAGCCATGAATAAACAAGAAAGACGGAGGTGCAGTGAGTAATATCCTACCTGCGACAAAGCCTCGTACAAATTGTTCATCTTTCATTCACGCACGTGGCAAGTACTACTTCTTTCACATCCACACCAGACCTAAGGACCGGGCCAACACTCAAAAATTATATTCGTTCTGTTTGCAATCTATAATCTAATCTAATCTATCCTATAATCTATATCTACAGGACCGGGTGAGAAACGCGACATTAGTGTTTCTAAATCACCGTGAGTACCCATTCGTGCCCAAATTAATCCCACATGGTGAAATTATTTTGCAT